>CM048748.1:185626287-186043787 GCA_026315105.1 Locusta migratoria
TGTATGATTTTGCTTCCTTACAACAAATCGGTCCAAGAGGATGATTCAAATGCGTTCTCACTGTTTGTTGTTTTAGAACTCAATAAGCGCTCACAGCATTGGAGATAAATGAATATAGGTTATTTCAAATAGTAGCAATCTTATACACTTCTGTCATTACCAGTGAAGTTGTTATCGTGGACACACAGTACGACTGACTGACTACGTAAGAGGGAATTAATAATTTAGAATAAGTAAAGAAAGTAACAGTATAGTAAAAACTATGAAATTCAAATGTTCAAACGTTTGTAAATCCATGGGACTGGTAATCAGTCCCTAGGCTTACAAACTACTTAAATTAACTTGTGCTAAGGACAACAATTTCACCGATGCCCGAGGGAGGACTCGAACCTCCGACCACTAGCAGCGACGCGCTCCGCGACTAGGCGTCTTAGAACGCTCGGCCACTCAACTGCTACCAGAACACTGAAAGCTGTGTACAAAGAATTTTGAAAGACACTTTTATCACGTTTAGTTTGACAGCTACAACCACTCAAAGTTTTGGGGATAGAGGCTGCGACAGCGTAGCTCACTGGCTGGTGGTTCATGAGACAGTGGGCCGTGCCCCAGGGGCTAGCCACTCGGCCAGTCAGCTACGCTATCGCAGCCTCCGCTCCCGAAACTTTGAACGGTTGTAGCTGCCAAACTAAACGTGATGAAAGTGTCATTCAAAATTCTTTGTACACAGCTGGTGTCAAAATTTCCATTTCCATTAAAAAAACTGTATGTTGCATAAAAAAAATACACCTTCTAAGTAATATTACAATCTGTTTATTGGCTAAAACTACGAGCCCCTGACTACCAATCCATTCTGTGGAAACCGCACATCAATCACACTTTGCAGTTTCCGCAATATCTGCGGCGCAAGTGTTAGTGATTCACCCGTTTTTTTATGCATTTAAGAAGCTGCAAAAAGAAATACAAAAGAAAAAGGTGTACGAATAAATGATACGCCTACGCTTGAAGAGACACGACCAACGGTGGAATGAGATGTGGCCACTGGGGGAGGAAGGGGGGGGGAGGAAACAACTTCCCATCAGAGTCTACACACTCATCTCAGCGGTCAAGAGGTCTATAAAAAGCCGCCTTAAGCAATTGGTTGGTGGTTCACAATCGAGGGCAGTAAGTGAAACAGAACACAAAAGTAAAACAAAAATAGGCACGATCCAATCTGTGGTGAAATACCTTTGGTCTTTGTGACCTTTACATGTGACCTACCCCGTCAGATATAGACGGACCAGGGATTTAACATGGTCTCTAAACAACGACGTTATTTGGCTCCCATACTAACAGGTTATTGGCAGACAAATAAGAAGAGATACGAGACAGAAGAAAAAAATCACTGGTCGCCATGGGGATCAAACCCTAGACTGTAATTACAGTCTGACACATACTCACTGGGCTAACGAGCCTGTCGCCGCCATTGCGTGACTAAGCGGAATGGCTCAACTGTCAAGCGTTATCGAGGATACTAACATCTGCCTGCACTCAATTAATTCCACTACCTGCTTATAACTTTACTACTAGCGTAGTTTTTAGTGTTCGCTTTTCATGTAGTAGACAACAATTTCAGTATCGACATGTCCCAGTTTGTCGCATGTTTCTATCCATGGCGATGCATCTGTTCGTTATCATGGCACCGGTGACGAAATATAACTTGAACTGTCGATTCGCTTTACAAGCATTCCATCCTACTTCACAAGCATTCCATCCTGCAGTGTAACATCTCCCATTTCGAACTACTATTTATCCAACTCGTTTCGCTACATTTTTTCGATTTTCCTTGTGGTTTATATTTTTGAACACGACTGTTGGCAACAGCTGTGAGTAATCTTGCAATCGCCGCGGCGGAGAGGCCGAGCGCATTGAGGCGCCATGCTACGATGCGCGAGGCCGTTCCCCGTCGGGGGTTCGAATCCCTCCCTCGGGCATGGATGTTTATGCCGTCTTTAGTATAAGCTAATTCATAAGTAGTTTGTAACGCGTAAGGGACTTAGCTGCGGTGTCATTAGTCCCTAAACTTACAAACACTTTTTAATCTTGTAATCAATAAAGTAAAGAACGAGCCGTTGCAAGCGCATTACAATTTTAGGCTCGTAGCGATCTTCCATTACTTCAATAAATTCGGCAGATACACGTAACAGAGACTGTGTTGACTTCTTGTGGATCACTGCGTTTAAATTATCTTCATAAAATCCCGAAGGTCTTCCTAAAATTGGAGAGTCTCTAACAGGTCAAAACCATCCACCTCAAAGCGATGGGCCGCAGAGGAGCGGCCGAGTGCATTGAGGCGCAATGCAGCGATTCGCGAGGCCGTTCCACGTCGGGGGTTCGAATCCTCCCTCGGGCATGGATATTGCTCTACCTAATGACACTATCCCCATTCACGATGCAAAAATGTCTAAGTGTCCATTTCTAACCTCCCTCCATTGACCATAAACTGATCTTTCTCCATTTGGACCCCATTTTCCAACGCCCAAAGCTGTCTCCAAATACGGTCGGGGGTTCGAATGCCCCCTCGGGCATGGATATTTGTGCCGTCCTTAGTTGTAGGTAGTTCATAAGTAGTTTGTAAGTTTAGGGACTGATGACCCCGTAGTTAAGTCCCTTAAGCTTAACAAACATTTGATTTGTCTCCAAATAACGAAATGACAATATGTAAACACAAACGCCAACAGTCAACTACAATTTAAAAAGGCGATAAATAAACCCAAAGTAACCAAGTTACCAGCGTGCAAATAAAAAAACGATACGAACTTATGCACAAACCTAACACTGACACTAAACCAAGTTTTATGTTGCCTTTATACGAAAGAATATTGTAAGTAGCTAGTCCAAATCTGACTACGTGCGATTATTTCACCCTTTTTATTTTCGGTATCTATTAGTACTCTTTTAATATTCCTTGACTTTATATCATCAACTCTGAATACCATTTGCACATTAAGACAATACGTTGATATGTAATATGTTAAATTTTATATAGCCGGCCGCGGTGGCCGAGGTGTCTGAGGCGCTTCAGTCAAGGTCAGCACGGCTGCTACGGTCGGGGGTTCGAATCCCCCCTCGGGCATGGATATTTGTGCCGTCCTAGTTCGTAAGTAGTTAATAAGTAGTTTGTAAGTTTAGGGACTGATGACCCCGTAGTTAAGTCCCATAAAAAAAAAAAATAAATAAAAATAAAAAAAAATAAATAAAAAAATAAAAAAATTATATAACTGAACCTTTATTACGCTACCGGCTCGTAACGTGTGCCTAATACTACTTTACCTGAGTGCTGTGCCTTCCTGAGACCTGATGGTAGTTATAATGGACCGAGTTTTCCATTCTGCTATCAAAAATTCATGCTATCTTTCTCTGCACAGTATGGTACAATCATCAGACGGGGTAAACGGCCACTACCATCCCCTGGCGCCATGTAACACAGCTATTTCCTACGTGTTACCAAGTCAGGCCCATACTCAGTACTTTCAAGATGTAACCGTTCTACTACAGAAAGTGCCGACACGAAATTTCATGTCCTATTTTGTAGTGCTGCTGCGCATCGTTGGATCATCAGCAGGTGGGACTAACGGAGATAAAAATTCAGAGGACAGACCATTTTGTAATATCACGATATAAGGAAGAGAGTTCCATGGATATAATGGACTAGTTCTGGTGGAAATCATTAAAAAAATAAATAAATAAATAAAGGCGTCATTTGTTGCCGCGAGATCTATTTGCGAAATATCTGTCACCAGTCTCCGAAATCGAATGTATTTTGTTAGTACCTTTGTACATAGAGAGACATGATCATCATAATAAAATAAGAGAAATGAGATTGAAAACGGAAGTTTTAGGTGTTCCTTTTTCCCGCGCGCTATTGGAGAATGGAACGGTAGCGACATATCAGGGAATCGGTCCGATGAACCCTCTGCCATGCACGTAAATGAGATTTTCAGAGTGCTTATGTCGATGTAGGGCGAAGAGGATGATTTCAGTGGTTATGGAGTGACAATACTACATTGACAATGTCTGAGGGCAAGGTTTGAATCACAGTGACTTTTGTCGCATTATTCTAGTCGATGTCGTAGAATGCTACGAGCTTTAAAATAGCATTCGCACAACATTTTGCCTCAAAAACAAACAACATAAGTAAAAATCACAACCATTCAAGTTTGATCAGACCACAAGAGTATGCCGCTTTCCTTCTCACAACTGATTTGTTTTCCTTTGAACTCTTATCAAATTCAGGCTGTGTGTGTGCGTATATTTGAAGAAGCGATGCACACATTTTATTCTGAGAAATAAAAGGGAACTAAATCTTAGACGCAGTGACAGTGATAATCGTAAAATAGCAATAAGCAAATGACATAAATTTACGTACTAATTAATACTGCCAGATTTATGAATTTATATAATCTGTTACTGGAATGGGCATAGTTTAAGGTGTTGAACAGTAGATGCGATGGAATGAATTTCAAATAGCTGGTACACTTATATTAATAAGATGAGCGAACAATTCCGGTATTACGGATATTCCCCTGCACACTGCGAGCGATGGTTTATAAAACTTATAATGAATAATACTGAAGGCCCACCTCACAGTGAATCATTTTGAACGGAGTTCAGTGTGTGGATTACGCAAAAAACCGACATATTCTAATCTGATATAATGCACTGCAACGTACAATAAGAAAATCAATACTCTCAATATAGTGTAGTCTAGATGAGATACGCTAGATGTGGATCTATACATGAAAAAGTTAATTTTAAGAAGATGATAATAATATTAAGCAGATTACTGTTAACATCAATTCAGTATAATTGTATCTCACTTTTGAAACCTTCATTTATAGGGTAATTTTTAAAATTTTCTACGGGCAGTATTTTGCACACCGTTTTCATATTTTCCACAAATATATATTTGGATTTGTGCCTTTTTCTAGCTGAAACACTGTCTGAGGCACGGCTTAGTTAAGCAATGAATAAGATGACTGCTGGTGATAAGTGCGAAAATCAGTTTTCGCGTGCACGTGAGAGTGGCAGAGTGGTCTACGGCATCATACTGCGGTCTGGGCGGTCGCTCCCGGTGAAGATTCGAGTCCTCCATCTGGCATTGGTATGTGTGTGTGTGTGTGTGTGTGTGTGTGTGTGTGTGTGCTTTTGTGTGTGTGTGTGTTTATTGTCCTTAGTGTAAGTCAGTTTAAGTAGTCAGTCTACGGACTGATGACCGTAGCAGTTCGGTCTAACAGCTTTAGAAACATCATCATCATCATTATCATCATAATCTTTAGAGATTGATTATACCTTTCAGCGTTCAGTATGGATCATAGTACCTCTAATAAAATTCCTCCATGATCCCCTTTTCAATGCTAACATTGGTGCCTCGTCTGATGTTATGCCTTTTACTTCAAAATCATTCTACACCGAATCTAAGTACTTTCTTCTTGGTCTGCCTCGACTCCTCTTACCCTCCGCTGCAGAGCTCATGACTCCCTTAGGTAACCTTGCTTCTCCCATGCGTGTAACACGACCCCAGCATCTCAGTCTGTTCGCTCTAACTGTTTCATCTATGGTGTTCATTCCAAGTTTTACTTTGATTTCCTCATTATGGACACCCTCCTGCCATTGTTCCCATCTGTTAGTACCTGTAATCATTATTGCTACTTTCTACATCTACATAGATACTCTGCAAATCACATTCAAGTGCCTGGCAGAGGGGTCATTAACCACCTTCATAACTTTTCTCTACCGTTCCATTCTCTAATAGCGCGCAGGAAGAAAGAACATCTAAATCGTTCCGATTTCGATCCGATTTCTCTTATTTTATTGGGACGGTCATGTCTCCCTAAGTAGGTGGCTGCTGGAAAAATATTATCACATTCAAAAGTAAAAAGTCGGTGATTGAAACTTCGCAAACAGATCACGCCGCAATGAATAAGGTCTTTCTTTTAATTATTTCCACCCCAAATCGTGCAACATTTCCGTGACGCTTTCCCCCCGTAACGTGATAAAACAAAACGAGCTGCCCTTCTCTGAACCTTCTCAATGTCTTCCGTCAGTCCCACCTGGTGATGATCCCACAATGGGCAACATTACTCCAGGAGAGGACGCACAAGTGTGATGTAGGCAGTCTCTTTGGTTGAGATGATGCATCTTCGAAGAGTTCTGACAATGAAACGTAATCTTTGGTTCGCCTTCCCTACAATATTTTCTATGTGTTCTCTCCAGTCTAAGTTGTTTGCAATTGTTACTCCTAGGTATTTGGTAGAATTTATGACCTTAAGGTTTGACTGATTTATCGCGTAATTGAAGTTCGGCAGATTTCTTTTAGTGGTCATGTGTATTACTTCACACTTTTCTTTATTTAGTGTCAATTGCCAATTTTCGCACCATGCAGAAATTTTGTCTAAATCGCTTTGCAGTTGCTTTTGAACCTCTGTTGACTGCACTAACCGATAAACGACAGCGTCATCCGCGAACAGTCTAAGGGAGCTATTCAGATTGTCTCCTAAATCGTTTATAAACACGAGGAAGAGTAGGGAACCTATAACGCTTCCCTGTGGAACGCCAGATATCACTTCTGTTTTACTCGATGACTTACAGTCAATCACAACGAACTGTGTCCTTTCTTATAGGATATCGTGAATCCAATCGCACAATTGGGGAGATATTCCATAAGCAGGCAATTTCATTAGAAGCCGCTTGTGGAGTGCAGAGTCAAAAGCCTTCCGGAAATCCAGAAATATGGAATAGTTTTAAGATCCCTTGTCGATGGCACTTAACACTTCATGTGAATAAAGGGCATATCTGTAACCTCTATTTTATGAATAAGGTAATCTGTATCCACCCAACTTTCACTCCCATACAACAAAGTTGGTCGAAAGATAGAGCGGTGCACTGGTAACTTAGTCTTGATACTGACTTCCTTCTGACTATGTTGCCATCCTGTGAGAAAATACATCCCAGGTACTTGAAACTGTCTACCTGTTCTAACTGTGTTCCTCCTATTTGGCACTCAATCTGTTTAAATCTGTTTCTCGCGGACATTACTTTCGTTTTAGAAACATTTGAAATTTTTTTGTTTTCGCGTCACAAATTTTCAACTAGCCCTAGTATTCAGCAGACAGGGCCAGTTTTCTGCATCAGAATAGTGAACATCACGTCTGTCTCTATGCAGAGAATTCACACGCAGTGTTCCTGCTTAAGGCGCCGACTTTCGCGGGACGACCGTCGAGATGTGAGGGACGGCGCCGAAGGAGGTCGTCCTGGCCGGCTGCCGGAGATTTGCATGCGCTCAGACGTAACTCCCGCGCTGCTGCGAGGGGTTGGGGGTGGGGGAGTGGGTGGGGGTGAGGCGGGGAGGGGGCGGTGGACGGCTGCCAAGGCGCCAGCCGGCTATTAAGCGGCCGGGCTGCGCATGCGCACACCGATGGCTCGACGCGGTTTCCGCGGAACGAACCCTTTTCAAATCGTCTCGCACTACGACAGTTTCTCCTGTTTTTTAACACGTTTTTATTGCGACCCGTGCTTGTCTGTTCAGTGCACACTTTGAAACTGACTTTCTACCTATCTTCCCGATGCATTTCGAACTTTAAACATAGCTCCGAACTCGATAATGATACTTATTAACCGTTTGTCGTATAGAGGCCTCATTTGCGTTGACCTTACCTTTTAATATTCACAGAATATATGACATCAACTGCGATTGGGCAAAGCTGAAAATGTGTACCCAGCCGGGAGTCCTTGCAGGTGCGGTGATCACTGTGTCCCCAGTGGTGTAGGGGTCAGCGCAACTGCCTAGAAAGCAGGAGACCCGGGTTCGAATCCCGGCTGGGTACACATTTTCAGCTTTGCCCAATCGCAGTTGATGTTATATATTCTGTTAATATTAAATAATAACAACTGCAGGATCAGAACTGACGTCTGTTCTTTCAGAACAGACGCCACATGTATGTGTATAATTAGCTTTTAATGTTTACCAGACGACTGACAATGGATCATATGTTGAAAACAGTAGATTGGCAGGGCGGTATTGAAATAGGTCAAAACAAAATATGCAGTCTCGCATATGCGGATGACTTCGATGTAATGACAGATTCGATTGAAAGGTTGGAAGCTGTGGTGTCGCACAAGTATGAAGTGCGCCGCACGGCGCGGCGTTCTTACGACGTCAGCCACGAGCGCCCTCTGCTGCAACTCCGCTCGTGGCCACGGCCGCTGCATCGTTCACTTGGGAGTCAGATAGGCACCAGTTAAGACTTGGCTATCGGATAGGCGCTAGGACTCCTCAGTAGGCAGGCCGCTATCTACTTCAACCATGTATCAGCATTCTGCAGTAATGAACGTTGTAAATGTTACGTATTAGAAAGTTTCTATGAAATATGTATCTCGTTATAATTTACTCTAGTGTTTCTAGTTTCTGCTGTCTCACTGGCTGGTCACCTCCGTACCTGCACAAGCGTGCATCCTTTATTCTTCTGTCGGTCTCTTCCTACTCGGCCACCGACACCTACGACAACCGGCGGACGAGGCGGGGATACAAAAGTGGCGGCGGAAACGAGACACAAAAGAAACTAATATTTCAGTGCTTATGGTATGAAGATTAGGATCTCCAAAACGAAAGTAATGTCTGTGGGAAAGAGATTTAAACAGATCGAGTGCCAAATAGGAGGAACAAAGTTAGAACAGGTAGACAGTGATGTAGGCTTTTTTGTCCTGTGAGAGGAACTGCATCACTCTTTTCCATAAATAGTTATTTTGAGGCTATTCATGGATGTGTATGTTTACATGTGTATAATGACCATTGTCATTACTTGCCACAGTGGCCTCAATTGAAACCACCCTCTAATTTGTAAGCAAATGTACAATAATAATAATAATAATGATAGAGTATTACTTTTATTTCCTTATAGTGTATTTGAACAATTTCAATCAGTTCCCATATGACATTCGGTGGTTTTAAATTTTGGGTCTCAGAGGGTAACTACCTTTCCTGCCGGCTTGGTCGGTAGCGGTAGGCCTGGGGATGGAAGCGCCTGACACGCCGGGTGTAGTGCACGACCAGCGTGTTGTGCGGGTAACATTGTAATGGGTTCCAGGCGGTATGCGAGCGAACAAGCGTGGCAGAACAGAGGGAGAGGACGCAGAGAATGGGGGGGGGGGGGGAGAGATGTGTTTATCTCTGTTCTCTTCCCTCTCTCTGTTCCTCTTCGCTTCCCTCCCCTCTCTCTTGGCCCCTATCCTACTTTTGTGTCTTTTCGTCTCTATCTCCGCCTCTGTCAGACCCTCTCCATCCTTAACCTAGCCCCCAGGGGGCTCACGGTTCTTTCGTGAGTACGTGCGTGGCGAGCACGGCGCCCCCAACTAATGCAGTCTTCCTTCCTTCTTTACTTCCAGGACTGCATTTCCTTTCCCTCTCCCCTCCTTTCCTATCCTCACTCGTTCCCCTCCCAACCGGGGGACTGATAACCTCAGTAGTTTAGTCCCCCTATCCCAAACAAACAATCCCCAAACCTTAACCTAGCAAGGAGACCACATGGGTATCAGATTATAGAATTTTTTGATATTTATCGTTTGTGAAGTTCAGAACTCAAATAACAATCACTCAAAGCCATTCGACGCAGCTCTCAAAAATTCCGAGACAATCGACTTTGAAGTAAGCGTAGTAGCACTCATTAATAAACTGCACCATCTGTCAGTGTAGCTCAGGTAGTACCGTTCTAGCTTAACATCCCTAGGGTCGGTGGTACGAATCCTGTCATGACAGATTTTTTAATTTTTTTTTTTCGTTGTGTTCAAATACTTACACATGTTTATTATCTAATTCTAATTATTACGAGAAGTGTCGTAATTTTGTTTATTCGTAATTTTCTATAATTTATAGAAGGCTACAAATAATGTTTCAATAAAAAAAAGTAAGATACATTTTTTACAGTCTTGACTTCACTATTAGTGGACGGCGGTAGTCTTTATTTGTTCAGTTTGTGAAGAGCTACGACAATGTTTTCGGAAAGTCATCTGTATAGCTACTAATCACTTTCCATGCAACTAACCTTGTAATATTTCTGGCTTACGGCCATCATATTAAGATTGTATAATTGTTTCGGTACAGAAGGGTAGAACGAGTAACCGACAGATGGTAGAAGCTGGCGAGAACCACGACAGATGCTACCAGTAGGTCGGGTTTCATGGGAAAGAGCACTGGCAAGTTTCCCCGAATTCTAGGGAAGTCCCCGAGCGGCAGCAACTGAACGATGATTGGCTGTTGTACTGGCGGTCATGCGCCAAAATGAGATCAAATTTTTATTAATACTTAATAAACTAAATATTTATTCCACGTCAAACTCAAGTTAGGAAACCTCTCAAAGCACATATATTAACTGTTGCAAAATTAATAAACAAAACAATTAATTTTAGACGGACGATGCACGGCGGCCGTGTTTGCGCACCAAATTGCGGAGCGAAGGCAGCCTTGCATCGAGCCGCCGCCCTTCAGTCCAGAACACGCACGCGTAGGAGCAACAAGTAGCTGTCGCATATGTAGGCGGTCGTAAGACATAGATTTATCATTTTAGAATAATGCAAAATATTGAACTTACAGTTAAAACACTGTGTGGCAAGTGTATATTTATATGCGGTTCGCTAGTTTTTTGATTTATTTAACTAAATTGGCTGGCATCCCAAGAACTTCAGTATTATTCCGTAATTAGATTAGTTCCTGCCAATAGATTAATAATTTCATCCTCACTTCAAGAACTCCGAACTGTGAGCTACCATCTGCGTGAGAACGACAGCTATAGAAGACGTCAGGTTGGTGAACTTTAGAATTTCTACTCTTCACACAGTGCAGTGGGGAGTAAGTACAACCCTCGCGTACACTGTCTTGCGGTACAAACGCAAACTGCTGTGCGTCATCCCTGGCAATATGGAGGAGGAATGAAAATGATACAGAAACAGTTTGCACACCCCCTATAGATATTTTCCTCGTTGTAACCTACTCAACTATAGGTTTAGGTGTTGGTCTACATACACATAAAATAAAGGAAAAAAGAAAACTGACACAACATATGGAATTAGAGATCCCAGTTTGTTTTATACAACTGAATTCGAAAACGTAAACAAAGAAAAAAAAAAGAAATTACTTCATATTGGGATTCGAACCACCGACTCCGTGGTTATGACGCCAGAACGCCACCACCTGAGCTACACCGACAGACGCTGCAGGTGTTAGGAAACGCAATATGAGGCAAAGTAGTGGAGTATACTTGTCTTCTAAAATGCATACCGTAAAAGCTGTGAACATTTATTTTGTAGCACAGATGTGTGTTACAATAGCCACGAGCAACTAGTGCTCAGAGTTCCTAAGATATGCTCAAATGTTCAACTGTCTGTCAAGCTTAAAGGACTTAACTGCGGGGTCATCAGTCCCTAAACTTACAAATTACTTATGAACTACCTTATACTAAAGACGACACAAACAGCCATGCCCGAGGGGGGGGGGGGGAGTCGAACCCCCGATTGGGTAAGGTATGCTTGATTACTGGACATTATTACTTTACATCACTTTACAGGGAAAGTAAACATCTTATAGCTTAACAGGTTCGTTTCGAAAACTCGAAGACGAAAAAGTGCACAGGGTTCATAAGGTATGCATTTAGAGCCCTTGTACATGCAAAATCTCTCAAAACTATTTCTCCTGGGACACCGTACATTCATTATCAGACTCTGCTGACTTTCATTGGTCTGCAGCTCCCCTGTACCCGTCGCTAGTTAATGAATTCTCTACCAGCCAAGTAACAAATTTAGTTTGTAAACAGGAAGACTGATGCTCGTAAAGGGAAGGATAATCAGCAGCCGGCCGCGGTGGCCGAGGGGACTGAGGCGCTTCAGTCACGGTCTGCACGGCCACTACGGTCGGGGGTTCAAATCCCCCCTCGGGCATGGATATTTGTGCCGTCCTAGTTCGTAAGTATTCATAAGTAGTTTGTAAGTTTAGGGACTGATGACCCTGTAGTTAAGTCCCATAAGATTTACAAACATTTGAATTTTTGAATTTGATAATCAGTACGTGACCGATTTGGAGAAAATCGGACGTTCGTACTTTCCCGAAAGCTAATTATTCCTCGTTTTAATAGTCTGCACGAACAACAGATAAAGCAACAGAAAAAAGGATGCAATGAGTTAATAGTTTCACAGAAAATTGGTTTCAGTTCATTCAGTTCAATAGTGGGTTGTAAAAAAATGAACAATTTTTATACTGCGTCAAAACGCACAGGCAGCGCAGAGATCTCGGCTTTTGGACCGGCCTGTACAATTTGTCCGGGGCGTTAACAAGCATCAATACACTCGCATCAGGCAGCACACGAAACAGATAGGCAGAGAGAGAGAGAGCGAGAGAGAGAGAGAGAGAGAGAGAGAGAGAGAGAGAGAGAGAGAGAGAGAGAGAGAGAGAGGGGGGGGGGGGTGTTGAGGGAGCAGTCAGCCAGCCAGTTAGTTATACGTCGGCAACCGGACAGTTGTTAATCTATCGCGCCAGCCAGCGGCCACCAATATGGAGTGGTAACCGCGCATTAAGCGTCTCTATCGGTTTCTGGGTAATTGTTTTTGTGTGATCAATCGGTTAAGCCGAGTGGAATGAGGATGAAGTGAGGCAATTACGTAAACTGCGTGCAAATCATCCGCGCGCGCCGGCACTACTTGTCGCCGTGACGTCACTAATGAGTGGCAGACGGCGATACCTTCCGGCGGAAAAGCGCCCCGACAGCCGTTTCCCGCAGCCGCATGGGCCGATGTATTTTCCGCGTCAGAATGAAACAAAATTTTACGAGGCCCGAGAATCGAGCGGATTCGGAAATTCGGATAATATTCTACACTTGTCGGTAACACGTCTGACGTAGTAGTTGCCGAAAGGTATAAAGGGAAGAAAATACAATAGTGCGACGTTTTAAATGTATATAAAAAAATTCCACCGTCCCGTCGACAGCGTCGTCATTAGAGACGGCCCCCCTGTAATAGTAATAAAGAAAATGAGGAAATATATCATCGATAAACAATGAACAAACACGACCTCATGGTCGCAAGAAGACAGTATATATTTGAAAACTTAATAAATCACGGAATAATGTAGATAGAGGGGTCAAAATTGACACAGGTGTTTTCAATGACATGGGGTTTAATTTAAAAATAAATAAATAAAAAAGGGTAAAAAATGTCCGACAGATGGTGCTTCATTTGATCAGAAAAGCAATAATTAGCATAGCAAATTAAGACAAAGCAAAAATGATGTTCTTTACAGGAAATGCTCAATATGTTCACCATAATTCCTCAACAATAGCTGTAGTCGAGGAATAATGTTGTGAGCAACACTGTAAAGCATGTCCGAAGTTACGGTGAGGCATTGGCGTCGGATGTTGTCTTTCAACATCCATAGAGATGTCGGTCGATCACGATACAGTTAGCGGTCTAAAGCGTCTCGCTGCGGAGCGCGCGGTTGCTCGCCGTGGAGGTTCGAGTCCTCCCTGGGGCATGGGTGTGTGTGTTGTGCTTATGTTAGTTTACCTAGGTTTAAGTAGTTTGTAAACTACGGACTGATGACCACGCAATTTGGTCCGATAGATTTACAAACATTTGAACATTTTTGAACGATACACTTGCGACTTCAGGTAACGCCAAAGCTAATAATAGCACGGACTGAGGTCTGGGGACCTGGGAGGCCAAGCATGACGAACGTGGCGGCTGAGCACACGATCATCACGAAACGACGCGCGCAAGAGATCTTTCACGCGTCTAGCAATATGGAATGGAGCGCCCTCCTACATAAAATCGTACGTTCCAGCAGGTGTTTATCAGCCAGCCTGGGGTTGATGAGATTCTGTAACACATCGGCGTATCTCCCACTCGTCACGATAGCAGTTACAAAACCAGAATCACGCACCATCTGTCGGACATTTTTTGAACTTGGTTTTTTTGTCCTAATAAAACCCCATGTCATTCCAAGCAAGTGTGTCAGTTTTTACCTCTCTATCTACATTATTACGTGATTTATTAAGTTTTCAAATTGATACTGCCTTTTTGATCAACCGGTACTTCTTCTTGCGACCCCGAGCTAATGCAGTCTTCCTTCCTTCTTTATATCTCGGACTGCATTTCCTTTACCCTCCCCTCCTTTCCATCCTCACTCTTTCCCCTCCCCAGCGGGGGATTGATAACCTCAGTAGTTTAGTTCCCCAACCCCAACCAAACAAGCCAACCCTATTCAAAAAATTGCGGAATCACTGGTGTAGAGCAATAGAGATTTGGACAGAAAAACGTTGACTACCTACGGTCGTACGTCCATTACCCAACACTGCCAACTCACAACGAACCTCTTGTTTTAGAGTTGTCACTTCATGTTGATTCAGTAGCTACTGCATTGACGTCCTTTAAACTCCAGGCTTAAAACTGGACTCTGACCGTTCTGGACGTACATTGTACGCTCAAGGAAAGGACACAGTGTGAGAGAAGGACGAGGCCTTTTCGAAAGGCGGCTCGAGCCACTCCGGCGCATTATCACAGTCAACAATGGCACACGCCATTTAATCCCCGATGACAAGCATTTCAGCTGGGTCAGAGCCCGGCGGCACCCGTGCGACCAAGAACACAGCCCGGCGGCGGTGCGCGTTTTTGCCGCCACAGGCGGACGTTAATTGGTTCGTGAGACTGCCGACTGCGTGACGTATCCGCGGCGCGCTCTGTTTGGAGTGCTCCGGCCGGCGACGGCCGTGCGAGCCGAATCGTGGGGCCCAGGCGGACCGCCGCCCCGGTCCCATAATATTGGTGCCGGTGCCGGCCCTGGCCTCGCGTCGTCCTTGCCGCCACCCGGACACTTTAATTAAATGCTTCGGCTCCGCATTAAGAGATCGATTTATTGTGTGGAATCTCCGAGTACGAGCCGGCCCGCCGGCGCACAATGAGCTCTCCGTTTAATTCTCGCCTCGTCAGCGGCGGGACTCCCGGGTGGAGGAGGGGGGTGAGAGGTGCGGCGAGGAGGGGATTGTCGGAAGGGGCAAGGGAGGGGGTTGCTCCGCGCTGGGGGTGGAGGTATTAGCGTCGTCGAGACGGCACTCCAGTGCTGCCAATTACGCCCGATTCGAAGCTCTACTTGTCCGCTCCCATCCCCGCACGATGCACCACCACACCGGCAAGGTACCCGCATCACTGGAGTCGTCTACCTGCTGCGCACTGCGACGAAAACTTTGCAACAGGCCGTGGTGGCCGAGGGGACTGAGGCGCTCCAGTCCCGGTCTGCACGGCCACTACGGTCAGGGGTTGGAATCCTCCCTCGGGCATGGATATATGTGCCGGCCGCGATGGCCGAGGGGACTGAGGCGCTCTAGTCAAGGTCTGTACGGCCACTACGGTCGGGGGTTCGAATCCCCCCTCGGGCATGGATATTTGTGCCGTCCTTAGTCTTAGTTAGTTCATAAGTAGTTTGTAAGTTTAGGGACTGATGACCCCGTAGTTAAGTCCCATAGACTACACAAACATCTGAACATCTATCTGAATTTTGCGACACTTCCTGGAGGACTACTGTACTTGTCAGCGTAATACAGTCTTGGGCGTAGCAGGCAACGCTTCACTCTGATAACGTGGATGTGTCACCTGCCCCAACGTGAGTGGTCCCTACCTGGCAATATGACAAAAACGATCATGATAAATAGAAGAGGGGAGTACTGGGAGGGTCAAAAGTACGAGAGGAAGTTGGAGCATAAGTTTCCCTGTCGACTGTGGTCAGAGTTGCGTACATAAACAGAGTGTCCCAGCTATCTTGTCCACCCAAAATATCTCTGGAACAATAACAGCTATTGGAAAACGACTTTCACCGGTATCAATGTACGGCTGGGGCCCATGAATGTACATATTTAGAAACATTCTAAAACGAAAAAAATGTGTTTTATTTTTATTTATTTTTTAATTTTTAATTTTTTTTAATGGACACCCTATATTTTTTCTTCAGCAATCCATAGCATGACAAATCACATAAACAATGGCGTTGCATCGCAATACTGATGAAAGTCGTTTTCCAATAGCTGTTATTGTTCCAGAGATATTTTGGGTGGACAAGATAGTTGGGACACCATATATATGAGACGTATCTATATTATTCTACACATTTTCCAAGTACATTGAGACATTAGTCATACCGCTTTGTAAGCTCAAAAAAGCCGCCCACGAAATAAAATCAGGACGTCGCATACGGAAGAAGCGTTGAACGGCTTGTTTGACGTCAATATTGCTTGCAAAGCGCCTTCAGCCAAGAGTCTTCTTCAAAGCTGGAAATAGATGGAGGTCTGTATGGCGGATGGTGTAGGTGCTCCCAACCAATTGCTGCAATTTGGTTGTACGTTGTCGTCACCGAGTACGGTCTTGCATCGTCATGCAACTACAGAATGTCAGAGCTGAGAAGGCCCGGACGCTTTTTCCAAACCACCTCTTTCAGTTTCGTTTGAGTGGCACAGTACCGCGCAGAATTTATGGTTACATCCTCCAACTGTAAACTGTTAAACTGTAGGTCCTCCTATAACTGGCTGGGTAAGTCAGTTCGAAGATAGGAGGAAGGCAACGGCATACCACGTCTAAACAGGACCATGCCTAGTAAAGTACTGTGGTGTTCAAACCAATCTCCGGATTGTTGACTGCTTTTTACCTTGCACAACTGTGCCCACAGTCTACAGAGGAAACTTATTTTACAATTCCCCCTCGTATTACGGGATAAGTTGACATACGTAGGTTCTGAAGTACTGTCATCGGCAGAATGAACTAAAATGGTTCGATGTCCTTCCGTCGGTTCTACGGATTAAAGACAACAACATTATGACAACCGAGATAGAGGAGATAACAGAAATTTGCTGCAGAGGTGCTTGGTGTTGACTTGTGTTTACCAGACGCATTACACAAACAGTTGGCTTCAGATGGTATAGTGAGCAGGTAGTGCAATGCAACAACAACGCGACTTACCCGAAGATATGGCCTCGAGAATCACAGCCAGTACACGAGAAGTACAGGAAGTTAGAGTGTGCTAAAAACGACATAATAAAAGGAAAAGAAGGAAACCACAAAAGCAGTGGACCAAATAGTCAACTGTGCTAAAATATTTCAGAAGAAGATTATGGCTGGCTGATCACTAGGATAATAATGGCTGAGCCAGTCATCCTGTACACACTAAAGCTGTCAGTTGGGAAGAGGACTGACAAGACAAAAGGAACAACAGATTAAAACTGTGTATATGGTGGGCGCCTGAAAAATCAGGCTTAGGTACCCACCATTAAATCATATGATGAAAACCAGCGGCGCGAATAAAAGCTAAAAAACGGTCAACCATAGAGGCATCGTCAGCTAAAACGCGAGGTGACAATTTGCATGAACAGTAAGGTAGTTACATATTTCTTCGTTTTTTAGCCTCGTTTTCCTGCCAGGCCACCGAAATGGCTATTTCTCAAAAACTTTCGTAAGAAGTGTTACTGTAAAAAAGTGTAAATATAAACAGTGACAGCAAGAGGCAATGTGCTACAAACCACACATGAAGACGAAAACATAAAAAAATTCCTCATCACTGAAGATGCTTTAGAATAAAGCGAAACGCGTCTGGCCTAAAGTAGACTAATTTATAGTTGCATAAGACGTTCCCATACCCTATACAAAAAGTAAGGTAGTTGTAGTTCGTAGTTCATCTACGTTAATGTTACAGGACTATTCACGAAACTTTGTAGTCAGAGGTTGTATAATTACGTTCCGCCTAGACAACACCACCTTGAAGACAAGGCCGTGCCTACGTCAAACTGAGAGGGCGAGACCGCGTTCAGTGGCATGGCCGCTGGGGCACGCCCACCGCCTCCTAGCGGCCGGCCAGACAGCTTGCGTTCGCGGCCTCTCAGTGTGACGTAGGCACGGCCAGGTGTGAGGCCTCGTCTTCTAGGTGGTGGTGGCCTGCAGCGGAGAGCGAGGCGAGTGAGTGTGAGCAGACTGGGCGGACTGACCTGATGTAGTCGGTCTTGCAGAGGATCATGTTGGCCTTGGTGAAGCAGGAGCCGCCGATGTCCGCCAGCATGGCGCCGCAGCACGAGCACTTGAGGCAGCCGTTGTGCCAGTAGCGGTCGAGCGCGTGCAGCAGGAAGCGCTCCACGATCTTGCCGCCGCAGCCGGCGCACACCTTGACCGTGCCGCCCGTGCAGTTGTTGTTGTTGTTGTTGTTGGCGGAGCCGCCGTTGTTGTTGGGGTTGGGCCCCGTGCTGTTGGCGGGGCCGCCGCCGGGCCCGCCGCCACCCACCGTCGTCGCCGAGGGGTTGTTGTTGTTGGCGTTGCCGCTGTTGTTATTGTTGTTGTTGTTGGCGTTGTTGAGGTGGTGCTGGTGGTGGGGGTGCATCTGCTGGGGGCCGCCGCCGCCCCCGCCGCCCCCGCTGCCCGGGCCGGGCCCGAAGCCGTGGTGGTCGGCGGGGCCGCCCGGGCCGCCCGCGCCCGCGCCCAGCACGTGGCCGTTGCTGACGGGCCCGCCGCCGCCGCCCCCGCCGCCGCCCCCCGGGGGCCCGCCGCCGCCCCCGGGCCCGGCCGCGGGGTGCGGCGGGTGCGCGTGGTGGTGGTGGTGGTGGTGGTGGTGGTGCGGGTGGTAGGCGCTGTTGTCCGGAGGCGGCGAGTGCGCATGCGCGTGCGGACTCGCCAGCTCCGTGTAGGCGTGGTAGTGCGGGTTCATGGCTGCCGTGGCCAGCTTGCCGGTGTGCGAGGCCGCTGCCGCGCACAGCTCTGCAACACACACGGCAAACACCACCTGTCACTCACACTGACCGATCCTCCATCTCGGTAATATAGCTTATAGTTGTAAAACAGCAATTATAACAAAAATGGAAACATTATTTATTTATTGAAAACTTCATTTAGACCAGCTGCCTGTGGGTATAAAGTAAGTCGTGAATTATGGCCAATATTTACCTTCGATTTAGTATATTACAGTTTGTTCTCTTCTAATCTAAGGAAACTGATAATTCTTACATAAACAATATTAGGCTGATTGGTATATTCATTGATAGTTTGGTATATTTATATTGAATTTAATTATCGGTTAGGGAAAAATGGTTCTAATTAAAATAAAACTAATTTGTAAATAGGAAAAGTGGGGTGGTGTTAGTAACTTAAATCTATGCTATAATTTTAAGAAGACGTGAAAAGATGACAGGATAGTGGTAAGTGGGGGAGAGAAAACTATTCTCGATGACAGGTCAGGGGCGGAGGCCTCGGAATTAACATCGGGCCCTGCGGCCCTGCTCAGTCTAATGTACAATTTATTTGTTCCTAAAGCTATTCTCGTTTAGTTATTTAGTCTTTGATAAATTTCTATGCATTCTGGCTAAATTATTTGGACTAATCCGTGTGTCAGTTATTGTAGAGATGTTTCAGAGGTGTCCGAGTCTGTGCTGGAGTCCTCATCAGTGTCTTTGCCTTCATTGCTGCTGCTGTACCATGAGTCATTGTGTTCTGTGTACGTACCGAGGTAGGTGTTGAGTGCGTGTATTATTGTATTCGTGTTGTTTGAGGGTGGATACCTCATCGACTATTCGATTTAGAATCTCCCATGTGTCTTTGTCTGGTAGTAGTTTGTGAGTTGGTGTTCTGTATATTGTACGGTGTAGCACAAAAATGGAAACAATTCGTCTAAGATTGTTTGGGCAATAGAGTATGTCTAAAGGACAATGATAATAATTTAATGAGGATAAAATGAAGTGAGGGAACCGATTAAGGAAGGATAATTACATATATTTCTGATCTATAAAATGATTGTCGATCGTGTTGACGTACATCAACCGATTGAATTATACGAACGCTGGAAATTAAATAGTCGCAACACTGCTGTTGAAACACCCTGCATTGTAATCTACTATTGTCGCTGGTAGCACACGTTGTTGAAATACCTTCCTTAGCTCCGAACCAGTCCCACGTCACCGACGTGCGCTCAGCTGACGGAAACAGTCACTTGTGAGCGTGCGTTCTAACGTAACAGTGCCACTATGCTTTTGAAACAGGAACAACGGAGTTGGATCGAGATTGAATGTGGCAGAGGTCGTACAGCACGACAGTATCATCAACTTCTTCAAGAGGTGTGCGGGGAATTGTCTTGCCGTACAGAACAGTGGCACACCTTCAACGAAGGTTGGAAAACTGTGGCAGACCGTCAAAGCACAGTATCACTGTTCTTTTCTGGAGCATCAACTGAGACCATATTTTCGAAAAAAGTCGCAACAATTTCTGCGTAAGCCACCTAACATTATGCATAAGAATGCACGGGCGCATACAGCACAAGCTGTGGTTGCTCTGTTCGATCGATGAGCTGGGAAGTACTGTACCATCCACCATACTCCCCGGTCGTGACTGCCTCCATTCCGAAAATGAAGGAACCACTTCGTAGCATTCGCCTCAGAACTGTTCCAGTGATTCGACAGGCTGTAAACCACTCCATTCGCATCATCAACAGAACAGGCTCTGCTAACGGTATACTACGCCTTCCACATCGCTAGATACGGTTTCTACACAATGCTGGTGACTACTTTCAAGGGCAGTAACAGGTGCAAACATGTAGCGCTGTTGTATCGGTTGGGAATAAATTGTTGCCACTATTTAAGTTCCAGCCCTTATATATTAATAATGGCAGTTTACAACTGACAGCAAAGACGTGGCGACGAGCTGCGACAAGCACATACAAAAGACACACACATACAACACTTTCAGCTATCGGCCATGGCTTTCTTCAGAAAATAGAACATTCACGCAATCGCACAGGCACACAACACAGTCATACAACCATCACCTCCGGCTGCCGCACTTCGAAGTGCTATTAGAGGAGGGTGTAAATTTTAAAAAATGGCAATCAGTTAGGCAGTCCCAGTCGACAATAGAAGATCTCGGGGGGAAATAATGATAACCCTTATTTATACAGTACTGCCATATGACGACATGTGTGTTTGATAAATAGTTTCTATGACATATTTTAATATTTGTTTTAATGTTTATATTTGCCATTTCTCTGCAGCTTCATGTACTGCTTGAAGAAAATAAAACGTTCTGTCGGATATGATTGTTAGCACCAAATATATTAAAAATACGTAAGTTGAGGATTATCATTATTTACCCTCGAGGTATTCAATAAATAATGAGTAACTAAGATTTTTTTCCACAGTTAGTTCAGTCACGTGTTTGAAATGTAGTGTTTTAATATTCACTAACACTATGACCAAGTACTTTTGTTATAAATATTTGTCAGAAACTACTTCTAATAATTCATCTCGTAGCTACAGGCATTTCTGTGACGCTACGTAAATTAAGCCATCACTTCTTGGTTCATTTTAAAAATAGTTTAAAGACGTAAACAACTTGAACTTCACACATATCAACTGTATGATACAGAAGGAAAACTGGAAATATGCAGAGTACAATACGAGAGTATTGCTCTCTCGGCCGTGATTTTTTTGCGCGGATGGGATTAAGACCAGTCACGAGTCGTTGGTTAGAACTCAAGATGTTAATTGAATTTTCGGGTACTTTGAGCCAAACTTCAAAACATAGTTTATGAATAAGAAAATATTTGCTACGGTTAAAAACAATCCTATTTATATTTCGAAAGTAGAATATAATAAAAAAAATTAAAAGTAAAACTAACAGAAACGTAAATTTAGCGTATATTATTGTTATATATCATGATGCAAACTTCAAAACAACATTTTGATAGTTATTAAACTTGAAATTAAGAAAAAGAGAAAAAAAGAACAGTTCACGTTGTAACACAACAAATCCTTAATTTCTTCAAAGTGCTTACGTGCCAAGTCTCACATCTACTTTCAAAGCAGTTGCAAATGGCTTGTGCCGTTATAAATATGGTGTTATTGCTTTTCACAAACACAACGCCTTCACTGCTATCGGTCGCACAGTAAGGAGTCCTGTTTCTCATCCTGCTCGTGCGCTATTACTCTGCGAGCAGAGATCTTTGCTATTGTAGAAAGACGGCTTAGTTGCATAACGTCGACGTATTTTCCATTACAGAATAGCCACGTGTCACGGACTAAAGGTCAAGGCTGTCTACTGCGGAGCAGAGACACGATTGCTGGCAGAGTATCCCACGGATCATCGCTGACCGCAGCAACGTCTGTCTCTCCGTTTTGAGAGAATCTTTGCCAGTGGAATGAAGACCACTTCCCTCCACATTGCATACTGGCCAGAGGACAGAAGTTCCAGGGGGACCGAGCAGCAGACTAAAATCGTCTTTTAGATCTCAACCTGCTCTCTCTTTTCATGATCTTAACAAAGTGACTTCTTTTTCGCGTAGAATGAAGTAAGATGGGATCGTCAGCAGTAATTTAAGGAAAATGTCAGTAAGTTTTACTTGAATGTGATGAATTCACTTCATGTATCAAAATTTTTCTAGTCGAGTGATGACTGAAAACCGAGAAGCATATCGGAGCATTTTATGTGCGCCGCAAAACTACTGATCTGTGCTCTTTTATACGATGAACCATACCAAGACGATCGCGTTGTTACGATTTCCGACAGAACTACGGTAGGAAGTATTACATACGTTTGGAACTCCAGGCTCAATTGTACAGTGAGACCAAGTAATTAGTCTTCCGACAAGCAAAGGCAATCGTCCTCAACCTGTTCATGTTCTTTACATTGGTCAAAGACTTTTTTTGAAGATACGTGATATTTAATGAATGAAGACTAAGAAAATCTAAATTTGTTAATGAGTGACTAGTACTATTTTCGTTCTGTCGGCGCGCGAGTACCGCCATTGTCTTCACTAGAAACACTGACGACAAATATTGACACCGAGCAAACTTTCATTGTATTATGGAAACTTGTATTCTAGGCTAATTCCGCTTTTACCTGGAGCAGAGAAACTTTAGGAACTATTGGCACCTGAGTTCTCTCTCTCTCTCTCTCTCTCTCTCTCTCTCTCTCTCTCTCTCTCTCTCTCTTTATTTTATTTCAATTGTTCGAAGTAAAACACCAGTACCAGCCTGCACTCTTTCAATGACACTTTTAATCCTAGAACGGTCAGCCGAAAAATAGTTTCAGGAACGGTCGGGCTGGGTCTGTGGTACCCAACAATTAAAATGCTTATGACAAGTGCCAAAACAGTGTATTTACATCAAATGACGAGTTTTTATATTGTTTAGGTCCTATCAAATGCTGTAGGGACATTATTTCAACGTTTTGAATTTCACAATTGCTGTAAAATAAAAATAAAAAAGTAGAAAATATACTTCTTTGTAGTAATAAATGTAAGCACACTGGAAGTACAAGTAAATTGGATTGAAATACAAATATAAATGAGAATAATTTCTAGAATTTAGAAGCATACTTGTTGAAGTTTTGTTATATAAATCGAAATTTTGAATGTAATGAATAGTCTGTGTGATATTGTCCTCCAAAATTGTCACTTTTCGTAACAGGCGACACAAACCATTTCTGCGTGCACCAAGCACAACTATATTTTGCAAATTTTGCAGAAGTATTTAGTTTTGCTGTCCTTGCACTTATAGCATCTTCCCTTTCATCCCCACTTATTTCACTATTGCTATCATGATCACCGTTTATTTTGAAGTCTGGGTCCGCGTCAGAATCGTCAATTTCATTATCATCATCGGATAAAATGTTTCAAATTTCACAGTCTGAAACACTTTCTCTTGAAAATTTATATTTTAAATTATTGACATCAGAAATAATTCACAAAGTAATTTGAAACTGGATGAAACACCAAATAAAAATAGACCCGCACTGGTAGAAATCAATAACGTAAACGGTCGGGCTGGGTCTGACAGATCCTCCCGCTTTTTGGAGAACTGCCGAACATTGTCTAAACAACTTAAAACCTTATTCATGGTGTTAACGCTTTGTCTTGCATGTTTCATGAAGCTAGCAGAGCGATCGAGTCAGAATAGCGACTATAAGCATATAAATTCATTGAAATAGAAATTAGTGGGTCTCACAGACCCAGCCTGACCGTTCTAGGGTTAATGGGATTTTTATCCCCTCTTTTGTCTTTTCCGACTTAAATTACACTGAAAAAATCTCTCTTGCCTGGCTATGCAGAACTCTTCCTGTACCTATAGCACTCGCATACTGTGCTGCCACGCTGTTTATAGCGGTGAGCTCACTCGACGTGCACTGGCAGGCAGGAGAAACTGGACTGACGCAGCCTCTCCTTCCGAACGTATGGATGAACTCTCCCGGCTCTTCGGACGAAAACTCCTCTGCACATCATCCACTGTCTCCTGCGCGGACTCTACCCTACGGCTCTTTCGAGGCCTTTGTAGGATGGAGTTCAGTTTACGTCTCAATTAGGCTCCCAATATGTTAAAAATTTCCTTGCCACCACATCTTCTCACTCCCCCCACCCCCACCCCCATACATAGTGAGGTAAGAGAGCTCTTGACCACGACGTCAAGTGGAATTCCTATCTCGGCAGAGAGAAACGGCAGCTTCGGAGCTGGTGTTTCGGCCGCGCACGTCGGTCATATCGCGCGGCGGGCGATTCCTTATTAAGACAAGGTCGCGCGCCGCGCCTAAGTCGTGGTTGCGGGGCGCGCCGCGGCGGCGCTGGCGTCTGCGCGGTATTGTGCGGGCGCGACAGCCACAGCCACAGCCGACAGCGGTCATTAGCGGCAGTGTTTTAATCAGCAGGTGCGCCACCGCCCCATTAGTGCTGCTCGGCGGGCCGCTCCTGGCTCGACAATCTCGCAAACAAACGGAAAAACAACGACGCCAACAAAAGGAGCGGGAAAATACTCGCGCAAAAAACTCGGCCGCTTCAAGAGCGTTTCATTAACCGCCACTGCAGCCGCCGCAGCAGCAGCAGCCGCGCCAGCCGCTGCGCTGTAGCTGCCTGCCGTAACAGTGCACCACTGTGCGTTTAGCACCCCCCGCTAACCTCCACTCAGCGGGCAGGAAGCAATCCACTCTAGTGATGCCATCAATCGTTTCATTTTGCTGTTATTTTACTTCATACAGAGGCTCTATGAACGAAATGAACTTAACGGCAACATTGTAGAAAGGGAAGAGGAAGTAGATGAGGATGAAATAGGAGACACTATACTGAGAGATGTATTTGACAGAGCACTGAAAGACCTAAGTCGAAACAAGGCCCCTGGAGTAGATGATATTCCCGCAGAACTACTGAACTCTCTGTGAGAACCAGCTATGACAAAATTGTTTCACCAACTTAATATTAATTCACAATTAAGTGAGAAACTAGTCTATTAGAACAACCGAATGAAGACGATCGTTTCAATCAGTACTCGGCAAGGAATCATCTCATTCAGTTATTATACTTATCAGTTGCACTGCTGACTGCTTAAGATATCTGTGAACAATAATACATTACGACCTTAATTCCACGCAACAGAGCATTTGTCGTTTTCATCGAAACACAAAGATTGTATGTATAAGTCTTTATTCAAAAGAAGACAGAATCACAGGTCTCCAAAGTGAATAAAAAGCTAATTCTAGAAAGACATTAAACGGATAACAGGTCATGAAAAGGGGATCACTAATATCTCTTCAATAACAATGAAACGATCGATAGTTTCCAGCCATAATTGATTGCATGAGCCTGGAACAACTGATTTGAATAGACGGGTTTCATTTGGTTGGTCCTACTGAATTTCAATTTTTTTAGAAGAATGGTTGAATAATTTAGTTAATTGGTGAAATAAGAACAATTTAATTATTCATTCAGTCTTCTGAATAAAACTAATCTAAGGAGAAAACTGAATGAGGACGATCACGCCTGTCGATTGTTCAAAAACAATCGACTCCTTCAGTCACTATTTTACTAATTCATTGCTTTATTCATTCGTTCATTCTTCCCGGAGAAACCAGTCAATGTGAACAACCGAAAGAGAATAGTGGTTGCTGTATGTTGTTGCAGAACAATACATTAACTCAATATATTACTTATCGATTTAATTATTCGTTCATTCGCCTGAGGAAAAGTAGATTATGGACACAAGAGAGTGAAAAAGTAGAATTAGAAACCGTTTATCATTTACTAGTTGTTTTAGATATCAGTCATTCTAATGAAGGAAATTAATCTGTGGAAACAATGCAATGAGCACAATCGATTCAGTGATCTGTTCAAAAATAACAGTCATTCTTGTTTCTAAACAATCAATTCAATCTATAGTTGTCATTTGTTTGTTCTATAGATGTTATTTATTTTCGTAAATCGACGACTGATTTATTCAGTCATCTTCGTGAATTCAGTATCGTTATGCAGCAACCGAATGTGATTGATAGATCCAATTTGTTGGCGGAATATAATCGGCTCATTCGGTTTTTGTTTTGTCAATTATTCATTCGTTTTTGTGAGTGAAAATAATTTATGCAAAAACTAAATAAGAATGATCGATTCACTTGATCCTTTACATACAAAACAACTCACTGCACAACCCATTAAAACAGTCGACACATCTTTTTAACAATCATCTGATTCGGTTATTCTCATTTGATTCTTCCAATAGATATTTGTATTTTATTGACTGACTGATTTATTAATATATTCTGCTGAGTGACACGTGTGTGGAGGAATCATAGAATGAAAAAAGGCGTTTCATTCTGTTACAAAATAATAAACTCACTCACTTGTTATTTTTATTATTGACTGAATTATTCATTCATTACCCTGTATCAAAGTAGTCTACTGGAACAACCCAATGAAAACAATAGATTCAGTCGGTTTAAATGTTAGGAAGTTCTTTCTGAAAGCATTTGTCTTTGCTGTAGCATTGTATTCGAGTGATACGTGGATGATTAGTTCAGACAAAAATATGATAGAAGCTTTTGAAATGTGGTGCTACAGAAGTGAACGATAGATCACGCAACTAATCAGGAGATGCTCAACATAATTGGGGAGAAAAGTAATTTTTGGTACATCCTGAGTAAGAGAAGAGATAGGTTGGTGGGACACACATCAAGGAATCGTTAACTTAGTATTAGAAGGAAGTGTTTGTGGTAAAAATCGTAGAGGAAGACCGAGGGACGAATACAGTAAGCAGATTCAAAAGGATTTAGGTTGTTTCTCAGATGAAGATGCTTGAACAGGAAAGGGTAGCGTAGATAGCTACATCAAACCAGTCTGCGGACTGAAAACCACAATAACAGCAACAATCGGTTGCTGGAAAACAATTGACACATTCAGTCTTCATTACACTTACTGATAAATTGGATACATTCATAAGAATGAAGGAATTATTCATTGACAACAACCGATCGGAAACAACCGTTTCAGTCTGTTGTTGCAAAAGAATAAAATCATTCAGTTCTTATTCACTAATGAACTAATTTATTCAATCATTCTTCTGAATACAATCAATCAATAGCACCAACCGTAAGAAAAAGTTCTATTCAAATCAGTTTCAACTGGACTCGCGAGATCAATTATGGCTGAAACTATCGATCGTTTCAGTGTTATTACAGAGTTATTGGTGATTTCACTTCTCATAACCTGTTTTCATTTGATGTCTTTCTAGAATTGGCTTTTTATTCACTTGGATACCTGGATTTCAGTCTATTTTTTGATAAAAATTTACGGATGTTACTCTTCCATAAAAACTTTGTGTTTGGATAAAAATATAAAATTCTCTGTTGCTTGGATCTTAGGCCATATTTTATTATGTCTTCAGCACTCTCACCTCACGTTGATATATCAAGAAGGATAAAAGTGAAAGTTTCTGGGAAAGATTAAGACAGGGTAATTAGTTACAGTCCTGATCTCTTGCAGGTGATAGGGCCTCAGTAATACTTCGAGCTGTCTCACATGAAATAGCTGCGGTTCGTAACATACTATTACTTTTCACGATCTATATGTGCGCTAATCACGCTTAATTCATATATTATGTGCTGTAGGTTCTAAATGCTACGCAAATGCCTACGCAGCTGTTTGTGTTACGTAATATCGCTGTCAGTGGTTTGCTACACAAAACGACTACCTGAGCAGCAAAAAAAAAAAAAAAAAAAAAAAAAAAAAAAAAAAAAAAAAAAAAAAAAAAAAAAAAAAAACGGAATGAGTTGCTCCAGCTTTGTATCACGAGAGGACACTTTCGATAATACTCCACCTAAATAAATTTACATGATAGGGTACTTATGAGTTCCTGCTTTTGTGTTGCTGTTAGTGTCGAGTCTAGAAGTGAATCAGTATTCGAGATGGGTGCGTGCGTGCGTGCATTTGTGTGCGTGTGGTGCTTTTCTGTGCTTATGAGCGAAAAGATCAGATGTTTGCTGATATGCTGATATTTAGGTTTTCTTAATCTACATCTACATATATACTCTGCAAATCACATTGAAGTGCCTGGCAGAGGGTTCATGAACCACTTTTCTCTAACGTTCCATTCTCTAATAGCGCGGCAAGAAAAAACAACTAAATCGTTCAGTTTTCGATCTGATTTCTCTTATTTTATTGGGATGGTCATGTCTCCCTAAGTAGGGTGCTAGCAAATTTTTTCACATTCAGAACTAAAAGTCGGTGATTCAAACTTCCCAAACAGATCACGCCGCAATGAATAACGTCTTTCTTTTTATGATTTCTACCCCAATTCGTGCAACATTTCCGTGACGCTTTCCCCCCGTAACGTGATAAAACAAAACGAGCTCCCCTTCTCTGAACCTTCTCAATGTCTTCCGTCAGTCCAACCTGGTGAGGGTTCCACAAGGTGCAACAGTATTCCAGGAGAGGGCGCACAAGTGTGATGTAGGCAGTCTCTTTGATGGAGCTGCTGCATCTTCGAAGCGTTCTGCCAATGAAACGTAAACTTTGGGTCGCTTTTCTCACAATATTTTCTATGTGTTCTCTCCAGTTCAAGTTGTTCGTAATTGTAACTCCTAGGTATTTGGTAGAATTTACGACCTTAAGGTTTGACTGATTTATCGCGTAATTGAAGTTCAGCGGATTTCTTTTAGTGGTCATGTGTATTACTTCACACTATTCATTATTTAGTGCCAAAAAAATAAATAAATAAATAAATAAAATAAAAAAGTAAATAAATAAAGGAGAATATAAATGTTCAAATGTCTGTAAATCTATCGGTCCAAATTACGTGGTCATCAGTCCGTAGCTTACAAACTATTTAAACTAAGGTAAACTGACCTAAAGACACACGCACACCCATGCCCCAGGGAGGACTCGAACCTCCACGGCGAGCAACCGCGCGCTCCGCAGCGAGGCGCTTTAGACCACTCGGCTACTCCACCGCGGCTATTTAGTGTCAATTGCCTATTTTCGCACCATGTAGAAATTTTGTCTAAATCGATATGCAGTTGCTTTTGATCCTCTGTTGACTTCACTAACCGATAAACGACAGAATCATCCGCGAACAGTCTAAGGGAGTTATTCAGATTGTCCCGTAAAACGTTTATAAACGCGAGGAAGAGTAGGGGACCTATAACGGATCCCTGTGGAACGCTAGATATCACTTCTGTTTTACTGGATGACTTACCGTCAATTACAACGAACTGTGTCCTTTCTGATAGGAAATCGTGAAGCCAATCGCAAAATTTCATTAGAATGTTTCTGTGGTGGTGGTGGTGGTGGTGTTACATTCTTCTGGTTTCGGTTACTTTCCCGTAACGTCATCATTGGCTCTTACTGGCTGCACGTACCCCACTGAAGGATACTACTGTTGACTAAATTTTTTTATTGTGGCCTTGTTATTTCCTCGAAGCCGCATCCGCCACAGGAATGCAAGCACGGCGACGACCCGCCTCGGTAACTGCGTGACAACCAATGAAGCGGCGCTCCACAGCGGGTTTACTGCGTCGCCGCAGCCATCGGCGCCCCCACGCAACCACTGCATAACAATTGCACAGCGCAGCACTGTAAAGGGAGCCCGGCGCGCGGTTAAAGTGACCATCACACCGACCGTAAATCCACCTTTCTAAAAAAAATCTCTCCGATAGGTTTTTGATAGCTTTGTCGCAGTTTACTGCGGATGTTCCGCGCCGCTAGACGCCGCACGTACAGGTGTGTAGTTATGGAGCGACACACAACACAAAGGTGCTTTTACCGTTCCAGTGGAGGCTGTCTACAAAGTACACAACAGAGTAGTGCTGCGACCGTTTTAAAAAACAAAACTCGAGTCTCTTGAAGTGGAGAAAATAAACTAGTTTCCCCCGGAAACAGTGCCGGACCGGGATCCGAACCCGGAACCTTTGCCTTACCGCGAGCAAGCGCTCTTCCATCTGAGCTACCCTGGCACGCCATGAGGACACAATATCCCTTCTTCAAGGAGTGCTCGTACTGTAAGGTTCGCAGAAGAACTTCAATGAAGTTTGGAATGAAGGAGGTAAAGGTGTGAGGACGGGTAGCTCAATTTGTGCCGGCGTTCTCACTAAAATAAATAAATAAATAAATTTAAAAAATTGTGGCAAAACTCGTCTATCAAAAACGAGGCAATACGATTCCCGACTACAAAGAACCGAGCTATCGAAAGAACGAAAGGGACAGTTGGTAAAGCGCTTATCCCCGAAATGCAAAAGTCCCGGGTTCGAATCGCGACCAGCACACAATGACAATGTACAAGATAGTGTGCCAATTGAGGTACAAGATTGTTTGAATAATCATTCGTTGCCACAGCAAAAGGGAAATGCGTTATAAGATCCGTTTCTACATTTTCAAATACTGACGGACCGAAAGATTTAATTGATGCAACTGGAAATTTATGTTTTATGTCCGTATTGGAGAACACTTCTCAGAGGATGATTGTAACTGACAATCGAAACTTGTCTACAAGGTTATAATTTTTAACTTTCATTATAGTGTAGGACATTATAAGGTTTTGTTTGTTTGTTCAAATGTTTGTTAAGCTTATGGGACTTAACTACGGGGTCATCAGTCCCTAAACTTACAAACTACTTATGAACTACTTACGAACTAGGACGGCACAAATATCCATGCCCGAGGGGGGATTCGAACCCCCGACCGTAGTGGCCGTGCTGACCGTGACTGGAGCGCCTCAGTCACCTCGGCCACCGCGGCCGGCTATAAGGTTTTTATTGACATTTTTAATAAATGAATTACATATTATTATTAATTTTAGCAAAGAATATTTCAGTGTGGAGAACCAAACGTCCGACCCTGGGTCATCATGATCATCAACTAGTTTGATCATTCAGTGATGTGACTCTTTCAGTAGACGTGTAATAAAGCACCCCAGAGGCTTCCTCCATTTCTTTCGATCCTGACCTTCCTGTTCGTAACTGAACCCAGCTGTCTTCCTTAGATCTCTGTTGCATCTGTCTTCCTCGTGATCCTGTTTGGTAAAAGTGGACTCTTTTTTACGAACTACTGTCTTTTGTTCGACGCGCATGACCAGCCAACTGTCATTTCAACGTACTCACTTTTATGTCCGTGATCTTTGTTGTTCGATTGATCTCAGATGCTCACTGTGTGTCTTTTTTGTTCAACCCAACATAGATCTTTCCATTCCTCTATAGGTTACTATTAGCTCCTGACAATTATTTTACTGTCCCTGTTTGACATACATAAGTTACTGGAAATATATATTGGTCAAAAATTGTTTTCTTCACCTCAGTCGACATCTTAGTCTTGCAAACTGATGAGTGTCTCCCGTTAGCTTGCCATTCCCATTTTTAAGTTGAAATATTTGTTTTTAAATTTACTTTCAAGTTTATCAGTTCACCAAGATAGACATATTCTGTGATCCTTTTCAGATGCGTACTTGCAACAGATACTCTTCCCTCAGGTGTCCACTCATTGATCGTGATCTTAGTTTTACCAATTCCGGCCGCGATGGCCGAGGGTACTGCGGCGCGCCAGTCACGGTCTGCACGGCCACTACGGTCGGGGGTTCGAATCCCCCCTCGGGCATCGATATTTGTGCCGCCGGCCGCGGTGGCCGAGGGAACTGAGGTGCTCCACTCACGGTCTTCATGGCCACTACGATCGGGGGTTCGAATCCCCCCTCGGGCATAGATAGTTGTGCCGTCCTTAGCATTAGGTACTTCATAAGTAGTTTGTAAGTTTAGGGACTGATGACCCCTTAGTTAAGTCCCATAAACTATACAATCATTTGAACATTTGAATTTTTTTTATCAATGATCATTTTCAGCCTACTTTATAACATACTAATGCAAGTTCGCTGATATGTGCACTACCTTTTATCTGCAAACCATGACGTAAACTTGGGTGGAAATGATTTGTCTCGCCTCTTCCTCATTAGTTGAACTCGTCCGCATGATCCAGTCCCATCATTTAATTTTCAAACGAGAACCAAACGAAAACGGCCTGCGCGCGCCTTTACCGTTTGACGAAAGCCAATTTCGACTCGCTGATGCGCTCAATACAAAGCGACCGCAACAGAGATGCTACAGCGGATTTGGCAGTTGAGCTACGACCATTACCGCGAAATTGAAGCTGAACAAGGCGGGCGCGTGAGATTGAGGGGTGGGGTTGGGAAAGAGGTGGGCACTTGGAGGTAGCGGCAGCAAGTAAATGAACGGAACACAACGATACAGCTGGCGTCACATAGGCTCGCCGGCGTCCGGCAGTCGCCGTAAATTTGCGACCGTAACGGAAACGCAATATTAAAAAATAAAAACAGCGGGGCGTCGCACGCCTTCCGCTGACCGGGCACGCTAAGGCTCTATTTTTTCCGGCGGCTTTTAATCCCTGGCATAGAGGCGACACACACGCCGCGTACCGCCTCCGTTCGCTTGCTGGCGGCGTCCTCCACAGACCGCAGAGATCGCGTTAAGATAGCCGCCCAAACAGCGCGTTCACACGCAGGCGTGGCGCGCACACGCACACACACGCACACGCACACGCACACGCACACGCACACACACACACACACACACACGCACACACACACACAGCGAGCCAGTGGTAAAGGAGGCCCGACCTCCCGCCAGCCAATTGTTTATTTCCTCTGGGCAATACGATCCGCGGAATACGTTTCACATTTCATTAGCCGCAAATGTTTCAATTCCCGGCGCCGGGCACTTGGCGGGATATCATCTGTTCATTTCCGTGTATCTGCGCGCTCCCATCTCCGCTGGCCTGGCCAGGACACCCCCCTACCCCCCCCCCCCCCCTCACCAACCACCACGCTCCCGATGGCCACCGCCGGCCAATTCGCCTGCGGTGCACACCAGCAGCTATCCACCGCGTCGCACGCCTCCACCCAACACACGAACACTATCTGCTCGATGCCGGCGCGGTCTTTTAATTTCTTCGATACCGAACGGGTACGCGCAGCCTTCTTCGACTCCGCACTACATAAACGCAGGAAGTGATACCGCACAAAAGTAGCAACGTGGATTACGAAGTTATTGTAACAGTCTGGTTGTGTTCACCGAGCATAAGCTGCTCTTTTTTTTTCCCTCCTCTCTCTTTCTGGGAAAGGTAGCTTAATACGTCGTACTGAAATAGCGCATCCAAATTATGTTCAAATGATTGTAGAACTTATGGGACTTAACTACGGGGTCATCAGTCCCTAAGCTTACAAACTACTTATGAACTAGCTAAGACTAAGGACGGCACAAATATCCATGTCCGAGGGGGAATTCGAACCCCCGACCGTAGTGGCCGTGCAGACCGTGACTGGAGCGCCTAAGTCCCGTCGGCCACCGCGGCCGGCCATCCAAATTACTTTTTCGAGTGGTTGTACAGGATAATACGAGGGTCGTCCACAGAGTAAGTTCCATTTCAACGAGGCGTTTTTTTTAAGTAAGTAGGTACCGTTATGAAATTAAAAAAAAAAGACGTGCTAAGGTATCTGGATAATATTAAGCGCACTGGGTACCTACATCTGTTGTCTACGCACTGACGCCATTGCAGTCTGATTCTTCCTTGTTTACGTTGTGTACTGAGTGTTTAAGATGCCTCCGATAATCGTAAGCCGCTGTGGAGTAGCCGAGCGGTCTAAGGCACCTCGTTGCGGTGCGCGCGGTTGCTCGCAGACGGGGGTTCGAGTCCTGCCTGGGACATGGGCATGTGTGTGTGTGTGTGTGTGTGTGTGTGTGTGTGTGTGTGTTATTCTTAGGTTATTTTACCTTAATTTAAGTAGTTTGTGAGCTACGGACTAATGACCACACAGTTTGGTCCGATAGATTTATAAACATTTGAACATTTGATAATCGTGAGTCCCGCCTACTGTGAAGTACGGGCTATTATAAGATTTCTTAGTGCTGAAGGTCAAAAAGCGATCGATATTCATCGTGAGATCTGTGTATTTTACGGAGAAAAAATTATGAATGATGGAATGGTAAGAAAGTGGGTGAGAGCATTTAAAGATGGCCGCACAAATGTGAACAACGGAGTGGACGTCCTTCGGTCGTTAATGGAACTTTGGTGCAGGAAGTGGACAATAAGGTGTGAGAAAACAGACGCTTTACGATTTCCTCCTTGATGGATGACTTTGCTAATGTTTCTCGTAGTGTTTTGTATGCCATTGTGCCATTGTGCCAAGACGATGACGAAGTGAAAACAGTTGTGATGCAGTGGTTAACAAGTCAGGCGGCAGAATTCTAGGAGGAGGGTATTCAAAATCTGGCACAACATTATGACAAGTGCCTAAATATTAATGGAAAGTATGTAGAAAGTAGATTAAGGTACAGGCTTTCATGTAAAAATAAAATTATTGAGCTATCTTAGCAATAATTTTTTTTATTTATTTATTTCAAAACGGTACTTTCTTAAAAATGATGCCTCGCATTTCTACCCGTGGCAGCGCTAAGATCGCAGTGTCTCATTTGATGATTTTTCATTTTCCTGGTACAGCAGGAGTCTGCCTTCTTTGCTGAACGACTGTGTGGCAGTGAGGACTCGGAGCAGAGCTCTTGGGAAGAGCGAAATGCGTCGGTAACAAAGGTTTGCAGGTAAAGAGGGCTGCGTGGGAAGAGAGAGAGAGAGAGAGAGAGAGAAGAGGGCAGAGCGAGAGCCATTTACTGTTTTTACCTGCGGCCGGTCGGCTGAGGTTATCGGAACTACAAATTACACAAGAATGCGTGGCGCTCCGAGAAGATGAGCGCCGGGATGGGCGTGAGGGCGGGAGGGAGGGACGGAGGGAGGGAGGGGCAGGAGGGAGAGGGGAGGGGAGGGGGAGGGAATAACCAGTATGGAGGCGGCCCAAGGCCAGCGCGCGGTCAAGACGCGAGCGACTGTGCCGAGGCGAGCCGAGCCGCGCCTGACCCCAGGGGCCCCTTTTAATTTAGCTGCTCATTAGCGAAGAATGTTATCATAAACTCTCACCCGCGCCGCGGCCTCCATGTGAGATCCGTTTAATTAAAGATAGTATCGGCCGCCCCCTCGCGGCTGATAACAACTGCCGGATCCCACAGTGTTTGGGCTGGCAGGCGCCCACTTTACGCTGCCCGCTACTGACCTTCTCCAGTTAGCGGCGTCGCCGGCGGTCGGACGCGCCGGATGTCGAGAGGAAACTGCCGCTCCAAGGCGGTAACCTAGAGGGGGGGGGGGGTTGAACACCGCGATGATTTACTAGGCGTGCTCTTGTTCGATTTCGTGGTACGCTGTTACCTTCCTCCGGCCTTTCAACTGACATGACGTGGACTCACACTTGCTGGAACGATAAACCATAACAATCTGCTGCGTATGTTTTTATTATTATTATCATCCTTCAACTCTCGGCGTCCACACAGGTCTGACGGGATTCGAACAGTTGAGTTCTTTCTGTACAGACTTGAGCCCAAGACTGGAACTCTCGTTAGGATAAGTGGCTTTTCCTACTTAATCTGTCTGAGTTGTTCAATTCAACAATTGAGGAAGAAAAGAAAAAAAAAATGCTAAGAAAATGGAGTGATCGTGTGGCAATTATCAGCCCATCCAAGGGGTTTTTGGCTGCCTATTCAACTTTATTTTGGCGTTTTGCACGTCGATGAAGATGGGGTGAGACGTTTACATGAACGCAAACAGCCGAGCACATAATGTCCCCTAACCGAGAAGGGAGCCGGCCGCGGTGGCCGAGGGGACTGAGGCGCTCCAGTCACGGTCTGCACGGCCACTACGGTCGGGGGTTCGAATCCCCCCTCGGGCACGGATATTTGTGCCGTCTTTAGTATAAGATAGCAGATACGTAGTTTGTAAGTTTAGGGACTGATGACCCCTTAGGTAAGTCCCATAAGCTTAACAAACCTTTGAACATTTTGAACCGAGAAGGGCTTCTAATCTGGAATCCACTATACAGGGTGTTACAAAAAGGTACGGCCAAACATTCAGGAAACATTCGTCACACACAAAGAAAGAAAATATTTTACGTGGACATGTGTCCGGAAATGCTTAATTCCCATGTTAGAGCTAATTTTAGTACGGATGAGACTTCATTCCAACGGGATCAAATTGTAAATTTTCATAATCAACATGTGTGGGCTGATGAAAATCTGCACGCAGTTGTGCAATCACGTCATCAACACAGATTTTCTGTGAACTTTTGGGCAGGAATTGTTGGTGATATCTTGATTGGATCTCATGTTCTTCCAACTACGCTCACTGGAGCACGTTATCATGATTTCATACGGGATACTCTACCTGTGCTGCTAGAACATGTGCCTTTACAAGTACGACACAACATGTGGTTCATGCACGATGGAGCTCCTGCACATTTTAGTCGACGTGTTCGTACGCTTCTGAACAACAGATTCAGTGACCGTGGATTGGTAGAGGCGGACCAATTACATGGCCTCCACGCTCTCCTGACCTCAACCCTCTTGACTTTCATTTATCGGGGCATTTGAAAGCTCTTGTCTACGCAACCTTGGTAGCAAATATAGAGACACTGCGTGCTCGTACTGTGGACGGCTGTGATACAATACGCCATTCTCCAGGGCTGCATCAGCGCATCAGGGATTCCATGAGACGGAGGGTGGATGCATGTATCCTCGCTAACGGAGGACATTTTGAACATTTCCTGTAACAAAGTGTTTGAAAGCACGCTGGTACGTTCTGTTGCTGTGTGTTTCCATTGCATGATTAATGTGATTTGAAGAGAAGTAATAAAATAAGCTGTAACATGGGAATTAAGCGTTTTCGGACACATGTCCACATAACAGAATTTCTTTGTTTGTGCGTGAGGAATGTTTCCTGAAAGTTTGGCCGTACCTTTTTTTAACACCCTGTATAGAGGTGGCGAGGCTAATCTTTTCCTTGTCATTTTTCTTTTAAAACTAATCTTCGTGATGGTTTTCGCGAGTGGTTGCCTGCAGATGTAGCATTACATCTTTAAATTTTTTTTAATTTCGTTAATAATAACTCCACTATTTCATGTATTTTCATTTTTTTCCACTCTGAACTACCATGCCGAAGTTAGTAGACCACACACTTCGGACCAAATACCTCGCTAGACTGACAGAATTACCTCTAGCCAAGTACGTTGTCTTGGTTACGTTTGAATTAGATACTTGGGTTGTAAATTTCGCTAAGTTGTCATTAACTGTGGCGGTTCGCAAGGGAGGGGGTGGGAGGAAGTAAGACGGTATATTTATCTGTAAACAACAGATATGAAGCACTTGACACATTCTCTTAACCCTGAACCATGTTATGGTAGTAAACTCTGTGGTTTTGTACCATCAAAATTTTTATTCTATGATTTATTTTCGTGACACACTGCAAAATTTCTACGGGAATCTGTATGCTACGTCTACGAGAGTTGGTCTACAGTAGAGATGACGTAGGTATCTACAATCGGCTAATCTTCTAGGTTTTACAAAACCACAACAAAGCTTACAGTATGCGCAAATAACAACATACAATATAAACCAATGAAGGAAGAATCGCGTGAACAAATTTTTATACCTAGGTGAGCTAACCAAACAGAATCGCTCAGGAAAGGAAGCGATTACTTCAGTAACCTTTTCTTGACGTAAAACTTTTGTAAGATGACGTCAATGAGTACTGGGGTGAAACACAAGCAACATGAAATGCTTCGGTGAGTTGGAAACTACGATGAAACTGGAAGTACTCGAGATATTAGTCAGGCGACAATGTAGGATATTAATGACGATGTAAGCTAACAGATGTCAGGATCTATTACAGAAAGATATAACCGGCGATTTGATCGATTAAACAGGAAAAGTTGTTGTTCGATAAGCACAACTTCAGAAACTCCAATGGTCATCTATTCTACACGAAAGGAATATGGTATTCCATAAGCTCAAAGACGTCAAAGGTGATAAGGACCTTTAAAGATTGTAGTAGTGGAGGATAAAGTTGTGGATAGGAATGAATAAAAAGGAATGAAGATAAGGTGCAAAAAAATCGAAAAAGTGTCACATGACGAAGAGGGCATCAAACAGAATACCAGAAGAAAACAATTAGTGATGGTGTCAAGAAGTACTGGCAGAACATCAAATTTGTCACACGAAAGGGAGCTAAGGAGAGTAGTACTTCAAATGGAATTTAGTGTTGCTTGCTAATAACTGCAGGAACACGAGACTTGTGCTACTTTGGGGAGTCAGCATCCCTTACGCTCTCCACAGTTTCCGTCCGCGGCTGACGGGCTTCTGGTAAAACCGCAGAATTGGCACCTCTGGCGGGCAGCATTTGGTGGAGTGAATGACTTAACAACTGCCTCAGGGTGGTTACTCGAATGAAGCGCTATATTTTTCTGGGTGGTAACCTATTTCATCACAGCGACATCCCAACGCTGCGGTTAAGTCGTTACCGCTAACTTTCTCTCAAAGGTGTTTATACCGTCTGCGACTGCAGGGGGTATCTGTGTGGAGCATCGAAGAGAAACCGGAAGGCTTCAGTCAAACAAGAAGAGTTCTCGCAGTTTCGCAGAGAGGAAAGCTAAGCTCTGTGTGTCAATGGTCTTCCTTGGGCACAAAGGTACGAGAAACGTGGACAGTTACCTTCCCAACATACCAAGCAGCCAATACCAATCACCATTTATGACAACCACACAAAATAAGTATTTAATAGCCGATTGGGGTCACTAAAATTCTGTTAACATGCCTCTTCGCCGAAATTTGAATTAAGCGTCTAAGTGTTTGTGAAGTTATGGGACCTAAATGCAGTGGTCATCGGTCCCTAAACTTACAAACTACTTTAACTTATACTATGTAAAACACTCTCACACCCAAGCCCGAGGGAGGGTTCGAAACTACGAGGTGGAACGGCTGGGCACACAGTAGCAAGACGCCTTATTGCGCACGGCTCTTCCACCGATGAGAAATTGTGAGAAGCAGTTGTCCATTTTAGTGTCCTGCTAGAGAAAGTTTAAGGTGAAGAAATAAAAACGCAATCTAAGAAAATTAGGCGATACTGAATTAGATTAGATAACGAAACAATACAGGTGGTAGATGAATTTTGACACAAGGACAGTAAAACAACACATGATGGTAGCAGTACGGAAGATATTAAAATGCAAAATGGCAATGGGAAGAAAACTCTTTTTAAAGAGAAATTTGGTAACACTGAATATAAGTTAAAGTGTAATGAAGTCTTTTCTGAAGGCATGGAACATGGATGATAAATAGTTCAACAGAAATAGGATAGAGGCTTTTGAATTGTTGTGCTACAAAAGAATACAGAAATGTAGATAGATAGATCACCTACTGAAAAGAATTGGGGAGAAAAGAAATTTCTGGCATACCATAACGAAAAGAAGGGACTGATTGGTAGGACATAAAAAAAATGTTCAAATGTATGTATAGATTATGGGACTTAACTACGGGGTCATCAGTCCCTAAACTTACAAACTACTTATCATCTAGCTAACACTAAGGACGGCACAAATATCCATGCCCGGGGGGGGGGGGATTCGATCCCCGACCGCAGCGACTTTGCAGACCGTTACAGGCACGCCGCAGACCACTCGGCCACCGCGGCAGGCTCGGCAACTTTCAACTCTCATATCTTCCACCGCCTTATCGTCATCAACCGTCTACCACCATAGTGCACAACGGGAGACTGATACCTACTACCACGTAAAAACACTATTAGTTTCAAATGTTCAAATGTTTGTATAGCTTAAGGGACTTAACAGCGTGGTCATCAGTCCCTAAACTTACAAACTACTTATGAACTACTTACGAACTAGGACGGCACAAATATCCATGCCCGAGGGGGGATTCGACCCCCGACCGTAGTGGCCGTGCAGACCGTGACTGGAGCGCCTCAGTCCCCTCGGCCACCGCGGCCGGTACTATTAGTTTGCGATATGTAGTTATGGCAGAGAGAAATATAGGCACAAACGCGTCAATTTCTATATACAGGGTGAGGCAGATAAATCATAACACCCCTTGCATCTCCGCAACCGTAATAGATTCAAAGATGCCGTTTGGACAGTGAATTTCGGGGATAGGGGCTACTTGAATAAATTACATTTCATGTTTGTGCTGTTTTTTATTACCGAGATATGAGGCCATCTTTCTTTTTCTTTTTAATGGAACCCTATGTTAAAAAGACGTTTTCAAATATGTGTATATCATAATATTCAGGCCAGAAGTTTTTGAGACACAGATATGTTCTACTATCGTATTCGGCCTTCAAAGCGGCGCTGTCCAATGCGACTTTTCCTGTTGTGTAGATTACACGGTAAACGTCACGAGTGCGTCCTTACACAAACAATGCCGTTTTCGTTGGACGAATACGATACGGAAACGTATTTGTCTCAAAAACTATTCGCCTAAACATTTTGATATACACGTATTAGAAACCGTCTTTTAAGTCCGAAATGTTACTCTAAAATTTAACATAGAGTACCATTAAAAAAAGAAACTAAAGATGTCATAGATCTGTAATAAAAAATAGCACAAATATGCAATGTCATGTATTCAAGTAGACCCTGTCCCTGCAATTCACTGTCCAAGCGGCATCTTTGTATCTATTTCGTTTGGAGCGAGACAAGCAGAGGTTCCAACTTTTGAATACAGCAAATAGTAATGCGACGTAATATTTATCAGGGGAAGGGGAGGGGGGAGGGTAAAGAGTCCAAGAGAAATAAGTGAATAAGGAATCACAAAAATTGTGAAAACAGTTTCTGTAAGGTTGCAGATGAGATACAGGCAGCATATTACTCCATCATCCTGATGAATACAGTTGGAATGTACTAATTTAATAACTTATTATTTTCTCTCTCGATACAGAAGTTCTTAATTTTTTTATTTACAGATTAATATTTATTTATTTCACAGAAATCCTCAAACAAGGATACCCTTACGATATTTTTGATCCATAAGTGTTTCTCGCAATGATTCATAAGCATAACTTTCATGAGGATTAAATTTTTCCTGCAACAAAAAATTCTTCATTTTACGAAAAACGATGGAACGAGATAACATTTATAGGCGACTTTCTCGTAGAACTCTATTTTAAAAATAAGAAATGTTCATCACACACTTTGGTACAGCATATCACACACGCGAAATCGCTGTGTTAGTAGATACGATGCAATAAAGAACAAAACCAACAACTTCAACTTCTGAATACAGACTAACAATGGAGGATATATGACGAACTTTCTTATTATTACCCGCACCCTTCACGATTTTTCCTGTAGGGGCGCAGGTACGAGTCAAGTGACGTTCGGCATTTCCAATGGCTGCTGCTAGATTATACAATGGCGCGCCTTTGTGGATTCATCCCGTATGCCGTATTGCGCAGTTTTCGAGTTTGTAGAAGTCGGTGTCAACAATGGCGATTTCCACCAGAGATGCCAACTTAGCCATTTTATGGCTAGATCTGGCCATTTTGAAGTGGCGTCTAGCCACTGTTTTTGAAAAAAAAAGCTACTGCTGGCATTCCTGGCCATTTTGGTGATATTATATAGCCATTTCTAGCCATTTTTATTATTCGATAATTTTCACAACAAAAATACAAAACTCTGAAGTTTTTATTATGAATAGAAATGTAGTTATTGACTTATTATTTTTAACGTTCCTTCAAAGTATGACAAATGAAAGACCACTGTATCGAAACAGTGATACCTGGAAGTTTCGAGACAATGAAACAGTTCCACATATCGATTCATTGTTTTGAAACATACAAACAATGGCCAACAATATGTAGTTGCACTTGCTTGAAAACGCTGTACAATAGTGTGGTGTGAAGTCTCTTTTTTTACGTGTGTTAACATTGAGTGTTGGACGAATACCTTGTGCTGTACCAATGTTTTGTGAGCCATGCCGAAACCGCAATATACACAAACGTACAGGAAGGAATGGGAAAACATTCTGACTTCAAGGAATGGGTACAGCCAGTTTCAACAGATAAGTCGAGAGAATTTTTAGCCAAGTGAACTTGGTGAAAAAGAAACTCAGAAACAGACTTAAAACGAATACACTTTCTGCTATTCTGAGTGTAAGGTATGAATTGAGACGCGAACATAAGTGCTGTATTTCATATGAAATCCCAGAAGAAATACTGAAACTTGTTGGTACGAATGCTACATACATGAGGGAGACCAGTGAAATCTGCAGCAGCAGTAGCAAAGAAAATGAGGATGAGAACGATGATATTTATTTTTGCTAGGTGAGTTTTTTTTTCACATTTTAATTTTTATGTATAAAACCACTTCAATAAAACTAGCAATTTTAAACAATTTTCGTAACAATTACGATTAAATCGTAATGGTTTGAACCTCTGCACAAGGGGTGTTATGACTTAGCTGCCTCACCCTGTATATTCAGATGTATTGAGTTTAGTGAATAAAATGGCACGTTAAACAGCGTGCCGCAAAGAATTAAAAAACAGCGAAGTGTAAAGCCACGAAAATGAGACAGCGCTCGAAAGGAAGGCAGAGAGGGGAGCATTTCTAACCGGCCACAAATTTCTGTCAAACGGTGGCTCCGGAGCTTTCATTTAAATGGAGAAAGTGCCTCCGGACAGCGGACCGCGGCATAAATATTGCCACCGGCACGCCGGGGAACAAATACGTTTGCTTCCGCGTCGACGCGCGGCCCTAATCACGATCGATAGTTAAAACGATACGAGAGCCGCCGCGCCGCCTCCTTTCCTTGGTCGGGTAAACAGGCAAACGGTGCGCGTTTGCAGCCCATCAGCTCTGATTACGCTTCCAATTAGAGCGCCGTTATGCAGAGGCGCGTATGTATTTGCACTCGCATGCGGCAGGCGACTGCGAATTCGTTAGCGATCCGCGATTTTTTTTTCTCTCCACCCCCTCCCCTCCCCTCCATGCCCTGCTGCCGCATCACGCCGCCCAGCCTTCCACTGCAAAACAAAAAGAAACCGGTTTTAAAATGCAAACGGATAGCACTGATAATTATCGGAGCAATGGCAGCAACAACTATCCATCACGCAAATAGGAATATTAATAACAGAACAAAAAAAAAATGAGGACGTTGCTGTGGGAGGTGAGTGGGAGAGAAAGGGGTGGTGGTGGTAGGGGTTGGAGGGGGTTGGGGGGTTGGGGGGGGGTTGGTTGCAGGCAGATACATTGCACTCTAATTTGACAGCTTGATTGTAATTGCTTTTCCTTTTTGTTAGCAAACCGCGCGCATCGAGTTTGGCGGCCGCGCCGATTGATATTGAAAAGCAATTTGTAAATTGAATACGCGATGGGCGCGCGCGCGAGGCAAGGACGCGGTAACCGTGTTAGTGGGCGGCGGCGGCGGCTTCGGCGGCGGCTACGTCTGCTGGCGGGCCCCGCGGCATCTGGCCGATATTGTGTTTTGATTGACAGTTCCATATAGCGAATTGTCAGCGTCCCGAGCCGAGCCGGGCGTGCTTTGCCGTCAGCGTGACGTCAGAATGACGGCCGAGGAGGTGGGTTGGCTGGGGGGAACCCTCCCCCCCCCCTACGGTTCGAGTTGTGGTGGGGTGGGGGCGCAGAGTGCTCGGCTGAGTGAGGCCTCGCCATTAGCAACAGCAGCGCCCGGCCAGCAGCCGTCAGCGCGGCCGGCGCTGGAAGCAATAAAGTGCCGGGCCCCGCGATTGCTCCGCGCGCGTGTATTACAGCAGCTAGCCTCCGCCGCCTCCACGTTTTCCTTGCAAGCTACTCTCGTAATCGCGAATCTGGAAAATCCGATGGCTGCACTGTGCTCATCGTTACACGACAAACCGTACGTAAACATTACATTACCGCCTACGGTTTACTCGCGACACGCCTTCCGGAAAACGAATACCTAGTTTGGCAGTCCGTTTTTCGCTGTCTTGTTTACATTTGAAGGTCCGAACTGGATTTGCTAGCACCGCGAAATACACCTGTTTCAGTTCCAAATTTGATCAGCACAATCGCTGTTCCTCTTTATTTGCACGGAGAGGACGCCGACACGTCGTCGTCGAATTCGTCCAATTTTATAGCAGACTAACTGTAAACCCGGCGTTGCCCGGGTCTTTATTTATCCCACACTCTCGTAGTCCACATTCCCTTCCGCACTATCTCTGAAAAAAAAAAAAAAGGTTCAAATGTTTTTTAAGCTTATGGGACTTAACTACGGGGCCATCAGTCCCTAAACTTACAAACTACTTATGAACTACCTTATACTAAGGACGGCACAAATATCCATGCCCGAGGGGGGATTCGAACCCCCGACCGTGACTGGAGCGCCTCAGTCCCCGCGACCACCGCGGCCGGCCCTATCTCTGCAACCAACTCTTTCTCTCCCATCTCTCTGTTCGTTTCCACCTTTCCCTCTCTCGGCAAAGTTTTCTGCAAGTTACCTCCTGTCATGTACCATAGAAACATTTATGTACCCAGTGATCTTCCTCTTGGTTCAAAAGTCATGTGTGCTAAAAACCATAAAGATTGGAGCAAAACTATGCATTTTGTAAAATTCCTTAAGTTAAGTACCCTCCACCATGCACCGAACGAAATTCTATACAGACAGTGACATTCCTCTTGTTTTTGAGGTAGAGTGTGCAAAATTTCATCAATATCAGAAGAAAACTATAGATTTGTGTAGAACCCGTTGAAGCGATGTGGAAGGCGTAGTATACCGTTAGCAGAGCCTGTCCTCTTGATGATTTTTACTGCTTTATTTATTTATTCTTATATTTCCTTATCCGTATGCTTATCCTTACAGAGAAAGAGCTGAAGACATTGTAGCACGCATAGACCAAAGATATGATTCTGTGGTATCACGTTTCGCTGTATGTAACCTCCCTGCTATAGAGTCACAGCCGGCCGCGGTGGCCGAGGGGAGTGAGGTGCTTCAGTCACGGTCTGCACGGCCACTACGGTCGGGGGTTCGAATCCCCCCTCGGGCATGGATATTTGTGCCGTCCTTAGTTGTAGGTAGTTCAGAAGTAGTTTGTAAGTTTAGGGACTGATGACCCCGTAGTTAAGTCCCTTAAGCTTAACAAACATTTGAATAGAGTCTCAAACGCTGGCCTTCAGTCCGAATTTTTTTTTAATAATTTGACGACTTTCAACCACAATATCTTCCACCCCCTTACAGCTATCGGCATGGAACTGCTATGGTGTACAACGGGAGACTTCGGACAACAATTACACAACGACCATTCGTTTGCGTTCTGTACTTTTCGCTGCAGAGCGAAATATTAACACACACACATGTAGAATTTTATATACACCGATAACTTTCCATCCCAACATACTCCACCCTTTTATCATTTCAACTGTCAAGCAACAATGCCACCAATAAAACCATTTTCATAGAGGAAATATAATTTTGGAAGAGTAATGATTGTTCCGCATTTCGCGGTATATTATTGAAAGTACTATATATCTATCAGATCGCCATAAAAACCATGCTTAAAACCTTCCTGAGGTATAAATTAGTAACTGTACAAATATTAAGTCTCTGCGTCTTGTCGTTCGGACGTGATAAGCGTACACCGAACAGACATACACATTAATATATATATATATATATATATATATATATATATATATATATATATATCCGATCGCCATAAAACCGTGCCTAAAGCCTTCCCCGGCTAGACATTAGTAACTGTACAAAATTTAGCTCTTTATGTCTTGTGGTTCAGACGTGATAAACGTACGCCGAACAGACATTCACATTTATAGATATAGATAGACTAGCTGAAAACCCGGCGTTGCCCGGGTATTTATTTATTTATTCGAGCCTTGAGTTAGTACTTTTCCTATCCACTCTCTCTCTCTCTCTCTCTCTCTCTCTCTCTCTCTCTCTCTGGCCATCTCCTTTTTCTAAAAACATGTTACATTTATCAGAGAATAAATAAGAAATAACACACAAAAATGCACTCGTTTCGAAGAATCCAATCACGAAATTCAACAATAATGATTGTAATAATATCACAGGTCGATCACTTGATGTAATGCGCGAAACATCAAATCGATTTTTTAAAGAGATGTATTAAGAGAAATATCTTTTTTACTACTTTATTTATTTATTCTTATATTTCCTTTTTCGTATGCTTATCCTTACAGAGAAAGAGCTGAAGACATTGTAGCACGCATAGACCAAAGATATGGTATGTGACATCACGTTTCGCTGTATGTAACCTTCTTCTTATAGAGTCGGAAACGTCATCGCTGGCCTTCAGTCCGAATTTTTTTTATAATTTGACAACTTTCAACCACCATGTCTTCCACCCTCTTATAGCTATCTATCGGCATGGAACTGCTATGGTGTACAACGAGAGACTTCGGACAACAATTAGACACAGACCATTCGTTTGAGTTTTGTAGTTTTCTCTGCAGAGCGAAATATTAACCACTACGGTCGGGGGTTCGAATCCCCCCTCGGGCATGGATATTTGTGCCGTCCTAGTTTGTAAGTAGTTCATAAGTAGTTTGTAAGTTTAGGGACTGATAACCCCGTAGTTAAGTCCCATAAGCTTAACAAACATTTGAACATTTTGAAATATTAACACACACACATACATACACACACACACACACACACACACACACACACACACACACACACACACACACGTAGAATTTTATATACACCGATAACTTTCCATCCCAATATACTCCACTATTTTATCTTTATCAATCCTCAAGCAACAATGCAACCAATAAAATCATTTTCAAAGAGTAAATATAATTTTCAAAGAGTAATTATTGTTCCGCATTTCGCGTTATATTCTTCAGATTACTAAATATCTATCAGATCGCTATAAAACCGTGCCTAAAACATTCCCCAGGTATAAATTAGTAACTGTACAAATATTTAAGACTCTGAGTCTTGTCGTTCGGACGTGATAAGCGCACACCGAACAGACATTCTCATTTATAGATATAGCCGAAGCTGTAGAGCACGGCGAGACATTAACGTGCCCAAACTGGGAACTCCAGGTGGCCTAGCGTTTGAGAAATGACAGACGCGAAGTGTCAGTTGGCGAATATTCTCCTATGTGGGTTTCTTGTGGATGTCTCCTCGTATGTGAAGTTTCGGCGCTATCCAGTGACAAAGAATGACGTAGGATGGCCATTTATGACACTATTTGGCAGATAGCATGTCGATAAAGCAGTGCGGCGCTACGGAGGAAATAAAAACGCTCCTGATAACGCATTTTTTTTATTATTTTTTTTTATTTTTTTTATTTTTTTTTTAACAAAAAATATCCCACCATCTTCCACCGTGAATAATGCTGGAAAAAATATGCTCTCTGCTAAATTCAATTTTATCATGCTACATCACTTGGAAACATGCTAAATTTAGCCTTGGAAATACTAAATTGGCAGCACTGCGTGAATGCTGCTAGACTTGCCTCCCTCTCACAGGCGGGATCCAAGAGTCCCAACAATGAAACTATAGTATAAGTCCGATAATCCGGCACGTTCGGGACCGACCTGGCGCCGGAGTACCGAAAATGCCGGACTATCTGGTGCTGCCTGTTAGTGCTGGCACAGGTTAAGCCATTCCTTGAAAACAACTGTGATACAGAGCACTGAACCATTTGTACAACAACCAATCTACTTGTTCCAGTTTCGGTTTCTTTAAGTTTATCTGGAAGCCAATTTTTCACTTATTACCGATTGAGAAACATATTTCATTAGTTCATGCTTTTTCTATTTCATAAATGGATGACGAAACGTCGCGGCGAAGCGGCCGAGCGCATTGGGGCGCTATGCGGCCGCTCCCCGTCGGGGGTTAGAATCCCCCCTTGGGCATGGATGTTTGTGCTGTCTTTAGTATAAGGTAGTTCATAGGTACTTTGTAAGTTTAGCGACTGATGACCTTGCAGTAAAGTCCCCTGAGCTTAACAAACATTTTTTTTTTTTGGCTGACGAACCAATATTAAATTCAGTTACCAAAGTATTTCTGTTCTCGCCTTTCTCCATGCGTTTGATGATTTCCAGTTTCTGGTTGATAGAGTGCGTGCTTACACTTCACTCCTGATTTAGAGCTTGAAGAAGGTTTGGGTTTCGAGAACATTGTCACTGCTTAAATGTTAATAAAACGTCCGCAGACCACTATGATATGACAGTCACCACCGTTAAATTGCGAAAAATTCTGGAAATCAAAACAATGAAAGGAACATCTGTACAGTTCAGTAACAGCCGAGATCTGCTGAGTAAGGTCTGAATGCTTCCGATCCCAACAATGGCGTCTGCGTGACTGACGACAACTGGCGGAGCATTGTTGTGACCGGCCAAGCAGGAGATCGCCTCGTGTGAACAGTTGGTCGGTGACGTCAGCGTAACTGCAGCAGTAGCGGCAGCATCAAAGGAAACACAAATCCCCTTGGATCTTGTTGCCGGACCATCGGGCCGTCCTGTCTATCGGACCTGTACTGTACTAAAGCGTCATTGTATCACATTAAGCTAACGCAATATCGTAAGATTAAATTTTAGTACAGAAAGTTGTGACATCATCATCAGCATCGTCATCATCATCATCCTTAGAGACTGATTATGCCTTTCTTCAGTCTGGAGCATAATACCTCTAACAAAATTCCTCCATGATCCCCTATTGTCGCGGTGGAGTAGCCGAGCGGTCTAAAGCACCTCGGTGCGGAGCGCGCCGTGGAGGTTCGAGTCCTCCCTGGGGCATGGGTGTGTGTTCGTAGGTTAGTTTACCTAGGTTTAAGTAGTTTGTAAGCTACGGACTGATGACCACGCAGTTTGGTCCGATAGAATTACAGACATTTGAACATTTGATTTGATCCCCTATTCAATGCTAACATTTATGCCTCGTCTGATGTTAAGGCTTTTACTTCAAAATCATTCTTCACCGAATCTAAGTATTTTCTTCTTGGTACACCTTGACTCCTCTTACCCTCCGCTGCCGAGCTCATGAGTCCCTTAGGTAACCTTCTCCCATGAGTGTAACATGACCCCACTATCTTAGCTTGTTCGCTCGAACTGCTTCATCTATGGTGATCGTTCCTTGTTTTTCTTTGATTCTCTGCCATGAGTGTAACATGACCCCACTATCTTAGCCTGTTCGATCGAACTGCTTCATCTATGGCGATCGTTCCTTGTTTTTCTTTGATTTTCTCATTATGGACACTCTCCTGCCATTGTTCACATTTATTACTTCCTGCAGTCATCCTCCCAACTTGTATAGCTGTAACCTCAACCTTATTAATAAGGTAACCAGTATCCACGCAACTTTCCCACCCAAACAACAAAGTTGGTCGAAAGAGAGAGCGGTGTACTGCTAACTTAGTGTTGGTACTTACTTCCTTCTCGCAGAAGAGAGTAGATCTTAGTTAAGTACTCACTGCATTAGCTTTGCAACACCTGGATTCCAGTTCTTTCACTATGTTGCCGTCCCGTGAGAAAATACTGTACATCCCAGGCACTTGAAACTATCAACCTGTTTTGAGTTTTTTCCTCCTATTTGGCAGTTAATCTGTTTAAATCTCTTTCCCACTGACATTACTTTCGTTTTGGTAATGCTGATCTTCATATCATAACCGTTACATCTCTGATCGAGCTTTGAAATATTAGTTTCCAACCTTTCAATCTAATCTGCCATTACAACTAAGTCATCCACATATGCGAGACTGCTTATTTTGTTTTCATGTGACAGGTTACAGCCTTGTCTTACCCCTGAAACTACACTGAACCATGAGCTTAATTTGCCGTCTACTCTAACTGCTGCCTGACAGTCTACGTAAAGCTCTTTAATTGCCTGCAGAAGTTTGCTTACTATTCCATAATCTTGTAGAACTAACAATAGCTTCCTCCTAGAAAGACGGTCATAAGCCTTTCTTAGATCTAGGTAAAGCAGTCAACAATCCGAAGATTGGTTTGAACACCACAGTGCTTTACTAGGCATGGTCCTATTTGGAGGTGCCGTTGCCTTCCTCCGACCTTCTAACTGACTTACCCAGCCAGTTATAGGGGGACCTACAGTTTAAAATCAAATGTTCAAATGTTTGTAGAACTTATGGGACCCAACTATGGGGTCATCAGTCCCTAAGCTTACAAACTACTTATGAACTAGCTAAGACTAATGACGGCACAAGTATCCATGCCCGAGGGTGGATTCGAACCCCCGACCGTAGTGGCCATGCAGACCGTGACTGGAGCGCCTCAGTCCCCTCGGCTACCGCGGCCGGCACCTACAGTTTAACGTGGGTTCCGAACCACGGTGCTACTCGGTATTTATCACATGAACAATACAGCCAGAGGTGAAAGAAGTGGAAAAACGCAATTCCCTGTTCCACTCATAGCTCTTCTCCATTATCGGCCGCAAGCTAAAGATCTGGTCCTGACAGCCTCTAAGAGGCCTAAACCCACACTGATTTTCGTCTAACTTGTCCTCAACTGCACTCTCCTTTCAACAATACATGAGAATATTTTGCCTACAACGCTAATTAAAGAGACACCTCGATAGTTGTTACAATCTTTTATGTTTACTCCGTGACTGTAAAAAAAAAAAAAAAAAAAAAAAAAAAAAAAAAAAAAAAAAAAAAAAAAAAAAAGCATTCCTTCTGAACGGCCTTCGTAATACTTTTCGTTCCCTGAAGTGTGTTTACATTTTCTGGCGGATTCTGTAGTAAGAGACGTGGAAGAAAAAACCGTGTACTAATAATTGCCTCGCGTTCTGCAGCCGGATCCCGTGTCGCCGGACAGCGCGTCTCGTGCCGCTAAGTGAAGCCGCGCGCGCTTTACAACAGGGCAGGTAGCCGGCGACAGATTTTTAAGGACGCGAGTTTGTCGCGACCGCCGCTGCCGTGCGCCGACAGCCGTCGCTTTGCGCGGCCACCTAAGTGCCTTTCGTTGTCACATATTTTTTTGCTGGCGGTGGCGAAATTCACGGCGACGTCGACACAGTCGCTAATGGAACGATGGTAATATGACGAACGGCAACGGCAACGGCAGCGGCAGCGGCAGCGGCGGACAAACGGCCCGGGCGCGCGGCAAATTTCTCTTCGCGCTGGCTTCGTCGCCTCCTCTAGCTTCCACCCCCACTCATCGGCTTCACTTGCTGCACGTGAGAGTTCTCTCCGCTGATGAGGCTCCTTGTGTAGCGTTACTGTGGTACCATTCAGTAAATTACTAACATTGGATACCGTCTTACTAAGGGTTCAGACGTCCAAAAATTGAATGTTATACCAAATGCCAAATAACTCTTTATATCGCCTGTGATCGAGTTCAGTAAATAGTCCTGCAACTTTGACTTACTTCAATTGCGAACTGTATTTACCTTAATGTCCTTCAAAATATTCACATTCCGTCTCTATATACCTGTGGGCTCTGCGATATATGACCTGGAATCACAAAAAGAATGGCGATGCGTCAATTACATCCGGAGAACTGCGGAGCGAAGTTGACGTTTGAAATACATGAGGCGCGTCTTATATATTTCAAACATCAACTTCGATTCGCAGTTCCTCCTGATGTAATTGAAGCAACGCGATGCAACCAACGTCATTCTTTTTGTGATTTTTCATACTATTGATTGTTTATGCCAAATAACTCTTTATACACCCTGTAACCGAGTTCTGTAAATTGTCCTGCAACTTTGACTTAGTTCAATTGCGAACTGTATTTCCCTTAATGTCCTTCGAAAAATTCACCTTCCGTCACTATATACCTGTGGGCTCTGCGATATGTGACCTGGAATCACAAAAAGAATGTCGATGCGTCAATTACATCCGGAGAAACTGCGAAGCGAAGTTGACGTTTGAAATACATGAGGCGCCTCTGATATACGAGGCGCGTCCAGAAAGTAAGTTCCGTTTCAATTTATCTCCGCTGCAGCGCTACGATTGCAGTTCCCCACATGCGCTTTAGACGATGTGTATCAAGGAGAAGAACGTTGGCCATTTGGAGATCGCTGTCCGTTACATACGCTTTGTTGTGCTTGTTTGAAATGTCGGCGTTGATTGACAATCCCGCCGCCTGTGAAATCAGGCCGGTGATTCGGTTTCTGAATGCGAGGAAAGTGAAACCAAGTGAAATTTATCGGCAAATTTGCGATGTTTACGGACCAAATGCGATGAGTGATTCGATGGTGTGAAGATGGGTCCGACAGTTCAATGAAGGAATTGATGTTTCTTGAACTCAAATGAGGAATCGCTGGAGGGAGGGCGACGTTCTTTCGAGAAATGCTGTTGACGAAAATTAGAGGACCGGAATTTGAATCTGACTGCCGAATGACTGTACTGCCACCAACTTACATTTCGCCTAAGGACCACGAAGTTAATGTGAGAGAAGTCAGGGCTCCGTCAGAGACATATAGACAGTCGTTTTTCCTTTGTTCCATTTGGGAGTGGAACAGAAAAGTAAATGGATTGTACTGGTACGAGATACCATCCGCCACCTTATCGGTGGATTGCGGAATAAATATTGAAATGTTTGTATGTCTATGGGACTTAACTACTGTGGTTATCAGTCCCTAGGCTTACAAACTACTTAAACAGCCTTATGCTAAGGACAAAAAATAGACCCACGGTCGAGGGAGGTGTCGAACCTCCGACGGCGTGCAGCGGCGAGGTCCGCAGCCAGGAGCCTTGGAACGCTCGGCCACCCCACCGATTACGGAATATGTACGTAGACGTATAAGAGAAATGTTTACGACTGTCGCTTATAAGCGAAGTAAGTAACCACGCGTTTCTGTGAAGCGGCGACAGCAGATTACAGCAGATTAAGCCAGCACTGTAAATTACTTAGAATTCTTTAAAGAAGTAGCACAAGATCTTGATAAATATCGACTGTACATGATCCCATAGAAAATACTCAGTTTTCAATGTTCTATCGATGAATTTAATTTTGAGTCAGTTTCGTATCATAAACATCAGTGGTTTTTCTGAAAATGTAGTAAAAAAATGTTCAAATGTGTGTTAAGCTTATGGGACTTAACTACGGGGTCATCAGTCCCTAAACTTACAAAATACTTATCAACTACCTTATACTAAAGACGGCACAAATATCCATGCCCGAGGGGGATTCGAGCCCCCGACCGTAGTGGCCGTGCATACAGTGACTGGAGCGCCTCAGTCCCCTCGGCCACCGCGACCGGCAAAAATGTAGTAAGTTGTGAGTCAAAATACTTTACTGTCCTTCATTTTTTTCCTGTACACAAGCGACCTGTCAAAACTGAACCGAGCCTTTTGCTAGTCAACAAATCTGGGGTTCTACGAAATGTGTCGACTTGGCGTGTGGAGTTAAAAGCAGATCGCAAAAGTCACTTGTTTTTCATGTACCGTGCAGTGTACTTTAGTGCTGTGGTAAATGCCCCAACAGAGCAATTGTTGATTTACTGCTTCCTGCATTTTTTAAAATTATTATTAAGCTGCCTATTGCACTTGGAACCACGAATGGCACGTCACTAAAGAGTTTAAGGAAGGACACTTGGCGGCTATACAACCAAATGTCTCCTCTCGACCATTGTTTTCTTCGATGACGCTTAGTAGACGTGTTGCAACGTCTCTCTTTCGTATGAGATTACGACATGGATGTTACCCTGCCCACCAACACCGTTTAAAAATCGTCACTTCTAGACATTGCGACAAAGATCCAACGGCAGTGGCGGATCTCAACTACATTATATTGGCTTGCACCAAGTACACGGCCGCACAAAGTGTATTCACAGAAATCTGGTTGCGAGGGGTTACCCCCTCCCCACACGTGTGACTTTCGTACTTCATCAAGTACAGTTTACTCAAGGACTACCTAAAAGTCACAGGCATCCAGCTCTGATCTAAGAGCTGGTGTAGCTCCCATGTTTATGTTGAACAAGCACAGCTTGAAAGTGGAGAAATATTTTTTTATTTTATTTTAAATTTTGGTCTTCATTAGGTCTTTTAAACTCTGGTTTTGTTTTGTGATGTTTACACTTATGCTTTTCTACGTCTGTCAAAACTACTGTTAAATATGTATTCATCTACATATCTAAATACTTTACAAATAACATTTAAGTGCCTGGCTGAGGTTTCATTAGCCACTTTCATAACCTTTCTCTACCGTTCCATTCTCTAATAGCGCGGGGAAAGAAAGAACACCTAAGTCGTTCGGTTTTGGATCTGATTTCTCTTATTTTATTGGGATGGTCATGTCTCACTATGTAGGTGGGCGCTAGCAAAATATTTTCACATTCAGAAGTGAAAGTCGGTGATCGAAATTTCGCAATTAGATCTCGCCGCAACGAATAACGTCGTTCTTTCAATGATTTACACCTCAAATCGTGCACCATTTACGTGACGCTTTTCCCCCTATAACATGATAAAACAAGTTGCCCTTCTCTGAACCTTCTTAATGTTCTCCGTCAGTCCCACCTAGTGAGGGTCCCACAATGGGCAACTTTACTCCAGGAGAGGACGCATAAGTGTGATGTACGCACTTTCTTTGGTGGAGCTATTGCATCTTCGAAACGTTCTGCCAATGAAACGTAACCTTTGGTTCGACTTCCCCACAATATTTTCTGTGTGTTCTCTCCAGGCTAAGTTGTTCGTAACTGTAACTCCTAGGTATTTAGTAGAATTTACGGCCTTAACGATTGACCGATTTATCGTGTAATTGAAATACAGCTGATTTCTTTTAGTTGTCATATGTATTACTTCACACTTTTCATTATTTAGTGTTAATTGCCAATTTTCGCACCCTGTAGAAATTTTATCTACTTCGTTTTGCAATTGCTTTTGATCCTCTATTGACTTCACTGACCGTTAAACGACAGCATCATTCGCGAACAGTCTAAGGGAGCTATTCAGGTTGTCTCCTAAATTGTTTATAAACACAAGGAAGAGTAGGGGGCCTATAACGCTTCCCTGTGGAACGCCAGATATCACTTCTTTTTTACTCAGTGACTTACCGTCAATTACTACGTGCTGTGCCCTTTCTGATAGGAAATCGTGAACCCAATTGCACAATTGGGGAGATATTCCATAAGCACGCAATGTCATTAGAAGCCGCTTGTGAGGTACAGTGTGAAATGCCTTTCGGAAATCCAAAATTTGAGATCCCTTGTCGATGGCAATTATCACTTCATGTAAATAAAGGGCGAGCTGTGTTTCGCAACAGCGATACTTTCTGAATCCGTGTTGACTATTGGTATCGCAACTATTGTTTCATATCTTATCTTACATATGTGATATTTCTAATTTTTGTAAGAAAGTATGATGTAAGATAACTCTTAATATCTGGGGATATATTGTAAGACTTTTAATTATATTCTAATGTTGCCATTGTAACAATTTCCGGCTGTATGGTCTCTGCAACCAAAAGTCACACTAGAGATTAAAAAATATTTTTGTAAACAGTGACGTCGGTCCGGCGCAGGTCGGCCAGAACGCGACACTACACCAGTAATGCGACCCAATTTCCACCCATCTCGCTTATTTTGTTTGTTTCTCGAGCGCAAGGCGGCCGGAAGGGACAATCGACTCCGCAGCGCACCACGAACATAACGTCACTCCCGCAGCAATTAGCTGCAGGTAGGGCCGTAGTCGGTGGTGCAGGCATGCCCGGGAAAGAAGGCGACGGCGACGGCGGTGACGCAGCGGGCCCCGAAAGGGGGCCACGGGGTGGCGGCGGCGGTGGTCACGAATACCACGTGTCGTCCGCGGAAATCAATACGACTGGCTGGCGGGCTGGCTGGCGGCGGCGGCGGCGGCGGCGGGCGCTGCGGCGGTACCGAGGGCCGGCGCCGAATATCCTGGCCGCTCCTTACCGTAAGGCGAGCGGGCGCTGGGCGCCGGGTGCGTAATTGAAAAACTTTCAACAGCGCGCGCCGCGCCGTGGCCGCGGGGGCCCGCGGGTACCCGACCGCCCGACCGACGGACCGCGTCTGCCGCGTCTTCCGCCCGCCGCCGCCTCCGCTGCCCTCGCAGCCGAGACAATCGCTGGCCACAGCCGAGACAATCGCTGGCCAGAGCCGCCGACGGGCGCACTCCGCATGCCGTTTCTAACGGCCTGCCACCTGTTCTGTCCGACTCCGTAGCTCAGTGGTGAGCGCGACTGACAGCTAGGCGGAGGACCCGACTTCGATTCCCGACTGAAATCACTTTATAAATGTAAATCTTGCGGTCTCGAGTGTATACCAGTTAGGTTCCTTTCAGACTATCCCGATGCAATAGCCAGCCCCATACGTAACTATCATTTTACAACCGCTTCCTTAGCGAACGTTGCGTACCCAAAGACTGGAAAGTTGCGTAGGTCACTCCATTATTCAAGAAAGGCAATAGGAGTTAAACATAAGGAGAGACATTGAATTAAACTTTATGCTGTGGTCGGGATTCAAACCCGGGACCTCCTACTTACTAGGTAGGTGCTTTTGACCACTCAGCTAACAAGTGCTTTAATAGAGCCCGTGAAGTTGCTTTGGCTAAAACGCGGTGTTAGCTGAGTGGTCTAAAGCACCTACCTAGTAAGTAGGAGATCACGGGTTCGAATCCCGGATACAGCATAAATTTTAATTCAATGCTTTCCTTATGTTTAATACCTTTGGTATAAAGAGACAATGTTGTCTCATAGTACTACGGGGTCATCAGTCCCTAAGCTCACAAACCACTTATGAACTAGCTAAGACTAAGGACGGCACAAATATACATGCCCGAAGGGGGATTAGAACCCCCGGCCGTAGTGGCCTTGCAGCCCGTGACTGGAGCGCCTCAGTCCCCTCGGCCACCGCGGCCGGCCGGCAGAATTGCAGGCCTATATCATTGAAGTCGGTTTGCAGCAGGATTTAAAACATATACTTTCCTCAAATATTATCAATTACCTCGAAAAGAACGACCTACTGTTTCATAATAATTGAGATACAAAAAGTATAGTTGTTGTGGAACCTAGCTAGCTCCTTACTGATATGACGTAATGAGGGATTTCCGGAAGGCTTTTGACACTGTACCATACAAGCGCTTTCTAATCAAATTGCGTGCATATGAAATATCGCCACAGTTGTCCAACTGAATACATGATATCGTGTCAGAAAGGACACAGTACGTTCTAATTGACGGTAAGTCATCGAGTAGAACAGAAGAAATATCTGGCGTTCCACAGGGAAGTGTTATAGAGCCCCTACTGTTCCTTATTGTCGCGGCGGAGTTGCCGAGGGCATTGGGGCCCTATGCTCCGATGCAGGAGGCCGTTCCCCGTCGAGGGTTCGAATCCCCTTCGGGCATGCATGTTTGTCCTTTTTAGTATAAGGTAGGTCATAGATACTTTTTACGTTTAGGGACTGATGACGCGCAGTTAAGACCCTTAAGCTTAACAAACATTTGAACACGATAAATCAGTCAAACCTAGAGGCCGTAAATTCAACTTAGTACCTATAAGTAACAATTACGAACAACTTAAATTGGAAAGAACACAAAGAAAATATTGTAGAGAAGTCGAGCCAAAGACTAGTTTCATTGGCAGAACACTTTGTTCGTGAGACATGAGCACATAAACTGTAACGTACATGGAAAACAGTTCTACTAAAGAAACTGCCTACACTACACTGGTGCGTCGTACTTTGGAGTATTGCTGCGCTTTGTGGGGTCCACACCAGCTCGGACTGACGGACGATTTAGAGAAAATTCAGAGATGGGCAGCTCGTTTGGTATTATCGCGATATATGGGAGAGAGTATCACGGAAATGATGCACGAGTTGGGGTGGAAATAATTAAAAGAAACGTGTTATTTGTAGCGGCGGGATCTACTTGCGAAATTTCTTTCACGAACTTTCTCTTCAGAATGCCAACATATATTGTTAGCACCCACCTAAATAGGGAGACATGACCATCATAATAAAATAAGAGAAAGATTTTTCCCGCAAGCTATTAAAGAGTAGAACTATAGAGAAATGGCAGAGAGAGAGGGGGTGGGGGTGGAGGGAGCGTAAAATTACTGCACAGGAGCGTCGCATACCCTAAATACGTCGTTGGCTGCAACACACGAGCCGCAGGGGATTAGCCGTGCGCACTGGGGCGCCGTGCTGCGGGTCGCGCGGCCGTTCGCTGTCGGGGGTTCGAGTCCCCGCTCGGACATGGTTGTTTATATTGTCCTTAGGTTAGTTTACCTTAATTTAAGAAGTTTGTAAGCTACGGACTAATAACCAAGCAGTTGAGTCCGATAGATTTACAAACATTTGATTTGCAACACGTGGTTACATATACACAAGTGGCGTCTATTCCGCAAGAACAGACGTCACTTTTTATCCTGCAACTGTTATTGTTTACATTTACAGAATTTATTATTCAACTGTGAATGGGAACAGCTGAATATGTGTATCCAGCCGGGATTCGAACCCGGGTCTCCTGCTTTCTAGGCAGTTGCGCTGACCCCTAAACCACTGGGACACAGTGATCACCGCACCTGCAAGGACTACCTAAGCACGCCTCCCGTCACACACAAATTTCCAGCTTCACTCTGCCCACAGTACTCAAACTCGTAGTCACTATGTACTAATTCCCGTAGAAGTAAGGGCTCCAAACTAGCCCACCCCTATGCCAGTGACAGGCAATGATGCTATTGTTAGTGAGAGGAGTGCGCAAGTTTCGAGCCCTTACTCTTACGGCAATTAGTTTCAGAGTTTGAGTTCTGTGCGCCGGGTAAAGCTGTAAATTTGAGTCTGACGGGAGGCGTGCTTTGGTAGTCCTTGCAGGTGCGGTGATCACTGTGTCTCCAGTGGTGTAGGGGTCAGTGCAACTGCCTAGAAAGCAGGTGACCCGGCTTCGAATCCCGGCTGGGTACACATTTTCAGCTTTGCCCATTCGCAGTTGAAGTCATATATTCTGTGAATATGAAAACATGGTTACATGTTCGACGCGTGGAACTACTACTGCGATTTTCTCTAAATCGTTTCAGTATTGCGCCTTCGTCCTCGCACATTATGCTGGCCTAGTGGTCTACTAAAAGGGTACAGAGTTTGAAGAAAATCCGTGATCCGGACGTCGTGGCCTCCCCTTGTAAGTACACCCCGTGTCAGCTGAGGGACTTGAAAAGCGATTAACTGGCGTGAAGGCTTGCAGTGATTCGCCGCACAACGCGACGCGACGCGACTCGAGGCGACGGCCCGCTGCGCGCTCTCAGACGGCGCGCCGCTCCACGGCGTCTCGGAGGGGAGATGAGCTGCGCCGCGCCGTCCATTAGCGCTACCCCACCCTCACCCCTCCCACCCTGCCAACGGCGGGGGAACATCCTCCTGGACAGCAGCAACCACTTCACCCTCTCGCCGCAGACGCCTTGCGCACCTCGCGCCACTTCTGTCTCAGTCGTCATTCAGTTCACCGGTGAATTCTACACCTACACCTTCCATCTACCTCTATGTCTCACTAAGCTCTCCCATAGTGCGTGGCGGAGGGTATTTTTTGCACCCCTGTCACTTCCTTCTTTTCCTGTTCCAGTAGTGTGTGGATTCCGGGAGGAGCGACTGCCTGTATGCCTCCGCACGGGCTCTAGCCTCTGTAATTCTATTCTCATCTTTGCGCCATGTACCTAGGTGAAAGCATATGGCGTCGTGGGGTTTCCTATCGTGGGGTTTCCTAGTGGCCCTTCCTACTGGCCACAACAAATCGAGGCTTCCCTTGCCGGTCCCTCTCCCTCTATTCAAGCACAGGAGTTCTCCGAAAGTTTCAAACACAAGACCCAAGGAAGTCCCACACTGGTTAGCTTTATTTTCTGTGTTTACAAGTTACAAGATATGACGTAGATTTATGGCGGTAACACTGAAACTGATTTATCTTCTAGATAAGCTTAAGTATTGTGGTATCAGTGGGAAAGTGCACAAATGGTTTAAAAAATGTTCAAATGTCTGAAAATCTATCGGACCAAACTGTGTGGTCATCAGTCCGTAGCTTACAAACTACTTAAACCTAAGTAAACTAACCTACGGACAAACACACACACTCATGCCCCAGGTAAAACTCGAGGTACTTTAGACTGCTCGGCTACTCCACCGCGGCACAACTGGTTTAAATCATACTTAAATGGAAGAGTGCAGAAAGTTGAAATAAGCAGTTCACATGATATAGATGAAAAACTTAATTCATCTAACTGGGGAGTTATCAAAAATGGGTCCCACAAGGTTCGATCTTGGGTCCCTTGCTGTTCTTAATATACATTCATGACTTGCTATTCTACATTCACGAAGATGCTAAGCTAGTACTTTTTGCTGATGATACAAGTATAGCTGACAAACTGGGATTAATTGATGAAATTGTACATGTTATCTTTCAGAAAGTTATTAAGTGGTTCTCTACAAATGGACTCTCATTAAACTTTGATAAAATCCAGTATATACAGTTTCAAACAGTAAATGGCATGACACCGTTAATAAATAATGACTTTGAACATAAATCTGTAGCTACGTTAGAATATTCAAAATTATCAGGTGTTTGCATTGAGAGGGACTGAATTGGAAGAAACATATTAAAGATCTCCTGAAACGTTTGAGTTCAGCTACTTATGCTATTAGGGTAATTGCAAATTTTGGTAATATACATCTGAGTAAATTATCTTACTATGCCAATCTTTATTCTCTGCTATCGTATGGCATTGTTTTCTGGGGCAATTCATCAGTGAGTAAAAAAGTATTCATTGCACAAAAGCGTGTAATCACAATAAATGCTGGAGCCCATCCAAGAGCATCCTGCAGACATATATTTAGGGATCTAAGGATCTTCACTCTAGCTTCACAATTTTATATGTACACTCGTGTAATTTGTTATTAACAATCCGACCCAATTCAAAAGTAGTAGCAGTGTGCACAGCTAAAACACTAGGAGAAAGGATGAGATTCACTATTCAAGGTTAAATCTTTCTTTGGCTCAGAAAGGGGTGAATTATGCTGCCACAAAAAACTTTGGTCACTTACCAAGTAGCATCAAAAATCTGACAGATAACCAACTAGTATTTTGAAAGAAATTAAAGGAATTTCTGAATGGCAACTCCTTCAACAATGTAGATAAATTTTTACGCAGAACTTAAAAAGAATATAAATAAAGAAAAAATAAAATAAACAAAAAACAAAAAAGTAATAAAAATCCTTAAAATATTGATTGTCAAGTGCAGACAACATTTACTAAACTGACACGTTCCACATCATTACGAAATGTCGTATATATGATCTATGGAACAGGTATTAATCTAATCTAACTGCTCTCCTAATCTCGTCGCTATTTTTATACGACAGCAATCATTATCTGGTTTCTGTTGTTTCGAATCTAATACATATGTTTCGCAACTAAGTCGCCACAGAGCGAGGCGGGGTGCACCCCTTTATGGTGCTGACCACAATGAAATAAAGATTTAAGGAACAGTGGGCGCGTTCGTCTGAAAGAAATTACAGAATGTTTTGCTACGGTTAGATACTGCGTATAAAGTCTAGCGAACTAGAGTGTTGTTCTCGATGTCTACATATGATAAAATTCGTTGCTGAACGAACATGTGTCCATCCAAGTTCATCTAGTGGAATTTCATCTTTATAAAATGGTAATATATAATAATACTTAAGCTGAAATATTAAATCACTGGCAACCACTTCAATGCACACATGAGAGCTTATTTTTGTACTGTACATAACAGCACACCTGTGTAGGTAGTACAGGTATCGAAAACGTTTAACGTAGAATACTTGAGTCTAGCAGAAAACTGGTAATTATTCTACGCTATTTAAGTTTCATTCAAAGTTTTACAAACATTCAAAAAATTCTGAACACATCCACAGTGAAGTGATAATAGGGAAGCAGGTAGGTATGTTTATATGATCCATAGGTATGGGGCCACGACTTGCACTACAATCCTGCAACAAACACTAGTGATAGTCTAGTGCACCCTACTTTTAGTTATTTAATGTCTACAGGCATTGTTCCATTAAAAAACTATATGTTTGCATCAAAAATACACTTTCTAAGTAATATTATTATCTGTTTGTTGGCTAAAAATACGAGCCCCTGACTACCAATCCGTTCTGTGTAAACCGCACATCAATCGCACTTTCCGTTTCCGCATTATTTGCGGTGTAAGTGATAGGTGATTCACCCTGTATACTGAGAAAAAAACCTTAAAAAATTACGCAGTACTAGCAAACAAAAAGTTCATAGCTGGTCATCTGTATATTACTTCCATGATGTACCCGACACAGTAAATGTCACTATTATGCCTCTAACCTTTCCAGAAAGTAATTCATAATGGAACAGTAGTATGTTCAAAATGTTAGTAAATCTATCGGACTTAACTGCGTGGCCATCAGTCCGTTGCTTACAAACTAGTTAAACCAAGGTAAACTAACCTAAGGCCAACACAAACATCCATGTCCGAGGGGGAATTCGAAACCAAGACGGCGAACGGCCGCGCGCACCGCAGCACGGCGCTCCAATACGCGCGGCAACAGTAAAATGTGATTGACTACTTTCACAAGAAAAAGCTGGAATACTGTAGTAAAGAAACGCACATGTTAGGAATAACTCAATGCAATTAACTGTCGAACTGATTCAGTAACCCTCTGCAATTCACAATTTCCAGGTCGAGCTGCTAGCATATGTAACACTATGCATAGGAGCAGCTACAAATAAATTTGTATATACATGTGGCGTCTGTTCCGAGAGACCAGACGTCACCTCTGATCCTGAAGTTGTTATTATTCAACATTCATAGAATATATGACATCAACTGCGATTGGGCAAACCTGAAAATGTGTACCCAGCCGGGATTCGAACCCGGGTCTCCTGCTTTCTAGGCAGTTGCACTGACCCCTACACCACTGGGGACACAGTGATCACCGCACCTGCAAGGACTACCAAAGCACGCCTCCCGTCGGATACAAATTCCCAGCTTCCCCCTGCCCAAAGTACTCAAACTCGTAGTTACGAACTAATTCCCGTAAGAGTAAGGGCTTCAAACTTTGCCCACCCCTCCCCACTAACGATAGGATCATTGCCCGTCACCGGCATATTATATATATACATGTGGCGTCTGTTCCGAGCTTTGCCCAATCGCAGTTGATGTCATATATTCTATGAATGTTAAATAAATTTGTGGTAAAATTTTCATCAATTTGAGAGATAACAGGAAAAATAAGGTATGTAGCTGATCGGCTACACTGTGCATTAAAAGATTAAGTATCGCCCCCAGTCGTCACTATCGATACACACCAACGGGCCGTAAGTAAGTATGGCAGCAAGGTACGCCCGTGCGCAGTGCAGCGAGATACGAACAAAATCTGGAAACGACATGCCCGCCAAGTCATGCGCGAATGAACAGCGCTTGTGTAACCGTCTCGTGAGCGGCACCGGTTGGTGCATACATATTCATCGGTGGGCGTACGCCTGCGTTCGCGTGACCCGCCGTCCAACTGCGTGGACAAGTGGCGTGGCATGGCGTGGCTCTGCCCCCCCCCCCTCCGCCCCTCCCCAATAGACCCCTCTTCTAACACATGATCCATGCGCTCCAACGAAGAAACTACCACTTACACCCGAAACTTTAGAAGCACTGTCCGCTTATATGACTCCTAGCCGTTCTTGCGAGTCGATAGAAACTGCTCTTAAAACTAATATGAGTACATAGACGACTCCATCGGGAGTCTGGTGCATAGCGATTACATTAAAATTATTAAAATTGGAAGAACCAGCTTTGGCCGCATTGAGACCTATATTTTTTTTTACATATTACAGATCGATTTCGTTCAGTGTCTGACCATCTTCATTGCTAGAGTCCACGCCCTGTGGGCCCACAAAATCTTGCACTTTGCATATTAACATCAGATAGGAAGTATATATGAAGGATGTCAATCATCAGTCACATACACAGGAGCGTATAAAGTAGTTACCAGTCGAGTCAAAATGTCGAAGGCAGTAATAAATGCTAGCATTGTGTTTCTCGCAAGAGTCTTAAAACAACAATCTACCAAAATCAAAACGGAATAATAGGAAAATATAAAAGAAAATGGATAAGAAGATGGATTGAGAGGAGGCATAATTACAGTGCTTTTGCAAATCTTTTGAGATAATTTTTGTGTGGAGATCCTTTTTGCCTACAGAAATATGAAAAAGAGATATTTCATTGTTTCGGTTTTTGTTTGGTATCCTTATCCAGCAAGAGATATTTCATTGTTTCGGTTTTTGTTTGGTATCCATATCCAGCAAGATACCTTCAGTCTTCAACTCCTCATTCGTCAAACAGTTGGTTAAATTGAGTGTCTTTAAGTGTGGAATTAAAAAAAAATAATGTTCAAATGTTTGTAGAACTTCTGGGACTTAACTACGGGGTCATCAGTCCCTAAGCTTACAAACTACTTACGAACTAGCTAAGACTAACGACGGCACAAATATCCATGCTCGAGGGGGGATTCGAACCCCCGACCGTAGTGGTCGTGCAAACCGTGACTGGAGCGCCTCAGTCCCCTCGGCCACCGCGGCCGGCGTAGAATTTAAATAATCATTTTTAATGCCCTATAATACCGGAAAACTTTGATAAATTTCCAGAAATTTTATTACAATTTCATTTCATATTTTGGTTGTTTGGTATCATCTAACCACCAAAACAGTGTGTCATATACTACGGCGTGTTTCAATCGTTCTTACGAAGACGCTAGCGTCTGAAGTCGCTGTGTGTCATTGCGCCAGCGTACTCATTCGCTATTCGCCTATACGCGGAACGACAACAGACGCCAGCGACTAACGACCAAATACGCTCCGTGTAATATTCCCATTAGCCACATTGCTAGTGTGGCTAAGAAAAAGCAACTGCTTAGTGAACAGGAGACGAGGGTTCGATTCCCGCCGTCGGCACAAATTTTAATTCAGTGCCTCGCACAATACTCATTACCTAAGTCATTTGTACTAGCAATAATCTGAAAGTGCTACGAGAAAAAAAAAAATCATTTTTATTTACCTGACGGACGCAAGCAGAAGCAGAGATTGGGCCGCGCAGCGGCCGCGCACTTGCTGTTTGCGGACGCATTACGGTGACGGATCCCGATGTCACTGGCCGCCCGCGGCGCCGATGCCTACTTAGCGGCACCGCGGCAAACGTAATGCCATTAATATGTCCATTAGTAGATGAGTTTCTGTTTCATTACGCTGTCACAACTCGCCAACCACAACTACGCACTCCTCATTCTGATTAACTAAATGCAATTTGTACAATGGATGTTGGCGTAACAGTAGAAACCATCTGCATAATGGAAAGTGGGACTGTTTTGTTGATATTAGATACAAACAAATTTCCTCGTTCATGTGAGCGTGCCGTATTTCTTTCCATCGTGTTCAATTTTCGAATGCGTGACTGCAATTACTCTACCTCTTTGTCCTAAATGCGTTAGCCGATTTTCGAAGTATTTGTTCGGTGCCGCAGGCACTGCAGTCGTGGCATTGATCATTTATTTTCTTTGTATCCCCAAACCGGTAATAAATTATACGTAGAATTAATGAGTGCTGTTTCATCGATCCTTAATTTAATGGTTTGCGTAGAACACTAAGACGACCTGACATTATCTAATAAGCCCACGCACATTATCTGTTCAAAACATGCTACAGTGATTTAATAAGTCTACCAGGAAGAAAAATGCTTCTTTTGTAATTAACACATCCTCTTCTCAATATTGTCTCCTTTGAGGGACACACACTTGGACCAGCAACCTCGTTCCCCTCTAACGCAAATCTAGAGTAGGGTGACTAACGCATTTGAGGACAAAAACTGGACAGAACAAACCGGACACGAATCACCTCATAGACTGAAATATGCGATTGTTAAACCACTGCACAAAAATGGGGGGTACGTGTGATGTACTACCGCTCAATCACATTTCTGACAGCCTTATCCAAAATTCTTGAAAAAGTAATGTATTCTATAGTAGCTTCACATTTAGGTAAAAATAAAGTTCTAACAAAATGTCAGTTTGGTTTTCAGAAAGGTTTTCAGTTTGGTTTTCAACCAAAAATGCTATATATATACTTTCACCAATGAAATAATAAATGCTATGAATAACCAGACAGCACCCGTTGAGATTTTTTGTTATCTCTCCAAGTCATTGGATTGTGTAAATCATGGAATTCTTCTAGATGAAATATTGTGGCATGCATGGGACAGTGTACAAAAGTTTTAAATCATACCTAAGAGGAAGAATGCAGGAAGTTGACATAAGTAGTTCACATAATACGCAAAAAACAGCTGATTCCTCAAACTGGGGAACAATCGAAAATGGGGTACCAAAAGGTTCGGTCTTGGGCCCTTTGCTGTTCTTAATATATATCAATGACTTGCCATTCTATATTTATGAAGATGCAGAGCAGGTTCTTTTTGCTGATGATACAAGTATAGTTATCACACCTGACAGACTAGAACAAACTGGATGAAATTATAAACGACTTCTTTCAGAAAATCATTAAGTGTTTCTCAACAAATGGACTGCCATTAAATTTTGATAAAACACAGTACATACAGTTCCATACAGTAAATGGAATGATACCATTAATAAAAATAGACTTTGATCAGAAATCTGTAGCAAAGGTAGAATATTCAAAAATTTTATGTGTGTGCATTGATGAGGAGTTTAACTGGAAAAAAACATTGAAGATGTGCTGAAACGTTTAAGTTCAGCTACTTATGCTATTAGGGTAATTGCAAATTTTTGTGATATATGTCTCAGTAAATTAGCTTACTATGCCTATTTTTAATCTCTGCTTTCATATGGCATCAGTTTCTGCGGTAATTCATCATTGAGTAAAAAAGTATTCATTGCACAAAAGCGTGTAAACAGAATAATTGCTGGAGCCCATCCAATATCATCCAGCAGACACTTATTTGAACAGCTAGGTATATTCACACTAGCTTCTCAGTATATATATTCCCTTATGAAATGTATTATTACCAATCCCACCGAATTCAAAAGCAATAGCAGTGTACATAACTGCAACACAAGGAGAAAGAACGATCTTCACTATTCAAGATTAAATATAGCTTTGGCATAGAAAGGGGTGAATTATGCTGCCACAAGTCTTTGGTCACCTAGCAAACAGCATCAAAAGCCTGACAGATAGCCAACTAGAATTTAAAATTAAGTTAAAAGAATTTCTGAATGGCAACTCCTTCTACACTATAGATGAATCTTTAGATATAAATTAGTAAGTCTGGAAAAAAAATTGTCATGTAATATTTAGTACAAAGTAATAATTTGTAAAGACACCTTTCATTAACCTGACAAGTTGCACATCATTACGAAATGTCGTATTCATGATCTATGCAACAAGTACTAATCTAAGTTCTCTCTCTTTCTCCGGCGGCCGCCGCAAAAAGTATCCGTGTATTCAGTTGAGTTTTGCTAATAAATTTCATTAACCCAGTATAACCTTATTCATCATGAAGAAAAGCCACCAGTATAGCTTGTCTGCCATAAAAGGTATAGTATTCCGACAACGACAGTGGGGAAGTGTATTGACTATCAAACAGCGCCGCGATGGAGTGGCCGAGCGCGCTAAGGCGACTTGCTATGGAGCGCGCGAGTCGCCTTCGGAGGTTAGAGTGCTCCCTCAGGCGTGGGTGTGTGTGTGGTGTCCTTAGCATAAGTTAGTTTAAGTATTTTGTAAGCCTAGGGACTGATAACCGCAGCACCTAAGTCCCTTATATTTACAAACATTTGAAGATTTTTTTTTTTTTAATGGAACAGTTTTCATAAATCTGCTCAAGTCGCAACACCAGGGACTGTTACAGCAATACAGCCACAGTATCGCTCATAATAAATTGTTTCACTGTATCACTACTGACACACTTTAAAATAATTTTTTGGACACCATATGCTACGATGCAAACCAGGAGCAATACTTTAGCCACATTCTACGGTATGTATTTCATTGGAAATTTTAACAATGCAGCGGTGCCTTACTGTTATTTGTTCTTACTAAAACAATTTAGCAGACAGACAAGTTTAGGAGTGTTGGCAGCTCTTCTGAGCGCGTTTCCAGCGTTAGGTAATGCTTATCTTTCCGGGAAAAATAGTGCTCTTTTTCGGAATCACCATTCACCTTGTTGAAGGTACAAATCGACTTACGGTGCCGCTTATAAATACAATAGTTAAGTATTTCACTTCAAATGGAAACGGAAGCTTTGATCTTGCTTCTCATAAGTATATTGAAATCGTTTCAGTGCTATCGTATGTCATTGTGACGCTGTCGAAAGCGTCGCCCGAAAAGACGTTGATATCAAACGAATCTCTTCCCTTAAATAACAGACGTATTGAGTCCCACTCCAGTAGATGAGAACACGGCCTTATGCGCACACCCATCATACGATCTTCACAGCGGCAATCATGTCTTTCACTAGCTGCCGTTTCGAGAGTTATTGTCCGACAAGTGATTGTGACGTGCAGGATTCCTCACGTGATGTGCATTCTCAAACGGTTCGGTCTCTCTAAGCTCTTTCGTGGGATTTCATTTTTCATTTGGGCTTTCGCACACGCACACAGACAGGCAATGATGGGGCGGCGAAAAGGCAAGCGGACTTTGCTTGGACTCCGTAGCAACATTATTCTTTCCTTCAGGATTGCCTGTCTGCCTTTGGAGTGCTAGCGAATCTACCGTATGTGAATTTTGTATTTTATTTTTCGGCCGTCACACCTGCAGATATAACAGTCAGTTTTCTGTGATTACTTTCGGACTTGATATTCCGTTCTCAGATACGCTACATATTAATCATATACATTGTATAACCACATGGAAAGCCTTGCGATTTTTTTAACAGAGGCGTATAATGATACTTATTACGAGGAAGTGGTACTCTAAAACTCGTAATGCTGCTTGCCCCGACGGGCACACTTCGTGGTAACAGTGCAACTGTGCCACTCTTACACGATAAATGCAAAATCTTTTACACGTATGTTGGTGGAATGTTAATATGTAACAATAATGCACCCAAGGCAAAGTGTTTGAGAAACTAGTCACACATAACTGACTGACTTCAACTGTAGCAATCAAATACAAAATACAAAATATCAGTCCCCAGGCTTACAAACTACTAGAGCTAAGTTATGCTAAGGCCAAGATTTACAAACATTTGAATTCTAGTAGGTTCTTCCGCTCTCTTTGTCGTTGGGAGTCAAGATTCCTCTTCCGACATGGATACCGTTGACCAGTATCGCCTAGTAACCATAGGTAGGGGCCCTATGACAGGGCGTGCCATCGGAGGCCAGCTCTAATTAATGAATTAATTTATTTATTTTTACGAGGGTGATGCTACTTTTGCTCCTCCTTCCTCATCACTTGCGAGATCAGGTCCCCGTCTTGCAACCGAGAATGTCTGACATTTGTTGGTTACTTATACAGAATGAATAAAAGAAAATTAAGGAAACAGATATTCAAACCTACTGGAAGGAAAGGACGACTACATCATTGATTAAGGAAGTAAGGAAAGATTTAGAAAAGTTGAACATCACAGAGTCCCAATTGTTAGAAGCAGATTGAGTAACGCAGTCAAATTTTCTAAGGGTTTCAAGCTGAAGGAAGACCTAAGAGGAATGATCGAACTTGGACTGAAGATCAAAAGAAACAGGCCAGTGAACGCATGAAGGTGTACTGCAGACAGAGAAAACTTTATTCATATCAAATTTTCAAATGTATGTAAATCTAAGGTACTTAACTGCTTGTGTTATAAGCTTACAAAGTCCTTAAACTAATTTATGCTAAGGACAACTCATACACCCATGCCCGAGGAAGGACTCGAACCTCCGATGGCGAACAGATGAGCGCTCCGCAGGAAGGCACCTTTGAGCGCTCGACCACTCCACTGCGGCTTCAGTCAAAGAACCGGAGATTAAGTAGCGGCCTGATCCTAAGTGGTCAATTCGCAATTAAAAAAAAATTTAAAAAAGTTTCAATATATGAAGGTTCCCAACTGATGAAGAGCGCGAGGAGAAGTGGCTACTGACCGGCGGCACAATGTTGTGGGAGATTTAGAAACTTGTGAATGTGCATGGCAAATATTTGCGTGTATGTAAAGTATGTTGAAAATTTTTTGAAAGCGTATATTTTTCCCGTTTGTAATGAAAGCCCGCGGACTAAAGCGTCTTCAAAAATGTTCAAATGTTTGTTAAGCTTGAGGGACTTCACTACGGGGTCATCAGTCCCTAAACTTACAAACTACTTATGAACTACTTACGAACTAGGACGGCACAAATATCCATGCCCGAGGGGGGATTCGAACCCCCGACCGTAGTGGCCGTGCAGAACGTGACTGGAGCGCCTCAGTCACCTCGGCCACCGCGGTCGGCTAAAGCGTCTTGGGAAGAAAATAAAAATGAAATAAAATTAAAATCGAAATTTACTTTCGGAATCAGTGGCGTATATCCACCTGAAATACGTCGATACCAAAGCTTTTTAAAAATATTATATTGAAATGAGACAAAGAGCCGTATCAGAAATTCGTCAGCCCGCATCTGTTGTACGCAACGGAGGCTGTTTCGGGTAACTGGCGTCACGTGTGAGAGGGGCGGTCGTGCCCCCTTCCTATCAGACTCGCACGTCGCTGACATTCGTGACTTATGCCGCTGGAACTGAAAGAGCGCGCATCCCATCACCCAATTAATAATCCACCAGGGAACAGAATTAGCGCTTTTTTTTTTTTTCACCACGAGGAACGCCCTACTACGAGGAACGGGGGCTGGCGTTTTCTTTCAGGTCTGCGCTGTCCTCGTCGGCAGTTTTGGCGCCCACTGAAAATGAGCCCGTAATTCCGCCGCGTCGCGACCGGCTGTATAATATACCGCGGCAGGCCGGAAAACGGCCAGGTCGTTGCATTGTGCCCGCGAAGCCGACGCCACCCGCCGCCACTATTGTCCGCTCGCTCCGAAAAACAAAACCGCCGCGAGGAAGAGGCTCCTAGGGGGTGGGGTGTAGCAGGGCACGGACAGACGTTGAAAAACCGATCGCCGCCCACCGGACGATATATCCAGAAGAGTTTTGCGGCTGACACGCAGGCCGGCAACCTTCCCGCACAGTGCGCTGCTGCTGGTGCCGCCGCGCCACGTTTTTATTACGAGACTCAGGCTTGCCACCCCTACGCACCCTCGTCCCCACTACCACCCCTTTCCCCTTCCCCCGATCCCTGCAGCCTTCATTATCCCTGCCGCCTACGTACAATATTCGTCAACTTTAAACACAAAAAAGCGCCACCAGAGGCCATTGCCTCGCGCCACTGCCCCAGGTCCTTCCTTCCCTCCCCCTCCACTACCCCTCCCCCTCCACCACTCCTCCCCACACACAGTGTCACTGAACGCCCCCACACGTGAACCGGTAGCCGGGCGCACATACGGAAACGAACACCTACCTACGCGCACACACTCGCGCGCGCCCGGCGTATGTCGGGTTAATTACACCATCGCAAACAGCGGCACCACACACACACACACACACACACACACACATCGGCGTGAACGTACGCGCACAAGGAACCGACTCGTGGCGCCGCCGCCGCGCCGCGCTGCTTTGCAACAATCACGGCGCATGCGCAATCTACTACCTCCACAGATTGCCATAATGAAAGAGTTATATGCGGAAACAATAGGTGCGCTTTCTATGGCCTTCTATTGAGGGACGGCGGTGGCCGTTCCGCGGTGCGCGGCGCCAGAATGTATACCCTATGGCTAATTAATTGTGCCCCGACCTCCATTCTACCTCGAGCGTTCCCCCCTCTCCCCTCCCCTCGACTGCCGGCTCCCTCTCCCCTAGCCGGGCCCCCTCCCTTCCCCCTCTCCCGCCCGTTTTAAATTATGGCCCACCCTAACAAACGCCCCCTGGCCCCGCGCAATGAAATTCAATGTATAGTCGTCGGCCACCCCCCCTCGCCCCTTCGCCCTTTATGTGTGTCTTCCACCCCCGGCCGCGGCTCTTTCAGACTCGCCCCTCTGTCAAGGCTATCTTACATTCAAGTGGTAATTAGGGAACGCACTTTACAGAACGCAGAGTGTCGATACGGCGCAGGCAGCCGGCACGAATCCGCAGCTACACGACACGAGCTGCGTCGCGCCGATGCTTGTGCTTGCCCTGCCGGACTTGTCAGGGTTTAGGTGGCCTACCAGCTACCATTGACCGTCGCTGCCGAAAGAACACTGCTGCCAATATTGCGCAACCGGCGCGTCGCGTTGCTTTTGTCTCCGTCCGATTCACACAGCGGCCAATAAAACCGTTGCGTGTTTTCAGACAACAAAAGATTCGCCCCGAAGTTCTAAAACATGACACACACACACACACACACACACATATTGTGACTCGTCTTAAGAGGAGACGAAAGGAAAGTGGGTTAAAAAAATCGATTTTTATGTTTTAACGTATTTGAAATGCCTGGTATTTCCTGCGTGAATCAGTTTTCGTTTCCTGTAAATACGATTATAATTTCGTTAGTTTTATCGTTTTTGTGACGCTCTGTATTTAACCCTTTGTGTCACAGTGGTTTCGCTGTGAAACCACTTCTTGCTGTGCAGTATCCCCTTGTCGCTTATAAAGCGCCTCGCTGCGGAGCGCGCGGTTCCTCGCCGTCGGAGGTTTGAGTCCTCCCTGGGGCATGGGTGTGTGTGTGTTTGTCCTTAGGTTAGTTTACCTTCGTTTAAGTAGATTGTTGGCTACGGACTGATGGCCACGCAGTTTGGTCCGATAGATTTACAAGCATTTGAACATTTGAACTTGTCGTTTAGGTGACTCACTGTCAAACCAACGTCCCACCCGTAAAGCCGTAAAAAGACTTTTAGAATGAAAGTCTATGTGGACAGAAGACAATTGAATGAACCGCATTTGCATGTTCATAACAAATCGAAACGATGTGCCAACTGCGGTTAAATAAAGAAGCCACATAAGACGACATGCTCATGCTGTGTGTATGTCGGTTCGTGCCTAAATAATTAAGGAAAGACTATTTCATTGACATATAAATAGAAATAGAGGTGCTGAATGTAATGTACTTAGAAATTTTGTATAAAACGAAAAAGATTTTTTTTTTTTTTTTGCTTAAATTGGAAAAATACACAAAGAATATGAAAGGAAATGTAGTATTATTGCAATAATAAACTTTAAAAATTCAAAATTAGTGGTCTCGTTGAAAAACATTGAAAAATCCCTTGTGTGACAATGCTTTCACAGTAAAACCACGTATATATATATATATATATATATATATATATATATATATATATATATATATATATATATATATATATAATTTAAATTTTTAAATAGTAATGTGTTCCAGTAAGGCAGTAAAAAACGATAAAATCAAATTTCAATGCCTGTTATATTCAAAACTATTTGCGTGACGCGAAGGTTTAAAGGACGGTTACGGCAAAGCTTATGACCGGGTATGCGGAGAACAACCCTACGGTCCTAAGTCACAATTTATAGAGTGCATTTGGCACGTCCAGAAGAGAATGAGGCCCAGGTTGAGAGGATTATTAAAAGAAAAGTCTAAAACAGTATTGGAAGATGGTAACAAAATACATACTGAAAATCGCCTGTCAAATGTTGAAATAGATAAATTACAGAATTATTATGGCTTGATCATAAGGAGAAATCTAGGGGATTTGAAAAACATGAAAGAAACTGTATGGGATTTTACCATAAGCTTTCCTCAAATAAAAATCCAGTGCACGCTATTTTGCCCGAATGGTCCTGACACTTGGTGCAAGTACAGGAGAAATGCCAGATATGACCACAAACATTCTTTACCTGCTTCAGTAATAAATGAAATTAAACCCCTATTTAGAGACCTTTGTAAAGATACATTGTTGAAAAAATTTATTCATGGCAAAACTCAGAATTTAATGAATGTGTGAATTCTGTCATGTTGACCCGGTTTCCGAAAACTGTATTTGTTCAGATTACAAACCTCAAATTTGGTGTTTATGATGCTATTTTGTTCTTCAATGATGATGTAACTAGAAAACTATATGTTTTGGTGTTATCGGGCATATTATCTAGGGGAAATTCTGCAAAATTCTTGGGAGTGTAGGGGGATTGCTTGAATACACCTTGTCTTCTAACATTCCCCAAAGATCAAATTCACAGGGAATTAGATCTAGAGAACGAGGAGACCAGTCAACTATCCTATCATCAAAAACACTTCGTATTGCTGCCATAGAAGCATTGGCAGTGTGTGGTCTTGCATTGTCCTGCAAGAAATAACCGCACAGCTTTTCGTTGGCAGAAAGTTCTTGAAAAAATGGATCCAGGATATTGTTCACTTACCTATCAGAATTTATTGTTTCGCGACAAAAGATTCGACTAGTCATTTCCCAGATTTCGGCAGCCGAAATTCGTCGAGTGTTCGCAAATATGTTCAAGAGATATCAGGCCGCTCTTTCCAAAGGACATCATTGTGAACATATACTGTTAATAAAGGTAAGCTTAGGTTACTCAGATGGTAATGACTTTCAGACTTTAACTCAATGTATGCGCCCGCGGCACAATAGAGTCCGAGAATCGGGCGCTGGCGTGGCCGGCGGATGCGGTGGCGGCGGCCGGGAGCCGTATCCCGCGATCCGCGGACGCCTGGCAGGCGTCTTTCGTGAGACACCCTGTATTTACAAAAAATGACGCGACATACTACCCAGAATTATTTTAATCAAATATATTGGAAGATATTCAAAAAATAACTACTGACAATACACGTGGAAAACAGGACAGGACAGAACATGACGAATATATGCACAGGCGAAAATATGCATTTTAATAGAGATTGTAGTGACGTAAAGCTAGCGCCACTCATGCAGAAGTGGGAGCAAAAGAGTAGGAAGGCGATGAAGAGCTGTTAGCTAATCACGCAGCGACGACACTCCCTCCACGCCGATAGCAAGTCGAGAGCGCCACCTATGAAGAGGATAGAAAATGCGCCGCTCTCTTCTGGAGAGCCACTTCTCCACTCCTGCACTTCGCTTCTGGCCGTCTTCCAGACCGGGACGAGAGGAAGCGGACATCAACGACGGGACATGAAAGAAGACGACGCAAAGAAATGTTCAAATGTTTGTAAAACTTATGCGACTTAACTGCGGGGTCACCAGTCCCTAAACTTATAAACTAACTTATACTAAAGACAGTACAAACATCCATGCCCGAGGGGGTATTCGAAACCCCATGGGGAACGGCCTCGCGCATCAGAGCATAGGACCTCAATGCGCTCGGCCGCTCCGACGCGGCAAAGATGACGCAGCAGTCGGCAAGCTACAGGATGCGAGACAGCATCTCAGAAAGCACCGACAGTCTCATTCAGGTCACACGGACCTAGGCAATTAGTATTGTACACGATAGTTAGGCATGGATAGCAGCTCACATCAAAGTAACGATGTAAGGTTCCTATGGTCCCCACATAAGTCGGCTTTCTGTAATATTTTTGTACATATGTAAATTGGACACAGATATATATTGTAAGTGGGACATTAATCTTTGGAAGTTCGATTGTAGAGTAAGCGTTCTGGCTGCGAGAGTCAGTAGCAAGTATGTTGCGAGCTGTGTTTGGAGTCTGTTCCAGAGTATTGCCTCTTGGGTGAGGTAGCGCGAGGACGCTGTTGGAAAAGGCATTTGTTAAGTATATGTTAAAGCACGCTATTATTGTAATGTACGATGTTAATTTAATTTTCTGTTATATTTTTCTACTTCATACTTTTTAAGAATACACTTGCGTTCTGCGTCCTCATTTGGTAGTTAGTTTCGCCTTCCATTCATTTTCTTCATTTACGATTATTGTTGGACCTAATTACTACCCACATATCATTTTCAAAAAATTTTAATACTGAAACACTTCATGACGCGAGCTGCTTGCTGTTTCCGGTTTCCAGTTTTGTAATAAGAAGATACGAGGTAAGCCAATTTTTTTTATTTTTTTATTTTATCTGTGTCGCAGTCAGATTGTTTCCCCCTTTTCATTATTCAAGTTCATCGGTTTCGTTGTACCCTTTGGGAGTACTTTAGACAGGACCATAAATTCTAGTGTTTGAGTTTCCCCATTTCCCGGGCGTGTCCGTTGCGCATATTAATGTTTTCTAAGGCTTACCTCGGTGGTCGTAGTCACCACATTGTTCCGTTTTTAAAAGTTCAGTTTTACAAGTGCGTTGTGCTGATTAATTTCCATAAAACATTAATCTATTCGAGATACATTGCAAATTTCTATTAAATTTTTATTTATTTAATTTACCGGGATACTTGCACCATAATTGTATGTTTTTCATATTAATAAAGTTGCTGTTCAACTTTGTCTAGAGTGATTTCGGCTTCCTGTGTCGTCTGCCCTAGGATGAATAAAGTTGCAGCCATTAGAAGGAAGGAAAGAAGGAAGAAGGATGCTTAGGGTTTAACGTCCCATCGACAGCTTGGTCATTAGAGACGGAGCTAACGCTCGGAGTTTTGGGTAAGGATGTGGAAGGAAATCGGCCGTGCCCTTTTGAAAGGAGCCATCCCGGCATTTGCCTGGAGTGATTTAGGGAAATCACGGAAAACCTAAATCAGGATGGCCGCAGGTGGATTTGAACCACCGTCCTTCCGAATGCGAGTCCAGTGACTTACCACTGCGCCACCTTGCTCGGTGCAGCCATTAGAAAGCTACAACAGAGGTAAATCAGGGATTCCACTCCTTTCATTTCGTAAACGCATGACTCGATACCGCCGACAACTGTCGCTGCGATCGCGTGTATGTTGTTGAGACACGTGTCCCGTATGCACTGATGGTTTCTCCCGAGCGTTGAGCCGCACGTTGGACTCGGCACGCTGACCGCACAAGTTCAGACGAACGCTCCCTGTGCCTCCGGATTAAGGTTCAAATGTTTGTAAATCAATCGGACCAGACTGCGTGGTCATCAGACCGTAGCTTAAAAACTACTTAAACCTAGATAAACTAACCTAAGGACAAACACAGACAACCATGCCCCAGGGAGAACTCGAACCTCCACGGCGAGCAACCGCGCGCTCCGCAGCGAGACGCTTTAGACCGCTCGGCTACTCCACCGCGGCCCGGATTAAGCTTGTCTGCGGCGACACCGAACAGAGACCTCCAAGTGACGACTGGTCCGGCGGCCCGCGGGCCTTCGCCTGCATAAATACAACAGCCCCTGAGTGGCCACCCCTGGTGGCCATGAATATGAACGCCGTGTAATTGTGCGCCAGTAAATTGGCGACGCCCTCCGCCAGGGTCCGCCGCGAAATTTCATTAGCCCAGGTAGTAAATACGGAGCCCCCTCCCCGCCCCTCCGACGACTTACCCTGTGGCCCGCAGGAAAAAAAAGGGGGAAAGTGGGGGCGTGGGGTAGGCGGGGGAGGGGGGTGGAGAAAAAAGCACGCATCGTCCCAGTGGTGGCTGGCCGGCCGGCGCTCGTATAAATAAACGCCGGCTGCGAATTAACGCCCTAATGCGGTGGGGTGGGGTGAGGGTGCAGTTTCCTCTGCTGGCCCTGCACTCGCCACCGCCCACCTGCCGCTGACGGCTTTCTCTGTCTCCAGGGGGAGGGGGATGAATAATGCCATTTAGAACCGTAATTTTAGATTTCTTCGGCATCATGAGTAGTAGAATTTGTAATATACGATCCCTGTTATCCTGAGTAACTGAATTTTGAACGAAGGTGAAACAATCGTTAAGACACTGATCCCGTTTAGAAGAGAGCCAGAGTCACATTTTTCTGCTCTTTTACTCTTCGTTCTCAGAAATTATAGGTACCGATCCAAAAACCCCGGTGACGTCCTCATGCTTATTTGTTCCAGCCTACTCTTGGTCTTTCTCTCACAGACTGCCCTCTTTCAGTCCTTCTCCTCGTCCCTCCTCTGTCTATACGCTTACTCCTCAACTATCCACTCCCCTCTCTCTGCCCACCTTCATTTTCTCATCTAACTTCTCATACAATTATACGTCTAATTCGCGGTAACATCGTCTATTTGTGTATTTATTCATATCTTCCATTATTCCTTCTCCTCTTATCAAACCTGCCTGTTCATATCCTTTTATCAAACCTGCCTGTTCATATCCTGTTATCAAATTTCTCTGTTCATATCCTATTCTCAAATCACTCTGTTCATATCCTGTTCTCAGACCTCTGTTTTCATATCTTCTCCTCAAACACCTCTTTTCACATCATTTCCTCTAATCTCTCTGTTCAAATCATCTCCTCAAATCTCTCTGTTCAAATCATCTCCTCAAATCTCTGTCCTTAACCTCCTCTCAAATCTCTCTATTCTTAACCTCTTCTCAAATCTAATCTCTCTGTTCATATCCTCTTCTCAAATCTCTCTGTTCATATCCTCTTCTCAAATCTCTCTGTTCATATCCTCTTCTCAAATCTCTGTTCATATCCTCTTCTCAAATCTTTCTGTTGATATCCTCTTCTCAAATCTTTCTGTTCATATCCTCTTCTCAAATCTTTCTGTTCATATCCTCTTCTCAAATCTTTCTGTTCATATCCTCTTCTCAAAATTCCCTATTCATATCCGTTTCTCAAATCTCTCTGTAATCTCCTCGGCCACACAGAAGTAGCCGAGCGATCGGAAGAGCAACGTTACGGATCGCGCAGCCTCTCGCGTCGGACGTTCGACTCCTCCCTCGGGCATGGATGTGTGTATTGTCGTTAGGTTACTTTAATTTAGTTTAAGTAGCTGATCACCAAAGTAGTTTGGTCCCATAGAATTACAAACATTTGAACAGTTCGTACATCTCCTCACATCTCTGTTTGTCTCTTCCTCGCACATATCTCAGTTCGTCCGCTTTACCTCTCCATGCAGATCTCCTTATCCTTCTCAGTCTGACTTCTCCTTCTCCACTCTTTGTGAATCTACTCTTGCCACCCCTTCCTTTTTACGATTAATTACTCATATCTACCAACTTCGATGGTAATCTGTCAAATGGAACAGAAGTCTTTTGTTAAGTTACCTTCACCATCAACTACATAGGAGATTACGTGGTACATACACGTGCCAACTTTGACAGTCAACAACTATCAAATTATAGCGTACAGTACTCTCCCCTGTGAAACATTATTACTTACGTTTGTTCGTTAGCAATGTGGTGCGAAATTGTGAATTCGTCTTTTGAGAAATGCTTACTACACATTACAGTATAGGTGTTTGAGTTGTGTGTATACAGATCTATCCAAAATAGGCTTTTCCCCACAACGCACGACGGACTGGCTCTGAGTACTGGTCTGGATGACATAGTAATCTCTGATGGGTTTGTTTACCTACACTCATTTGCACAATAAATTTTTCTTCTATTTGCACTCATTGGGCAAAATTAAAACCATATACCCTAAATTTGCATACTGGTCGCACGGAAGCGCTGTAAATGTGTAGAACTAATACCAAGTCGCCACGTGTCCATGTTTTTTGAAGAAAGGGACGCATAGCGGAAGGAATTTGGGGCTGTAACTAAGATGATTTGCAGCGTCGTCGGATGACGTTCCCGTGCAATGATTCTTATCCTTAATTTAACCTCAAATCACGCTCTACAACAGCTTGAAGTCTGTCACAACAGTTTTGGAGCAACCTGAACCACACGGGAATGGCTGCGTGGTCTAAGGCGTCATGCTACGGAATTCGTGACCGGGGACTGATGATCACGGCAGTTTCGTCCAATAGGTTTACATTTGAACATTTTGATCCGAAGCACCCTGTCAATGGTATTTAAAAAAAAGATATATACATTTTTTAGGAATAGTTTTTTGGGGATACAGAATTTGGAAAGGAAATTGGCGAAGTTGGGGAAAATATGAACTGCAATTTTCTATGTGATTTTTGTATGAACTGACGATTGTAACGATGCATATGCGTCATTCATGATTTTATTATTATTTATTCGTTACGTTTCTGGTAAATTTTTCAGGAAATGATCGGGTTATTTCGGGTTACTTCGAAAATTCCTTCGAACTTGAAAAATCACAATTTCTTACGTACTGCCTTCGTAACTCCTGATAGGAATGAGCAGCATGTAATCTGGCACATACATTTATTTTTAAGTTAAGTGTTTATACCTTTGAAATGACGATTTGCTATATGGGGTAGGGTTCCTTGCAAACAAGACTTGCACACCGTTTTACTCATCACTCTGAATATTGGCAGCTATATGTAATATTTTTATATATAGCGAGAGAGAGGGAAGAAAGAAAGAAAGAATGAGAGAGAGAGAGAGAGAGAGAAGGAATTGGTGAACAGAGAGGTGTGAAGAGAAAGATGAAATAATTGAATATTAGAATAAAATAATTATGTACAACATATTACTGTGAATTACTCGTATTACCGTTTATACCCAAAGGAGAGGAGCAGGAAATGGATAGAGGAAAATGGGATGGATTGATGGTTGGAAAGAGGTAGAGGCGGTGAAAGGGAGGAGGAGGAAGAGGAAGTGGAAGAGATAGTTAGAGAGAGAGGGGGGGACTAAACAGAGGGATGGGGAAAGAAAAGATGGTCTGAGAGGAGGAAAGACGAGATAGACCTACAGAATATTGTAACAAATAAACAAGCCGAGTAACGCAAGGTTGTAAGCTAGTTTATAGTACTGATTTGTTGCACGTTGTTATCAGAGGTAGAGGGCGTTGGACCGATTTAGCCTTATGCCTCCAGGTGGTGTATAGTTTTTGTTCTGCGTACTTACGTTCAGTTTGTGATGACACTGCAATAGGAAATCAGCAAATATAATTTGGTAGAGCCGGCCGCGGTGGCCGACGAAACTGAGGCGCTCCAGTCACGGTCTGCACGGCCACTACGGTCGGGGGTTCGAATCCCCCCTCGGGCGTGGATATTTGTGCCGTCCTAGTTCGTAAGTAGTTCATAAGTAGTTTGTACGTTTAGGGACTGATGACCCCGTAGTTAAGTCCCATAAGCTCTACAAGCAATTTTTTTTTTTTTTTTTTTTTTTTTTTTTTTTTTTTAATTTTGTAGATTTTCACGACGGAATAATTGTTGACATACTTTTGTAAACATTTTTGTTTCACTTTGTGGAATTAAATTTACACATAAAAGACAGTCTAGAGTTGAACGAATTATTTATTTAGTCTTCATTTAGGACATTTTGAGGGCCGTAACTCCATTGATGTCGTGGAACTGGGCAGGTGCTCTGGAGTCTTTTACAGCAGCTACGCTCTAGAAGACTGAGAAGCACCTGCCCAGCTCCGCAACATCAAGGGAGGTACTGTTCTGAAAATGGTCCAAATTAAGGACCGAAAGTAGTTGACTACATATATAATTCATTGCAATCTAGAGTTTTTTTTATACATATATGGTAATAATTGTCGATTCTCTTCACGTGCTTGCGGCCGGATTTCATCGACCTTCTGGCAAGATATTTCAGCAGTCCAGAAAGTCGATGAAATCCGGCCGCAAACCAGTGAAGAGAGTTAACAAATGACCAATTAGTTTGCAACAGCTCTCGTCATATACAGAGATGACGGCTAATTCTCCGCCTGCCCCTCCACTGGCCGCTATTGCTCGTACGAAGGAAGGAGGATTAGGGTGGAGAGCGTGGTTAGGGAGGGGATCCGCACGCCGCTGCCCCCACCCGCCGGCGCCGGCGCAGCGTATTTACGAGTGGGCAGCGGAGCGGCGGGGCATTGGCGGCGCCATCGCAGGGTGGCCACTCTAGCGGACGCGTCGTTAGCGCGCCGCGACAAGCGCCGGAGCGCCGGACAATCGCCATTGTGCGGCTGCGGCCGCTATCTTGCGGCCCGAGGAGCGCACCTGCCGGCCACAATGCGTTTTCCGGCGGCCGGCGCCGGTGCCGGAATTAATCTGCTTTCCGCGCAGTTATTGCGTAATTCGCAGAGTCAATCGCGCGCAGGATTGGCCGCTGCGCGCGCCAGATAGCCGGAGCTCGAAGCAAAGACCGCCGGCCGTGTCCCGGGCAGCCGGGCGGCCCTCCGCGGAATTAGGCCGGCAGTTAGCGCACGGCCGAACACGCAGCACAATCTGAGCCCAGTGTCCGACGCTCTCCTCACCCCTCACCGCGTGGTGTCCTGTCGGGACAGCCGCATATTGGCCGAGGGCTGCAGGCTACCGGCGAGACAGCAGTGTCGGGGTTTAGATGTGGCCGCGCACCGATAAACGCTAGACGTAGAGTAGTGTAGAGTAGTAATTTAGTTAGTAGGGTAATACTTTTTGGCGATAGTTCTTTGCGGGGGTGGGGGGGGGGCTGTGGCGACAATAGAATTGGCCGCCCAGTGCCAGGGGCATTCTCTCTGCGTTTCGCTCAGTGAGCTGGCCACTTTCAAGTAGGTTTGTACCGACTGGCACACCTGTAACGCCACAGCAGTAGCTTAGTAGTGTCCTGAGAAAGGCTCAGAAACTGTTGCTATAAGACCGGACCAGAGACCCCGTTATGTTGGCAGAACTGTTAAAAGGTACTACAAAACTATTCAAGTACGGCAAACACTAGGCCTGTCCTTCCCATTCTGGAGTACACTGCTGCGCAGTGTCGGATGTTTAACAAAGGTAGAATTGACGGAGAACGTCGAAAAAGAACAATGAACAGTATCTCGCTATTTTGTAAAAAACTGACATTTTGAGCCCGTGGTTGCGTATGAAATACATGATGATTCTTACAGTAAAGAAAACAGCAACCAACCACATTTTATTATGCTATTTATTTACTAAATAGCACCGTTACCGGTTTCGAACTTTTCTGTTCATCATCAGACGGCTGTTGACGTCCACATACATGTCATTTACGTCTTCCTTATGCATATAATTCTGCTTGTGGCGAAACTACCTTGGTTATGTGGTGCCCTACAATACAAAAAGATTGCTTACTAGAGCGTAAAAAGACTCATGATACTGACAAAGATAATTATTACTGTACTTCACGCACCAGTTGTCAATAATAAAATATATATGTCAACACGATATGTTTCGGGACGACATTATTCCATTATCAAGTTCTGTAAAACAAGGAAACGGGTAATAATAAGGGCACTATATACAAATGACTGTACCACAAATATTCCAGTGAAACTAACCTATCTACCTGCCATCTGTCACATTTTCTCAGCAAGTTGTGTACTAAAAGACAGCTCATTCAACTTCAAAGCTTGTCCATATGCTTAACCGCTGTCATTGGTGGCCGAAGATATTCTAGTCAAGATATCTGACATTTATTCATAAAATCAGTTACTAAATCAAAGGTTTCTTAACGGAACTACGCTCTAAATTTTCCAGCGACGTTAACAGCAAGAAGTCTATACTTAATACATTCGCACACATAAGTATTTCAAGGAGGAGGTTGCTAAAATGTGCCCAGTAATGGTTTTTAGATAGTTCTGTAATTTCGTTGGGCATGTTGCTGGAATCCTCTCTCAACGCGCAAAAGATCTCGATTTCTTCGAGATTTGATAATAACCAACCTTTGTCCTCATAGTGCACGACTTTCAAGCTATCATTTATGCAGCCCAACGAATGTCGTTCAATTTTCAGGTGTTTTGCCACTGTAGATGAGCCATTCTCTCTATTACTGTGCTCTTTAAACTGCACCTTAAAATTCTTTCCCGTTTGTCCTATATACTTCATTTCACAAGCATTACACTTTATTTGGTATACTCCCGCGCCGGCCGCGGAGACCGAGGGGACTGAGGCGCTTCAGTCACGGTCTGCACGGCCACTACGGTCGGGGGTTCGAAACCCCCCTCGGGCATGGATGTTTGTGCCGTCCTTAGTTGTAGCCAGTTCATAAGTAGTTTGTAAGTTTAGGGACTGATGACCCCGTAGTCGAGTCCCATAAGCTCTACAAACATTTGAACATTTGAATATACTCCCGCTTTCCCCATCCAGTTCTCACCTGCATCAATCTTATGCTTCAGCCTATGTTCTAATTTATTGTCTGTTCTAAAAGCAATGTTAACGTCTCTCTTTTTAAACAGTCTCGCCAGTATGTAGGAGACGGGTCCCCAGAATGATATAACCCTATATTTGTACGAATTTTCTTCACATAGTGTTATCGTTTTTTCTGGTGTGTAAACAGATGATACTGACAAAGCAGAAACTGTCAGTACGAAATGCAAGGTGCAGTGAAGTTAGCTCGTTGGCTCCAGAAGCTATAACTGTAGCAGGAACATAGCAATATGGATTGCAACACCACGTCATCGAGGACTGCTTCTAATAGTTTCTTCTTGTAGTCCAGTGGCAACCTGTGTCATGTGTTGAGAAGGGTGTAACTGACTCTTGATCAATGCTAAGTTATGAAACATATTCCGTCTAAATAGACTTAATACTCGCGGTAAATTTATGTTGTATTCCGAATTTAAATAGGCTGTATCGTAACTTTGATTATTGTGCCACGTTGTATATTACATGTTAGAAAGTGACGACAAATTTTTGTAGTTTTTTACTATATACTGACGAAGTGTTTCATGTAATGGTTGAAAGTTCGATACAGCGCTGACATACAATGGTCATACACGGCGGCAAAAGTAAACGTGACCGGGGAAAAATTTCAACAGCTATAGAAAGAAAAGCAACCTACTGTGGATCACCTTTCGTCGGTTGGATAACTCCGGTACATTTAAGGTCAAGCAAGGCTCCGAAGTGCCGTTCAGCTGCAAGTTTTGCACCAGGCTACTGCACCAAACGACGTTACTGTTATTCTATGATACTTACTTGCGGTAGATCATGGAGTTTGGTTTTTCTACATTCAGATGCCTGAAGTACTTCATGGTTCACTTCTTTTTCCGCCCTCTAGAATGTTCGTAAAATGAGTGAGTGAATAAACACGAATCGCCAATATGAGAAGTTTTATTTATGTGGTTACAACGTGTAATTAACAAGTAGAGAAGATCGATTGGATTGAAAATGAAATGGAAATGTTTTTAGGTGTCTTGGCATACGATATTTTATTGGCTGATGAATGTTTCTGTGCTCAACATTTGCAGAGGTTGTAGTAAATATTGATGCATTTCCTTTGTTTTTTAAATGAAGTTAACTATCCCTGATATTTGATTCAGAAGCCGCGAGGAACCTTTTATCCTTGTCTTAAACCTGCCAATGTTTACTTTCACATATCTTGCTTTAATATGCTCTTAAATCGCCCATCAACCATCTACTTTATAACGATAATTGATATGAATGTTGAGGAATTCTTGGAAAGAAAAATCTAGATATCACTCGAAAATATTAAGCGTGAACATATACGAACTTCCTACGACGAATTAAAGGAACTTCGTAAATTATGTAGACCAAAGTAGTAAAGTTGTAGTGTTGTTAAACTAAGTAAGCCGATAATATTACTACGGCGGTATTTTTTGGGTGGTAATAAAACTGAGATACACTCTATCCGTCTTCCATTCCTCCTTTCGGATTCACTTCATACCGCATATGTGTTCCTACAAAGCTACCGCGACAATAAAAATGTTTCGACAGTCAGTTGAACACTTGCAGACAGAGCTGCAACCTGAAATGTATATGACAAAAATGTTGCTTTTTTTAATTGTATTTTTTCAAAACTAGTCTAGAATACAAGCGATAAGATGTCCAAATACTGAGGTCACTGATGACGGCGAATTCAGTGGCGGCAGACAGCCCGAGTGGTGAGACAGGAATTTGCGCTAGGATTCTGGCTGGGAGGGGTGGGGGTTGGGGCGGGGGTGGGGGTTAAGTGTAAGGGTTGGGGGGCCTCGCCCTCCTTCACAATGGGGCCTCTTATTATTACCGCAAGCGACACATACTAGAGCGCTAATTACCACGGCCAACAAATTGTTTCTCAACTACTAATTTGGTGGAGAGGAGGAGGCCGGCGGTGTGTGTGTGTGTGTGTGTGTGTGTGTGAGAGAGAGAGAGAGAGAGAGAGAGAGAGAGAGAGAGAGATACCGACCACCCACACCCGGGCCACGAGCTCGCGCCTGCGCAGAAGCTCATTATAATCCCGGACGTACGCTGGGGACCGCTGCAGGGCAGCCACCGTCCGCATTCGCATTTGGTACCACTGCCTTGTACGTTCGTACGTTGACCGCCTATGGCATCTTCCACACGAAACTAAAAGCTCATATACTATACCACTTTACGCTCGATACCAAACAATTTTATTATGTCGTATCAATAGCTCTGAGGTCTGTGTATTCTTAATGGCATTTTTGATGCTGCAGCTGTTGTGTCTACGACGCTAGCTGTTAGTTGCCATTGAACTGACGTCTCGACAGTTTTCGGTGAACTGATTTCGTTTCGCAATCGCCAACGTTCTCCGTGTCTTACGAAGCGTATTTAGAGCAGTGGCTCCCAACCTTTTCTAAACTGGTGACGTCTTTGATTTTTGTAAACTTCTGTTATTGCTGAGATCGCTTATTAAAACTTTTACTTGGTTTGACCTGTTTAGGCGGATCTTGCCGCCATTATCAAAACAAAAAAACAACACTAAGAAGAGAATCAATAAATGCACCTGTATCGTTAACGTCAGCAGCCTTTAAAAGTCTTTATGTGTAAACATCTTCTACAATGCTGTTCACGTACCTGTTGACACTTGATTGCCCTACTATTACACATTACTTCTGTCGGTAAGACGTGTTGCGGGATTGGCAGATAAAAAAAAATATGTTTATCAGATGATAACATGTACACTTTATTGTGACCACAACATCTATCCCCCCACCCCCCAGGGGGCTCACGGTTCTTACGTGAGTACGTGCCTGGCGAGCACGGGGCCCCGAGCTAATGCAGTCTTTCTTCCTTCTTTCCTCCCTGCACTGCATTTCCTTACGCTTCTGGTTCTTTCCTATCCTTACTCCTCCCCCTGCCAAACGGGGGATCGATAACCCTAACAGTTGGGTCCCCCTATCCCAACCAACCAGCAAACATCTATCACTGTAGACAGGCGTCTTCCTGGCATATTATTGTCAGGCCTCATCGCATGCAACTGAGCGAGATCTCGATGTGTCCACGAACAGACAGTTATCCAACTGATCGCTAGGTAGCATTGTAGAATGTGTTTACACACAAAGGTAATCGACGGTTGCTGACTTCCGCGAAGCAGGTTCATTTATTCAAATTCAATCATTTTACTCGTCACTTGAGGAACCCTCTACAGTCCACAACTCGATTCGTTATAACAGTGTTTTTCAAACTGTGCGTCGCAACCGCCGTGTTCGCAAAGTCTTCGTTGGAGCGGTCGCAGGAGGATGCAATAGCAGCATGCTCGATAGCAAGTCTACGATTCGTGACGATCACCTACTATGGCAGAAGTGACACACTGAAATGACAAGATTTCGTGAAAGAAACTTAATTATCAAGTCAAGTCAAGTGAAAAATGGCTTAGTTGTGACACGTGTCGGGTGGCCGTTGATCAGACATCAAAAGTGTCACAGGTTAAGATTATGGGACTTTTGATTCCTGATGATGGATCGACCCGAACGCGAAACACTGAAGCCGGTTTTCCCCCTTTGAGGACTTGATAATCAAGCTATTTAACAGCGTTTGTTTAGCACTGCTTCAGTTATTTTCAATGGTCGCAATCTCCTCGTATGACTTTGCCATCTGTTCAAATATTGTCATGTCTGAAAAACAATCACTAACTTAATATTATTTTTAATCAGAACATCTTTACAATGCCATTATATTATTGGGTCGTAGTAATTTCCTGAGTTTTCAGTAAAAAAAAAAAAAAAAAAAAAAAAGAAAAGGTAAAGCAGTCAACAATCCGAAGATTGGTTTGAACACCACAGTGCTTTACGAGGCAAGGTCCTGTTTGGAGGTGGTATGCCGTTGCCTTCCTCCGACTTTCGAACTGACTTACCCAGCCAGTTATAGGGGGACCTACAGTTTAACGTGTGTTCCGAACCACGGTGCTACTCGGTATTTTTCACATGAGCAATAGTTCCAGAGGTGAAAGAAGTGGAAAGTGACAAATATCCTAGTACCTGGCTGGAATCGAACCCACGACCTTTGGATTTGTAGTCTGGCACTCTACCATTGTTCAACTGAGGCGCACGAGTTTTCAGTATCCTTTCAAAAAAAATCGAAAGTTAATGAGTATCCTTGAAATTTTCAGAAGTCATGTATCAAATTTGATGGTTTCATATCCGCAAATAACAACACGTAGCCACAAATTACATATGCAGATTTATCATTCATAACAGCAAACCCATACGTTACACCAAATACCGGTAGGCATAAACTTCTTTCCCGTTTTGTTACGTTTTCACTACTGCAAATTTCACCAACCGTGGATGACTGCTCCGATCTTAGATCAGTCTAAAAAAAAGAAAATTAAATACTTTGCCTTTCGAATCACTGATGCAGCTTTATTACGGGCCTGGTGGGTCGCCAGAGATTTTTAGTCGGAAAGGGAATCGCGGGTTCAAAAAGGTTGAAAATCACTGCTTTATAAGGTTGATTCTCAAAAACTGCATCGTAAATCACTGAAGAGACCCGTAACTCCAAGCTGAGAAGGAAAAAAAAAGTCATCGACTAATGAAGCACGACAGACCTATTACAAATAGTTGTGTACGGACCGACATAGAAAGACTTTTTATTCACAGTTTCACGTTGAGTTGCCAGGAGCATTTCACCGGCGGTAGAAAAACCCCGAGGCACTTGGAAGTCTGTCAAGCAGCCCAGCAACTGGGCCTAAGGAAATTGAGGCATAGCTCCACTAATCAGCCGGCTAGGAATAAACGCACGCTTCGTTAAAGACGAAACCAGCCAAAGGGAGCCGAATAATGAGGCACGACTCACACCACAGGGATTACCGAAATAAGCTCACCGTTCAGATAGCCGTCTCGGAGGGGTGCCCGGGTCACTCGCAGAAAGACAATGGCCGCTCCGATGCTGATTAACGAGTGGCCCCGACTGAAATCGGAAATAATTCCGAGCAGCACAACGGCCGCGTTCCGGGCCCTAATTTGTAGTCGCCGCACATGGGGACAAGAATTTCGTCATTAGTAAGGTGGACCGCGCAGTCACGCCTCAAATTAGATTCGTTGGAACGCAGTGGTGCGCAAATATTTCGGGCACTTGTTTACTCTGCGTCAGGTCCATTCTAAAATGGGACCTGCCCCCGAACCCTGACGTTGGAGACTACGCTTTCGTACAGAGAAATTCATAGGCACCGTTCCTGAACGTAGTGCGAACGCTGAGGTGTAGGATCATACACCCCACACCGAGCTACCCGAACATCTAGAGTTCATCATCCGCAGTAATTTTATTTATGACGAGGAAGAACCGAGATTTACTGCTAGAATAATATTATGTGTTTTTATACGCGTTTCGCCTTTTTCACAAGGCATCATCAGTGGGTGTCCTGAAATACCTGAAATATTTACATGCTTCTGTTTACACATGTAAGTTAGCCTTTTACATGTGTACAAAACGTTTTGTTTCTTATTAAAACAGTTCGATTTTGGTAAAAAAAAAAAAAAAAAATGTTGTACTTACAGCAGTTGCTACTCCATATCTTCCGCTTTCTGGCAACCGGGTCGAAACGTTGCACTATTTTTCGAGAAACTTCGCATTTCATAGTTCCACTGCTATAACTGTGTCCACTGTAGCTTGTTTTGTAAGTGTTGAATTGATCTTATTGAAAGTGTATGAACAGAGAAATCCACAAGCACCGTTTCTAAATGTAGAGCGAACGTTGGGGTGTAGCATCATACTCTTCACACCGAGCTATCCGTAAAACTTCGGCTCATCATCTGTCGAAATTGTATTTATGACGTTAAATAATAATAAAAACACTTAAATTACAAGGAAGCCGAGAAAATTTGCAACAAAAAACGCGCTACAGTGGACACAGCTATGGCATTGGAACCATGAAAATGCAGGGTTTTTTGAAAAATAGTGCAACTTTTCGACCTGGTTGCCAGAAAGAGGAATATATGCAGTAGTAAGTGCTGTAAGTACACCATTTTATACAAAAAAATCAGAAACGAAATGTTTTGTACATATGTAAAATTTTAACCTAGATGTGTAAACAGAAACATGTAAGTATTTTAGGACACTCACTGATGATGCCTTGTGAAATAAGCGAAACGCATATAGGTGAATTATAAAAATAAAAATTCTTCATTTGCAGTAGCAGAAAGAGTTTTCCTTAAAAAATATCACTGTGACAATACATAGAATTCAGTTGCTGCTAAAATGGCCACTACAAGCAACGTATAATATTGTGTGTGATTGGAAAGTAAGACTTGATAATTAGTAACAACACATAATATAGTAATCGCAGGGTCGACCTACTGGTTTGTTCCTAGTTTTTTTTCCTTCTTTCTTTATGCTTGTGTGTGTGTGTGTGTGTGTGTGTGTGTGTGTGTGTGTGTGTGTGTGTGTTTTGTTTTGTTTGTCAAATCTGTACATTAAAGCGGGCTTTGAAAGTGTGTAAGCATAAGTATGAAAATGGGTTCACAAAACCGAAGTAAAAAATAAAACTTTTGTGATTCGTTTGTGACGTTGTAATTCGGTAGGAAAAAGGTAGGGGGACTGAAGAAAAATTCATTTGAACGTTATATCTTTAAAGGGGAGGATAAGATGAACTAAGGATGCTGCAATGTAGTCGAATTAAATGATGCATTTCTGCAGGCATCAGGTTAAGAAGAATGGCAATAAAATTACTAGAAGCGTATGATCATTTTCGCGGTAAAGTAACTCATGATGTCACAAGTAGAAAAAACATCAATTGCAGAATGCAACGGGAGGAAGAGGTGTTCTGAAAAACAGAAATATGTTAACATCGAATATTGATTTAAATGTTAGCAAGTCTTTTCTGAAATTAGTCTGAAGTGTAGCCTCGTACGGGAGTGAAGCTGTCGAACCGGGGTGGAGTGGCCGAGCGTTATCAAATCAAATGTTCAAATGTTTGTTAAGCTTATGGGACTTAACTACGGGGTCATCAGTCCCTAAACTTACAAACTACTTATCAACTATCTTATACTAAAGACGGCACAAATATCCATGCCCGAGGGGGGATTCGAGCCCCCGACCGTAATGGCCGTGCAGACCGTGACTGGAGCGCCTCAGTCTCCTCGGCCACCGCGGCCGGCCCGAGCGTTCTAAGGCGTCTTGCTGCGGAGCGCGCGGTTGCTCGCCGTCGGAGGTTCGAGTCCTCCCTCGGGCGTGGGTGTCCGTAGTCCTTAGCATAAGTTAGTTTAAGTAATTTGTAAACCCAGGGACTGATGACGAAAGACGTCCCAAACAAAAAAGCATCCAATACTGAATACAGACGACATTCGATTTCATATTAAATATCAAACTGTCTGAAGAATGTGGTGAAACAAATATGCTGACCAATGCTTCGACCATTGTCCTGAAAGGGGCATTGGGATGTAGCTATGGAAGGAAAGAAGGAAGGAAGGTAAGGGTTTAACGTGCCGTCGACAGAATGGTCACCAGAGACTGAACTCATGATAAGGATGGCCTTTCAATGAAACCATAGCAATATTTGCCTGTAATGATTTAAGGAACTCACAGAAACATAAATCTGGATGGGCGGAGTTGGATTTGAACCACTGTTCTTCCGAATGCGAGTCAAGCGTGTTATCACGACACCACTTCGCTCGGTGGCTGTAGCTGTGTGACATAAGGTAACACTACACTTCTAAGAGTAATTTAGGGCAGCAAGGTAAGTCACTCACGTCCCTGTAACCACAGGCATAAGCACGATGGTACTGCAAAGCTGCCAACGTCACTAGCTGATTACGCCGAGTAATAATAAGCTGAATTTCAACAATAAATGAACAAAAATTTGTACACCTAACGGACTTAACTGCTTGGTTATTAGTCCCTAGCTTACCAACTACTTGAACTAACTTAACTAATTAGTTTATCCATTATTTTTGTTTAGAGTACACCGCAGCTGTTTTCGTAATAATACTGTAGTAAATAAATAATGCAACCAGCCACAAGGATTTTATAAATCAATTTATTGCACCGTTAATAGTTTCGGGCCTGACCCCATCATTAGACGGTACTGATGATTTCAGGTTTATATTGGTGTCATAAAACAACTTAACATAAACAAAATATTGTGGAGCACTAAGCTAGTGTATTTAAAAAAACAAACAAAAAACCCACAGAGGGAGTGAGTGTGCATATGTGAGTCAAGGAGAGGAGTAGAATGATAACATCGCCATCTAGCGGATTCTCCACTTAATAACTGACCGCTTTGCTAACCTTAGTATGCACTTGACCATCCTACAGTGATGTTCTGGGGGAATTTGAAATTTATTTTATGTTTGAAATATGTCTTTGACAGTGATTATTTTAAAACGAATGTTTTAGTTTTACTTTTACTTTTTAAAAAGTTTTCAAAAGATATGGTGAGTGTGCATATAGTGTTCTCATTTATGTTTTATCAAAATGTTGATAAATATTAATTCCATTGCCTTGCTGCAGCCTCTGACAATGACGAAACGTCGAAACGCGTAATGCCTCAATAAATTGAAATTTGTGGTCGAGACTCTAAAGATTATTTCAAGTTCATCAAAATGGCCACATCTCACAAATGTCTAATGGAGACAGCAAAGAAAGTTAGGCGAATCCATTAGGTTAAAAAATGAATATTTTTATCCTAAATATAACAAAGCTTTCTTTCTTGTATTGTTTACTCTTGAATTAAGATTAATCTGTTGTTTATACATCGAATATACTTCACAGTAAGGTCTTCTTCACACGTATCTCTCTCCTATAATACTGTATAAAGCAGACCTACCTGTGAAGTAAGTTCAGTTTATAAGCAATAGATGTAATCTTAACTTAAGTGTGAACAATACCAGCAAGAAAATTTTGTTACATTTAGGATAAAATATTTAACCTTGTAACCTAGCGGATTCACATAACTTTGTTACTTTACGACACCAATGTAAACCTGAAATCAATTAGTACCGTCTGATGTTGGGCTCAGGCCCGAAACTAGTAACGGTGCAATAACTTGATTTATACCAATCTTGTGGCTCGTTGTAGTATTTATTTACTACAGTACTAAAACTTAACTAACTTGTGCTAAGGACAACACACACACACACGCACACACAAACACACACACACACACACGCGCGCGCGCGCGCGCGCGCGCGCGCGCGCGCGCCGCCAGAGGATTGATCGAAACTCCGACGGCGAGCAACCGTGCGCTCCGTAGCAAGGCGCCTTAGTGCACTCGGCGATTCCATCGCGGTGTTTTTATATACCTTGTCGTCATGAACATGGTTATCCGTGTCGGGCTGCAATACCAACTTTTCCCCTCCTCATTTCTTATTCCTATTTTATTTTTCCTGTAGAAGCTGAAATTCAGCCGTCTCCGGAGTCAAGCACGGGGAAACAAAAGAACGCGAATACGAGACGGACAGGTGTAGTTTAGGGCCGCGGCATTCAACATGTTAGCAACGTTACAACCGAGTTACGCCCGGTATATTCAGCTGCAAATGCAATATACGCCCGCGGAGCTAAATATATTCTTGCAAACTTATGTCGGCCGCAGTTTAGTTCCAGATTAGAGCGATATATCTTGTTTTAACGACACCGTAAACTTGTCGGCCGCCGAGGGATTCACGCGCGCGGGTCACGCGATGGCCCACCGCCGCCCACCGCCGTCCACGCGACCCGCGACGGCAGGTGAGGGAGTCCTCCTCCGCAAGAAACGCAAAGTGCGGGAATGGGCAGAGCAGAGGGACAAGACTTAATACGTAGTCAAGCGATCGTGTACCTCAGGCCATACTCTTCACGGCCCAAACTGGGGGTAGATTGAAGTCCGCGATACGACCCGTCGGCTTTGACCTAAGGCACCTGTATACAGACGGACATGCGCATCAATTGCCGCGCAAGCAGCAGCTTCCGCCGCCATTTTTCTTTCAAGTGGCGACAGCGTTACCTTCTCAAAAGCGGTGTTTTTACTGTTATTGCTTTGAAATATCGTTTGCTTCACTTCTAATATAAAGAAGTAAATAAAGATGTACCTTAAAAATTAATCCGATCATGATAAATTATTTTAATATAGCTTGAAAATATCGTTAAATATAGTTTCCATTTCTTTTACCGCATTGGACAACTCAGTTTTATTAGTTGCCAGGTACACTTCCGTAGCTTCGCGATAAATCTACGTTTTCATATTTGATCAGAATACAATCCCAGGTTTGAGCTATTTTTACGGAATATTTTTCAAAAATCAGCTCACAGTCGGATTTTTGGGTAAGGATGGGGAAGGAAATCAGCTGTGACCATTCGAAGGAACTATTCCGGCATTCGCCTGGAGTTATTCAGGAAACTCAATTAGATCTACATCCATACACCGCAAGCCAGCCCACGGTGTGTGGCGGAGGGTACTTTGAGTACCACTATCGGTTCTCCTCCTATTCCAGTCACGTATTATTCACGGAATGAATGATTGTCGGTATGCCGCTGTGTGGGCTCTAATCTCTCTCATTTTATCATCATGACCTCTTCGCGAGATATATGTAAGAGGGAGTAATATACTGCTAGACTCCTCGGTAAAGGTATGTTCTCGAAACTTCGACAAAAGCCCGTACCGAGCGACAGAGCGTCCCCCCTGCAGAGTCTTCCACTGGAGTTTACCGACCATCTCCGTAAAATTTTCACGATTACTACATGATCCTCTAACGAAGCGCTCTATTCTCCGTTGGATCTTCTCTGCTTCCTCGAACAACCCCACATCGTAAGGATTCCACACCAGTGAGCAGTATTCAAGCAGTGGTCGAACAAGTGTACTGTAACCTACGTTCTTTGTCTTCGGGCTGCGTTTCCTTAGGATTCATCCAATGAATATAAGTCTGGCATCTGCTTTACCGACGATTGATTTTATATGGTCGTTCCATTTTAAATCACTCCTAATGCCTACTCGCAAATAATTTATGGAATGAACTGCTTCCAGTTGCTGACCTGCTAGAGTGTAGCTCAATGATAAAGGTTTTTTCTTTCCACGTATTCACAGCACATTACAGTTGTTTACACTGAGATTCAATTGCCATTCCTTGCACCATACGTCAACTCGATGGAGATTGCATTTCAATACAAATTTCCATTGCTACAACCTCTCTATATATTACAGCATCATTCGCAAAAAGTCTCATTGAACTTTCAATGTTATGCGCAAGGTCATATATATATATATATATTTGCGAATAGCAACGGACCCACGACATTCACCGGTGGCACACCTGACATCACTCTTACTTCGGAAGACTTCTGTCCATTGAGAATGACATGCTGCGTTCTGTTATCTACGAACTCATCAATCCAATCACACAATTGGTCTGATAGACCATATGCTCTTACTCTGTTCATTAAACGACTGTGGGGAACTGTATCAAACATCCTGCGGAAGTCAAGAAACACGGCATCTACCTGAGAATCCGTGTCTATGAATTTGTGAAGAAGCGATGAACAATGGTTGAGTGTCAACGATGCAGATCTTGGGCATTTAATGATGTAGGATAATGAAATTGTAAACCTAGCCACTAATAAAACTGACGCAGCCCACAACGTATCAACTAGTGGTTTAGAAATACCAGCTAGTGCTGAAGAATTTACTTTCTGGTGAGTGTGTTCACAAACACCACAGTAGTCCACCACGGAGGCGGGTCGGCACCGAGATTGGTCACATAACGCCGGCGACGAGGCAGCCGCATCCCCACTGCGGTCGCGTGCGCATGCGCCGTGCGGAACGGACACCTGGCGCGGCTGTTTTGCGCCAAGGAACACTGGCGCCAGCGATCCAGCGCGCGCTGCCGCGCCCGATCATCCGTAAACAGGCCCGCCGCAAGTTGAATCAATATATTTAAATATTGACATCTGCGCCGCAGCACGGAATTAGGAAATTATACTTGGTAAACAGAGTGCACGAATATCTGTTAAGTCAGCCGCGAAACAAACAACTCGATCAGTTTGTACGCGGCCATGAATTCAGCCAGAATCATCGCGGCTGTTTGTTCGAGTCCCTTTGAGTATAGATTAAAACGGTGTATTAAGCAAATCTTTACAATTCAGTGGAGCACGCACAGCGCCCCATTTGCCTGAATGGGTAACATCTGGGACGGGACCCGACCGCGCCGGCGAATTATTCAACGGGCGCGTACTGGCGTGACAGAAAAAAAACAAAGAGAGCGGACGGCGAAATAGCTTGCCTGACTGCCTGCCGTGACGCAGACACACAGTGGCGGCGCTAGGCGAAAACTGGGCCTCGGCGAACTCGTCTTTGCAAGGCCCCTTTCATTTTTTCATTATTATTTTTTTATTATTTTTTAAAATGTTCAAATGTCTATAAATCTATCGGACCAAACTGCGTGGTCATCAGTCCGTAGCTTACAAACTACTTAAACCTAGGTAAACTAACCTACGGACAAACACACACACCCATGCCCCAGGGAGGACTCGAAACTCCACGGCGAGCAACCGCGCGCTCCGCATCGAGGTGCTTTAGACCGCTCGGCTACTCCACCGCGGCTTTTCATTCATGAAGAAAATGTTAAATGAGCTGAATTATGCATCAATAATCATTATACTAAAGTTGTATTAGTATAATATACGAGTATTATTGCAATGACAAAAATTACAATAAAGAAACACAAATTAGAGAAACTTTTCAGCTATTCGTCTCACTGAATTTTTTAAGATCGCATCATAATACTAGCCGCTATTTCGGCTTCAGTTGATAGTACTGAGCCGGCCGCGGTGGCCGAGGGGACTGAGGCGCTCCAGTCACGGTCTGCACGGCCACTACGGTCGGGGGTTCGAATCCCCCCTCGGGCATGGATATTTGTGCCGTCCTTAGTCTTAGCTAGTTTGTAAGTAGTTTGTAAGCTTAGGGACTGATGACCCCGTAGTTAAGTCCTTTAAGTTCTACAAACATTTGAACATTTTTATTTTTTTATTTTATTTATTTATTTATTTTTTTTTTTTTTTTTTTTTTTTTTTTTTTTAATAGTACTGACAAGGCAGATTGTTTTACTTGGCTCATTGTGCTATTCAAGTTAGTCTTAATCAATTTTAACTTTGTCAAGCTTCTCTTGGCCGAAGCTGTACTGACTGGAAATCAGTATGATTCTGATTGTTATATAAACATTTGTATATACTTCTTCCAAATCGTTTTCTAAAATGTACTGAAGAAATTGTTTTGTAAGTATTTAACAAAAAATTGCATCATTGCTGCACTCATACGGAAATAAATACGGACAACTAAATAGCCGCCGGCCGGGAATAGCCGAGCGCACTAAGGCGTCATACCGCGGTGCGTGAGGTCGCTCTCGTCGGGGGTCGAGTCCCACCCTTGGGTACGGATGTTGTGTTCGTCCATTGGTTAAGCTGGTGTAAGTTAGATGTAGGTCGTCGCTACCTAGCAGTTGCAAAGCGCCGTTAAACATCAAATATAATAATAATAATAATAATAATAATAAAGAACCAAGAAAACTAAAATTTTGACAATGTTTTGGGAGGCCTTCACAGGCGAGAGGCCGTCGGCGGTGGCCGACGTCGCCGACGCCTAGCGCCGCCACTGCAGAGACACGACGCCATCTTCCCTCATAGAAGCGCCTAGTCGTGCCTAGTATAGACAGCAATGCCTGCGTATGGCTACATTCTTATTCCGCGGTGATTACACTAAACATCACGCTAGGTATTACGTTACATCTCTATATATTTAAAGGAAGTGTCCCGATTGACTGACTCATCATCGCCCAGCCCAAACCACTGAAGATAGAAACTTGAAATTTGTGGAGGGTGTTGATCTTACTCTGAAGGCGTCATTTAAGAAGCTATTTTTCGATATATTGTCCGTAAGGGGTTGAAACAGTGGATGAAACTTTTTTTGAAAATACGTAGCTATTTAGGAAATTTTTAAGCTAGAACTACAAAATTTCGGACTTTAATTCAGGGTTCGAATTTAAAAGACACGTGTTTCGGCATTTTTTGAAATTCGGCAAATAAGGGGGTAAAATAGGTGACGCAAAAAATTGATTTTCAAAAATATGTTGCTGTTAAGTCTAATTTCAAGCTATTACTACGAAACTTAGGATATGGACTCTTCATAATGATTAAAAAAGACACATGTTTCGGTATTTTTGGAAATACAACAACTAGGGAGGTAAAAGAGGGGATCAAAAATTCTTGAAAACACGTTGCTATTGATACAATTTTGAAGCTATAGCTGCAAAAATTGGTATTTGTACTCTTCGTTATGATTTAAAAAATATGTGTGTCGGTATTTTTGGAAATTCAACCACCAAGGGGGTTAAATTGGAGAGGGGGTGTTTTTCGAAAATCTGTTGCTATATAGGCAATTTTGAAGTTACAACTACAAATTTTGCGGATTTGGATTCGAGGTTCAAATTTAAAAGACACGTGTTTCGATATTTTTGGAAATTCGACCAATAAGGGGGTGAAATACGTGATGCAAAAATTGATTTTAAAAAATATGGTGCTGTTAACTCAAATTTCAAGCTATAACTATGAAACTTAAGATATGGATTCTTCATCAGCATTAAAAAGAAACAACTGGTGCAGACCAACCAGCCTAAGCATGCCAAGCAGCGGGGGTTCAGCTAGTCGGTATAAAATGCAGACTGTTAACAGCAAGCAATCGTTTCTGAAAATAAGGAAGAGTGTTAAAATCGATATACGGGTGTTTTGAAGTGTATTTCAAGATGATTTTAGGTCTCCAGCTTGGACTGAGTGTGAGATAACTGAAATACTGGGGAATTCTTATTCTGTGATAAACAGGTAAGGTGAACATTACAAGTCGGGATTAACTTTGCCAAAGGCTGATGTGTGCCGGTTTAAGAGCTTTTCCGATTCCACTTCGGAATTGTAACTGAAGAGTGTATGTGATTCTACAATAGAATTAACGAGTACAAATATGTTCTTTGTTGGAGTAAGACTTTAACTATTTTGAGTGACGATTATTTCCTCACATAAGAGAGTTAAAGCATCTATCCAAGTAATCTGAAGAGATTTATTTCTAATTTAAAACTTTTATTTGTGTAGAACCACTTCCACCGTTGGTCGCTCCACTTGCTCCGCACCAACCTGTCAAAAGGAAAGGAGGAATGTCTAGGATACAACTATTAATCTCTAACATACCGTGTATTGCTACCCTGTTAACCATAGACATGGCAGAGGTGGGGTGGCTTGCGTGACTCTAGCATACAGATAGCCGAGATGCAACCACAGCAGCGGAGTGTCTTTGGAGAGGACAGACAAACGTGTGGTTCCTGAAGAGAGGCAGCAGACTTTTCAGTAGTTGCAGGTTTCGCAACATCCGCTATCGTGTCGTTGCCATCAAGGTACTGCAAACGGCTGAAAGTAAGTGGAAAATTCATCATTATTTTTCCCTAGGACATGAAGTTGTACTGTACGAATATATGATGATGGCACCCTTTTGGGTAAAATACATCCAGAGGTAAAATAGTTCCCCCATTCGGATCTCCGGGCAGGAACTACTCAGATAGATGTCACCATCAAGAAAAACAAATCAGGTATTTCACTGACCGGAGCGTGGAATATTAGATCCCTTAAACTTTTCCTGAGCAATCTATCTAATATTCGACCACATTACTTCCTATTTGTTTACTTTACTACCAACGCGAATAAAAACACAGTGTAACCGTACATTATTATTTTCCTTCTTTGATGTAGGAAGTGGGACGTCGAAGTCCTTGCAGAATACGATGCTATTAGTAAATGTAATAAAATGTTTAGCTCTGTTTACCAGCAACAAACGAAAGCAGAGTTTCTACATCCAAATGCCATGGTAGATATAAATCTAGAGGAGAAAAATTTGATTGTAGCTATTCCTGAACCTCATACATATTGCATAATTCGTGATGCGAAGCTACAACCGCTTGTTACAGAGGCCTAGAGACAAAGGCAGCTAGAAAAGTAACATGCACAACATGACAGAGTGTCGGGGCTAAAAATTCACGAGCAGTATTCCTTCCACAACATCAGTTCGCATTGGCTAAATGAATGCAAAACTAGATCACCAACGTCCGAATATTTACAATATTTTTGTGACATCAAGCCACTAAACTCGCCTGGCGAAATCGTGCACATAGACACAAGGCAACAGTCCATTTTTACTGCTGCCTGTGAGAAGAGATAGTGAACAAACTCAGCCAGTGAGTTTTATATGATGCATCAGAGGGGCAGAAACGTCGCGTCCGGATCGCTACTCAGAGCTCGGCCTCCACTTTGTCTTATGAGGCTGGAAATGGGCACTGGCTTGAGTTCCGCCGGGTAGGAAAGGGTTAATGGGGTAGCGAGATTAGAATATTTAAAAAATGGAAATGCATTGTTTGAAGTTAAAGTGGGTATTAGTGAAGTTAGGGTTAAAAATACAAAATTAAATGTTCAAATATTTGTGAATCTATCGGACCAAACTGCGTGGTCTTCAGTCCGTAGCTTACAAACTACTTGAACCTAGGTAAACTAACCCAAGGACAAACACATACACCCATGCCCCAGGAAGGACTCGAACCTCCGACGGCGAGCAACAACGCGCTCCGCAGCGAGGCGCCTTAGACTACAGGGCTACTCCACCGCGGCTCAGAAATACAAAATCAGTCACAATAATAATAATAGACAACCGTGGTAGTGGAAGACTGGAAAGGGCTGTCGCAGAGATTTTCGTAGCATTTTACGACTGCTCTCATTTTGCACTGCCGCTCCGCGCATACTACAAGCTTCGTACGGCAATAGGTCTACAGACAGTTGATTGACTTTTCATTACATCGAGTTCGGTGGGCTTCTTGGAGCGGTGTAAGTGTACCCTTCAGTGGCAGTAGGGTATTTCCTGGAATCAGCAACAGAACCATTGTTTTGGCAGCCGTTCATGCGCAGGTGATCGGGAGATAGCGGGTCGGCAGACTGTGGGAGCACAGAGTTTCGGAGTATAAGCCGGCGTCGTCGGGCAGGCTGAACCAGCGGAGCGCAGTTCCAGCTGTCGCCGCCAGATGGCCGCCTTCCCGGGGAATGCAATATAATTAGGCCCTGCCGCCCGCTCCCCGCCGCCGGAAAGCTGATGCGTGATGTAGTGTATGGTCGATAATATTAATTAGAAGAAGCCGGCCGGCGAGGGGTGGCTAGGAGGGTGCGGGAGGGGCGGTTTCCGCCAGGCGCGCGAGCCGCTGGAAAAACAATAACGCCCTTTTCTCATCAGCTCGCTCGCGGTGCCGGACGGCCGCGAAGGAACGCGGGGGCGGCGGGGGCGGCTCCAGCCCCGCCGCCCATTAAATAACACAATTACTGGGGGCGGCGGCTGCGGCCGCGGGGGATCGCATCGGCCGATAATAGGGGTGGCCCGCGGGAAAAAAATCGCCGGCCCACCCCCCTCTGGTCAACGCGCCAGCGTTTGCGACTTTCATAACGCAAAATCTGCCGGCAGGCTGAGGCCACTGTGGGAAAGTGGTATCGCGTTTTGCGTTAAGGAACCACCGTTCTTCCTCCTCACTAACAGTCTATGAAATTACGTGAATTATATTTCTGTTTCTTTACTTCCCTGGTGGAGTGTCCGAGCGATCTAACAAGGAAACCATATGGGTATCGGATTTTAGAATTTTTTTGGTACTTATGTTGCGTTAAGTTCAGAACACAAATAACAATCAGCCAAAGACTTTCGATACAACTCTCAAAAATTCTCCAGAAAATCGACTTTGAAGTTTTGAAAGTACACGTAAGTTGATGTTGTTATGGTCTTCAGTCCGGAGACTGGTTTGATGCAGCTCTCCACCCTACTCTATCCTGAGCAAGCCTTTTCATCTCTTCATAAGAACGGCAACCCACATCCACTTGGATGTGCTTACTATACGCGTCTCTTGGCCTCCCTCTGCGATTTTTACCCCACACACTTCCCTCCAATGCCAAATTTACGATTCCTCGATGTCTAAGAATGTGTCCTATCAAGCGATCCCTTCTTTTAGTCAGGGTATGCCAAAAATTCCTTTTCTCACCAATTCTGTTCAGTACCTCTTCATTAGTTATGCGATCTACCCACCTAATCTTCAGCATTCTTCTGTAGCACCACATTTCAAAAGCCTCTATCCTCTTCCTGTCCACACTGCTGATCGTCCATGTTTCACTCCCGTACAAGGCAACACTCCACACAAATGCCTTCAGAAAAGATTTCCTTACACTTCAGTTAATATTCGATGTTAGCAAATTTCTCTTTTTCATAAATGCTTTTCTTCCCATTGCCATTCTGCATTTTATATCTTCTTTACTGCGACCATCGCATGTTATTTTACTACCCAAGTAACAAAACTCGTCTACCACCTTCATTGTTTTGTTACCTAATCTAATTCCTTCAGCATCGCCTGATTTTCTAAAACCGCATTCCATTATTTTTGTTTTGCTCTTGTTAATGTTCATTTTATACGATCTCTTACCAATAATTAAAACAGCTGCAGCATCTGTCGAGTTGCGGCCTCCCAACTATAGGGTCGGTGGTTTGCATCAAGCTATGCTAGATATATTTTTTTCAATTTTTTCTCGTTGTGTTTGATTACTTACACAATTTTGATATCTAATGGCAATTTTGACGAAAAATGCACGAATTTTTATTTATTCGTAATTTTTATTTTTATAAAAGGTTGTTAATAATTATGGTTTCGATCAAAAAGCATAAGTTAACATTTTACAGTATTTGCTTCACTATTAGTAGACGACGGTAGTCTTTGATTGTTCCGATTGTGAAGAACTACGACGCTGTTTCTGGAGAGTCATCTCCACAGCTACTAATGACTTTCCAAGCGGTCGAGCACATTAAGCCACTATGTTACGATGCGCGAGGTCGTTCCCCGTCGGGAGTTCGAATCGCCCCTCGGGCATGGATGTTTGCTCTGTCTTTAGTATGAGTTACTTAATTAGTAGTTTGTAAGTTTAGGGACTGATGACCACGCATTTAAGTCCCATAACCTTTACAAACACTTGAACATTTTGGTAAGTTAGTTCGAAGGTCGGCAACTACCTATCACCTCAAACAGGACCATATCTAATAACGCACTGTGGTGTTGAAACCAATTCTCGGATTGTTGACTGATTTACCTTTAACGAGTTTGTATGTTTTTTTAAATTATTTTCCTTATTTATGTTCGGTTACTACTGATAACTCGTTTCACCTTGAAGATAGTGATTATCTTTGGCGGACATTCGTAAAGGTACACCTCGCCAGCCAGTTTCTTCCGTCAGTAACGGAACCACCCGCCCCCCAAAATGTTCAAATTTTTGTAAAACTATGGTACTTAAATACTCTGGTCATCCGTCCCTAGGCTTACAAACCCCTTAAACTAACTTCTGCTACGTAAAACAAATACACCCCTGCCCGCGTGAGGACTCGAACCTCCGACGGCGAGCAGCGGCGCGCTCCGCAACTAGGCGCTTTAGAAACACGGACCCCCTCCTTTACCCTAGAGCACCGTGTATGCAGTTAAAGGTCCAGTAACACAGCTACACTCTACATCTTTTTTCTCCCGTTTATTTCTCTCCTTCTAACGTGGATCGCGTTTTATGGCCTTTCGCCATCGCTGTGTAAGAAGATTTATTTCCTGTTGGCAAACGCTCTTCTCTTCTCGAAGCACTCGCTTTGTAGAATCGAATCAGTACACCGTGTAGTTCTGAAGCCTTTCCTCTATTGGGCAATTAATTGATTGCTCAATTGCTCAAGTAACATCGCAAACCCTTTCACTGCTTGAGGTTTCGTTACCTCCACTTTTTATCGCTGCTGTAGTTTTTACGTCATTCGGTACTTTGATAAATCTTTTTCAAAAGTGTGTTCGACGTAGAGAATTCGTAAGTGGCACAAACTGATTTAGAGTGTGTCAGGTGAGGACTACAGTATGGATGACGCAAGGATGCGTAACTCAATTTGCAGATGTATTAGCGGGTTCTGAGTTGTGTGTGGAAGTAAGTTGACGCGTTAGAACGAAAGTTCGTTAAAAGTCTCATCAGATCGAATCTTCCAAAATGTTTCTAGAGTTCGTCCACAATTATAATTTATGCCTACTGATTAACGTCTGACATTCTCAGAAGACATCCACTGTGATAAACCAGCACTCTCCCAAAATATTGTCACCGAAGCTTTTGTTATCACAGGGAATTTATTTATTTTTGGAATTTCTATTTTCAATGATTACATCTGCATATGCTCTAAGCAATCCTCGTCATCTTTGTGCCGGAGAATATTTTGTGAATAACCAATACGCAGTGCTTTAGTTGCGGCGGTACGGCGTACCGCCTAAAATTTAAATTCGCTATTAGCGTACCGGCTAATATTCTTTCTTAAATCTGTAAAAAATAGACCAACTGTAAACTGTCAAATGAATTTCGGAAAGAAAATTTGGAAATTTTTAGGTTCGTTGGAATTGCGAGCAAAACTGTCGAAGCGTTCAAATTGCAATTTCGCACAATTACAATGGAATCTGACTGGCGCTCAAATGTTCGAATTAGCCAATTCCGTCTAGTCTGTACCGAAATAGAGAAAATGCTTCATACCGACTCCAAAGCGTTTAAGAACCTTGCTCCAAAATGCAACATTTTGACTTAATTTCCATTGATCAAATCATGAAACACTGCACAAGTTACGTATGTTTTCATGCTTAACAGTTCACGTTTTGAGAACGACTCACTGTCAAGATAAAATTTTCACCGTAAATATTGTGTTTACTCAAGTCTTTTCGCACTGTAGTCAGTTTAAGATTATATAATAGTGTGTCGTAGCACTAATGGTAACTAAAATAGAAGCGACTTTTTATGCTTCTTCAACAGGCTGGATGCGTACATGTTCAACTGTTGGTAACGTTGCCAGTTTTACTTCTTCCGGCGGTAAACGCTTGGTTCCGTCTTTAAAAGTTCCACGCAGTTCCATTAACAGAATTTTGTAATGGTTTTCAAAAATTCAGAATGTTCAAATGTTTGTATAACTTATGGAACATAACTACGGGGTCATCAGTCCCTAAACTTACAAACTACTTATGAACTACCTTATACTAAAGACGGCACAAATATCCATGCCCGAGGGGGGATTCGAACCCCCGACCGTAGTGGCCGTGCAGACCGTGAGTGAAGCGCCTCAGTCTCCTCGGCCACCGCTGCCGGCGTAATGGTTTTCGTGTGATATAAGTCTGCTTTTAATTGCCGGCAGCAACACACACTCTTATTGTCTTCTGGAACGCCACTCCTGATTAGTTGGAATAAGATGTTGTCCAAAGCTGATGGATGGTATTCTCATAGGCACCGAGCGAGGTGGCGCAGTGGTAACACACTGGACTCCCATTCTGGAGGATGGTGGTTCAAATCCACCTCCGTCCATGCAGATTTAGGTTTTCCGTGATTGTCCTACATCACTCCAGGCAAATGCCAGGATGCTTCGTTTCAAAGGGCACAGCCGATTTCCTTCCTCATCCTTACGCAAACAAAGCGAGCATAAGCTCAGCCTCTAATGACCACGCTGTCGACGGGGCGTTAAACACTGATCTTCCTTCGCATCCTCATACACTAAACCCTTGAATACATTTAACATGAGTTTCGAATCTGTAAATTATAGCTATATTTTGTTAGTTTATTCACATACCTGAATCATTTCATCCTTGATTTTTCTGAAAATGTCCACTTGACGCATTTCATGTGGAATGAGCAGAGTACCGCCTAAAATTTTTTCCTCCGAGCAGAGTACTGCCTAATTTTTTTTACAACTCCACCACAGCCAATACATATTTATACAGTAGTACTGTCAGCAGTATCAATCTGGTATAGGAGAAAGACCTGTCTACAGTTCGAGACAGTATGAGCAACATATGAATCGCCCACGAACACAGCTGTTGTGGTCCTACTATTATGTGATTAGACGAACATGACGAACGCGACTCTAATTGGTGGAGGTGTCTTCCACATGTGTCGGCAGCACTCAGCGGAAGCTCCCTGCTTAATGGGGGTGACAGCCCTGCTGAGATTAGGCGGCGGCCAGGGCCGCAGTCTCCAGCTGTGTCTGCACAGCCGCCATACCTGGCCTCGCCCTTATCTTAAGGGGCGCTGTCGAGCGGGGCAACACACGAGCTCACCCTGTGATAACACGGCCAGCTGCGATAGCTAACAAAAACACCGCTCACCTTGGCAACGACATTTCCTCGACACCGACGTGTTGTAATTCACAGCTTTCTGGATTTACTTTCGAATCCGCTTCTCATTTATCAAAAACAACGAAATTTTTGCCAGTAGCACTTCTTGGCACCTATCATTCCCTCAGACAACCCCGTACAATTCAAGAGAATACAGTTCCCTTTGAAACTGTGCTTTGCATTGACAATCAAGCCACATGGCCAGTCTTTTGGGATTGCTGGTATAGACTTGCAGACACCATGCTTCTCTCATGGACAGTCGTATGTGGGCAAAGGCGAAAATGTTCAAATGTTTATAGAGCTTATGGGACTTAACTACAGGGTCATCAGCCCCTAACCTAAACTTACAAACTACTTATGAACTGGCTTACACTAAAGACGGCACAAACATCCATGCCCGAAGGAGGATTCGAACCCCCGATCGCAGCGGCCATGCAGACCGTGAGTGCCACGCCGCAGACCGCTCGGCCTTTGAGGCCGGCCAAAGACGATAATGTTTTTGTACATACTCCAAATAGAACTCCCACAAATGTTGATAATCACATTGCTTTAACATAAATGTACCCTTTTATTACATGCAAATAAACGGTTTTGTACCATTCTACAGAAAACATTATTTTAAACCTGAGCAAAGCCGGGTATTTGAAGCTAGTAACAAATATCTGTGGGGGTGTCGTGAAAAAAAAAAAAAGTTCAAATATTTGTAAATCTATCGGACCAAATTACGTGGTTCATCAGTCCGCAGCTTACAAACTACTTAAACTAAGGTAAACTAACCTAAGGACAACACACACACACACACACACACAGACACACACACAAAACCATGTCCCAGGGAGGACTCGAACCTCCGACGGCGAGACGCCTTGGAGGGGTGTTGTAGCTGTATTTGTTCGACTGTGGTTGCGGCTCAGGTCGGCCAGATTGCCGAGGTCACGGCTGTCGAAGACGTGTCTTCAGCTACCGCTTCCGAGGACACTTTTCCGCGTTAAGTGGTGCAGGCGTTCCGCTAGCGCCGCTCAGCTGTTCGCGGGCCTGACGACAGCGGCGCGACACTGGTTGTTGGCGGCGACAGTGGTCGGTGGCGCGGGGGCGGCGTGGTCGCCGGGTCTGGCGGCGCAGCCTCCGCCCCCGGGGGCGGCGGGCGCCACGCATTCCTGGCGCTGTTATTTAATGGCGAGCCCCGGGCAGTGGCGGCGGCGGCGGCGGCGGCCACCCTGCGACGTTGCCGGTCGGCGCGGCGGCCGCACGCGCCACGGCGGCGGCAGCGGCAACGCAGCCGGCTCTCTTGTCCGAGTTTTTAAGGAGAGCCGGTCCGCTGAATGCCCGGCCCCGCCGCTGTTGAAATTGTGGGAGGGGGCGGGGGGCCGGGCAGGTGCGGCAGAGAAATCGAGGGAACCGGTTCCCCAGCCGGCAGCCGCAGCCGCGGCCTAGGCGAGGGGCGCAGCTAGCGGGCAGCTGGCCGCACTCCACAGCGCGCCGCCGCCCAGACTACCGCACAGTGGTCCACGGCCGACAGCGGGGAGCAGCGCACCACAAGTCGCGACACTTGCCCGATCTCCTGATTTTTCATTTTTTAATCTCCTTACCGATTTTTCATTTATTTCCCCGAAAAAGCTTTTATTCTTTAACCTAATATTCGTTTCAAAGTATAAAACAATAGTTCGGAGCATTATTATACAGGGTGTTACGAAAAGGTACGGCGAAACTTTCACGAAACATTCCTCACACACAAAGAAAAAAAATATGTTAAGTGGACATCTGTCCAGAAACGGCTTAATTTCCATGTTAGAGCTCATTTTATTACTTCTCTTCAAATCACATTAATCAGGAATTGAAACACACAACAACAGAACGTACTAGCGTGATGAGGATAAAAGGTACGGAATTTGGCGCTTACTACTTTTCCGCTGCCCATGCACTAAAAATACGGTGGTCAGCATAACGTTACCGTTGTTTACTTCCACACTACTAGTTGCATCCGATAACCATTTTGGAGACAGTATGTATACATACCGTTCAATGTACTTACTATATCTTATTACTACATGTAGTTCATGACACGTAACGTCACAAACAATTATATTCAGGAAAATCCGCGAGATCACGATTGAGGCTTTGATTTATTTCGTCTTCTCTACTAACCCTATACGCGACATATTTTGCAGACAGTACGCACATATACTACCGAATCATCATCATCATCATCATCATCATCATCATCATCATCATTAGACACTGATCATGCCTTACAGCGTTCAGCCTGGAACAAAGTACCTCTAATAAAATTCCTCCATGATCCCCTATTCAATGCTAACATTGATTCCTCGCCTGATGTTATGCCTTTTATTTCAAAATCATTCTGTGCCGAATCTAAGTAATTTCTTCTTGATCTACCTCGACTCCTCTTACCCTCAGCTGCCGAGCTTATGAGTCACTTAGGTAACCTTGCTTCTCCCATGCGTGTAACATGACCCCACCATCTGTCTGTTCGCTCTAACTGCTTCATCTATGGTGTTCATTCCCAGTTTTTCTTTGATTTCCTCATTATGGACACCCTCCTGCCATTGTTCCCATCTATTAGTACCTGCAATCATTCTTGCTACTTTCATATCTGTGACCTCTGCCTTATGAATAAGGTAACCTGTATCCACCCAACTTTCGCTCCCATACAACAAAGTTGGTCGAAAGATAGTGCAGTGCACTGCTAACTTAGTCTTGGTATTTACTTCTTTCTTGCAGAAGAGAGTAGATCTTCGCTGAGCACTCACTGCATTAGCTTTGCTGCACCTCGATTCCAGTTGTTTCACTATGTTCCCATCCTGTGAGAAAATACATCCCAGGTACTTGAAACTGCCTACCTGTTCTAACTTTGTACCTCCTATTTTCCACTCAATCTGTTTAAATCTCATTCTCACAGACATTATTTTCGTTTTGGAGATGCTGATCTTCATATCATAATCCTTGCACCTCTGATCTAGCTCTGAAATATTACTTTGCAACCTTTCAATCGAATCGGCAATTACAACTAAGTCATCCGCATAAGCGAGACTGCTTATTTTGTTTTCACCTATTTTAAACCCGCCCTGCCAGTCTACTGTTTTCAACATATGATCCATGCATAGTATGAACAACAGTGGTGACAGATTATTGCCTTGTCTTACCCCTGTAACTACCCTGAACCATGAGCTTAATTTGCCATCTACTCTAACTTCTGCCTGACAGTCTACGTAAAGCACTTTAATTGGCAGCAGAAGTTTGTTCCTGTACCATAATCTTGAAGAACTGACAGTAGCTTTCTCCTAGGAACACGGTCATAAGCCTTTTCCAGATCTATGAAACATAGATACAATTCCCTGTTCCACACATAGCACTTTTCCATTACCTGGCATAACCTAAAGATATGGTCCTGACAGCCTCTAAGAGGCCTAAACCCACACTAATTTTCATCTAACTTGTCCTCAATTAATACTCGCACTCTCCTTTCCACAATACCTGAGAATATTTAGCCTACAACGCTAATTAAAGAGATACCTCGATAGTTGTTGCAATCTTTTCTGTTTCCATGTTTGAAAATTCGCGTGATTACCGCTTTCGTCCAGTCTGACGGAACCTGTCCGATTCCCACGTCTTTTCAGTTATCCTGTTTAATTATTTGAGATCTGTTATTCCACTGTATTTGACGAGTTCCGGCTTAATTTCATCCACCCCAGCCGCTTTATTGCATTGTAATCTACTGACCATTTTCTCTACTTCCTCAAATGAGATCCTGTTTCTATCGTCGTTCCTATCCCATTCTACCTGAAAATCTGATACATCATTGAACGTTTCACCTACATTGAGCAATTCTTCAAAATTTTCCCTCAATCTGCCCAAGGCATCCGCAGGATCGACTAGCAGCTTTCCTGACCTGTCCAAAACACTTGTTAATTCCTTCTTCCCTCCCTCTCGAAGATCTTCTGATTTCTCACTTTTTTATCTACTTCCCGATTTTTCTTTATTTCCCCGAAAAAGCTTGTATTCTTTAACCTAATATTCGTTTCAAAATATAAAACAATAGTTCGGAGCATTATTATACAGAGTGTTACAAAAAGGTACAACTACATCTACATACATACTTTGCAATTCACCGTAAGGTGCGTGGCGGAGGGTACACTGTACCACTATTAGGCATTTCCTTTCCTATTCCACTCCCAAATACAACGAGGAAAAAAAGAATACCTATATGCCTCCGTACTAACCATAATTTCTCTTATCTTGTCTTTGTGATCTTTACGCGAAATGTAAGTAGGCGGCAGCAAGATCGTACTACACTCAGCTTCAAATTCTGGCCCTCTAAATTTACTCAACAGAAATTCACGAAAAGAACGTCGTCTTTCCTCCAGTGATCCCCAATTGAGTTGCCGGAGCATTTCCGTGACACTCGCGCATTGGTCGAACCTACCAGTAACAAATCTAGCTGCTCGCCTCTGAACCGCCTCTATGTCTTCCTTTAAACTGATCTGCTGCGGGTCCCAAACACTCAAGACGTGGTCGTACAAGCGTTTTATACGCGGTCTCCTTTACAGGTGAAGTACATCTTCCCAAAATTCTCCCAATAAACCGAAGTCAGCTGTCCGCCTTACTCACAACTGTCCTTACATGTTCGTTCCATTTCATATCGCTCTGCAATGTTAGGCCTAGATATTTGAACGACGCGACAGCATCAAAAAGCTCACTACTAATGCTGTATTCGAAGGTAGGGCCAAACTTTCAGGAAACATTCCTCACACACAAAGAAAGAAAATATGTTATGTGGACATGTTTGTGGCCTTCACTTTTGATTTATTTATTTTGTAAACAAAGTTTAACTGATTTCTTTTCGTACTCATATGGAAGACTTCACGCTTCTCAATATTTAGAGTCAATTGCCAATTTTTACTCCATAGTGATATCTTATTTAGACCGTTCTGCAGTTCGTTTTATTCTTCGGATGATTTTACTAGACGGTAAATGACGGCGTCATCTGCAAACAACCTAAGAGAGCTACTTAGATTTTCTCCCAAATGGTTTATGTAAATAAGGAACAGCAGAGGACCAATAACACTACCATGTGGAACGCCTGATATCACCTCTGTTATAGTCGATGCTTTACCATCGATTACTACAAACTGTGTCCTCTCTGACAGTAAATCCCCTATCCAGGCGCAAATTTGGGGAGATATACCATAACCACGCAATTTGATTAAAATCCGTTCGTGAAGTACGGTGTCAAAAGCTTTCTGGAAATCAAGAAATACGGAATCGGTTTGCGAACCCTTGTCGATAGCACTCATTACTTCGTGTGAGTAAAGAGCTAGTTGTGTTTCGCATGAAACTTATATATCTACACAAACCGAGCAACTACTTGTTTTAGAGCTGACTTACTTTTTTTCCCTGCGTATTGCTTTTACGTACATTTCGTCGTCAGATGTCGTCCCCACTGAACGCTCTGGCAATATATTCTTCTCCGATGTGTTAGATGGTCTACTTAGGAGCGCCGCAGTCACATGTTGGCGAAGACACCAGTCTCCATTTAAATAGTGAGTCAGCACATCTTCCGTGACCTGTTCTTAGTCGGTTCACAGTTGACCAGATGGCATGTTCTACATCCACGTAGGTTTTCTCAACACGGGATCTATGGAACGAGCTTTTGTGTCTCGTTGCCGCCGGTTGTCCTAGGTGTTGGTGGCCGAGTAGAGAGAGACCGACACTCCTGTAGGATGCACTCGTGTGCGGGTACAGAGTCTGAGGTGACCAATCAGTGGGACAGTAGAAACTAGAAACACTAAGCTAGATTAGAACAAGATATGTATTTCGTAGAAATAGTGTAATACTTAACTTTTACAAGTTTCATTACTGCAGACTGGTGTAATGCTGATACATAGTTTAACTAGATAGAAGCCTGCCTACTAATGAGAGTCTGTTCTAGTGCCTGTCCTATTGCCAAGTGGCTGATATAGTTCAGTGATGGCCACGAGCGGGGTTGCAGCAGAGGGCACTCGTGGCAAACGTCTTAAGAACGCCGCGCCGTGCTTGCATGGCGGCGCGGCGATAGAACGTGGCGCGCACTTCAGACTTGTTCGACACCACACAGGCAAGTAATATAATTTCTAATCAAATCAGATCTTGCAGAGTTGATGAAACCGAGGAACTACCTCAATGATACAAGGCTATAAGTGGCACTGGCGATTTGGAGCCATTCTCTTCCCCAGGAGTTGATAAAGAGGAGGAGGTCTTGAATGGAGCCTCTTGATTCTCAGATCAGGTATATCTAAGTCTACCGGGAGTTCAGGGTTTGCTTCGATCTTGTTCTCTCTTAACAAGGCTGGTTCTCGTCGCATTTTTGGTGGTGGTATATGACTCGGAACAGGCAGCCATATGCTGGGAGTAGATCTAACAGTTCCTCAGATCCTGAATGAAATTTTTCACTCTGCAGCGGAGTGTGCGCTGATATGAAACTTACTGGCAGATTAAAATTGTGTGCCGGAACCGGGACTCGAACCTGGGAACTTTGACTTTAGCGGGCAAGCACACTACCGACTGTGCTATCCCGACACGACTCACGATGCCGCCTCACAACTTTACTTCCGCCAATACCTCGCCTCCTACTTTCCAAACTTCACAGAAGCTCTCCTGCGAAACATGCAAGACTAGCACTCCTTGAAGAAAGGATATGGTGGAGACATGGCTTAGCCACAGTCTAAGGGATGTTTCCCGGATCCGGCACACAATTTTAATCTGCCAGGAAGTTGCATATCAGCGCAAACTCCGCTGCAGAGTGAAAAATTTCATTCTGGAAACATCCCTTAGGCTGTGGCTAAGCCATGTCTCCACCATATCCTTTGTTCCAGGAGTGCTAGTCTTTCATGGTCCGCAGGAGAGCTTCTGTGAACTTTGGAAAGTAGGAGGCGAGGTACTGGCGGAAGTAAAGTTATGAGGCGGCATCGTGAGTCGTGTCGGGATAGCACAGTCGGTAGTGCGCTTGCCCGCGAAAGGCAAAGGTCCCAGGTTCGAGTCCCGGTTCCGGCACACAATTTTAATCTGCCAGGAAGTTTCAGTTCCTCAGTTGATACACATAGTGTTGTTCAGTTCAATCTAGATTTTTTTTCACACGGCTACTGTTTAACCATACTAGTGCACAGTACTCTGCCGTAGAGTATACCAGACTCAACGCAGACGTCCTCAGCGTCGTTGCTGTTGATCCTCAGGTGGTTCCGCAAAGTTAATGGATGAGGTTATTTCTTTTTCTCACCTTGGGTGCTGTTTTTGTAAGGTGTTCTTTAAATGACATGGGCCTGTTTAACGTGACCCCTGGGAACTTTGGCTCCTAACTAGCCGACTAGCGAGACGCGGCGGAGCTTAACGTAGCGGCTTCGCAGTGCTGAGCGGTCCGCGTGCCCTCGGGAGCATCGAGGGTCACGTACGGCGCGCTAGGTTGATCCCGAGCCCGTGGCTCAACGCCCGGTGGGCGGGCGGGGGCGCGAACCCGCGCAGGCAACCGGTCGCCGCGCCGGCGGCGGCCGCAGGCGTTGAACCCAATTCCTGCGCGGCGAGGCCTGGGGCGTGATCGCCGCTCCGTGGGGCTCGTTTAACTGGCCTGCCTGCCCTCCTGCCCCGCCACGCCCCGCACACCGCGGCCGATCCGCTCCTCCTGCTCCTCCCCCACCTCCTACTCCTCCAGACCGCAAGAAACGCCGCTGCCGCCCGCCACGCTGCTCCGTTAATAGCACTTTCGCGCTATCCCGAGGGGCTTGCCTTCGGCTAGTGCCCCGAGTTGGACAAGAAATGTCGGACGTCAGCGCTCGATTGTCACGTAACATTCTTGTGACGTTTCTTTTCCAGGAACCGTCGCTTGCAATGTAATGGAGAGTATGAGAAATTCAAGTCTCTCACACAAGTGGTTCCCCACCCATAGATAAATCAATCAAAAGTGAAGGCCGTAAACTCCACAAAATACCTAGGAATTACTATTACTTCAGACATAAACTGGAAAGGACATTATCTTGTCGTGGGAAAGGCTAACTAGACACTGCGTTATATTGGCAGAACATGTAAAACTTGCAACAGAACTACAAAAGAAACTGCGTACACTACGCTTGTCCGTCCTTTTTGGGAGTATTGCTGCCCAGGGTGGGACCCTTCTCAGGTGGGTTTGACGGAAGACATAGGAAGAGTCCAGAGAAGGGCAGTTCCTTTCGTATTGTCTCGATACAGGGGAGACAGCGTTACGGAAATGATACAGGATCTGGGATGGGAATCATTAGTGGGAAAGGCGAACCAGAGACTGCATTTCATCGATAGAACCCTTAAAAGATACAACAGAACTACTAAAGAGATTGCATACACTACGCTTGTCCGTCTCTTTGGAGTATTGCTGCGCAGTGTGGGATCCTTATCAGGTGGGTTTGACGGAGGAGATCGGAAGAGTCCAAAGAAGGACAGCTCTTTTCGTATTTTCACGATACAGGCGAGACAGCGTTACGGAAATGATACAGGATCTGGGATGGGAATCATTACAACAACGGCGCTTATCGCTGCGGCGTGGGCTACTTTCGAAACTCCAATTGCCAACACTCTCCTCCGAATGCGAAAATATAGTGTTGACTCCCACTTACATACGTAGAAATGATCATCAGAATAAAATACGAGAAATCAGAGCTCGAACGGAGAGATTCAGGTGTTCTTTTTTCCGCGCGGTTTTCGAGAATGGAATGGAAGATAAATAGTATATTGGTGGTTCGATGAACCCTTTGTCATGCACTTAAATGTGATTTGCAGAGTAGCCCATGTAGATGTCTTGTAGTGCAGAATAGCAATTTCCAGTAATTCAATGCTGAAAACGGAGAAAATTTTAATGAGTGGGAAAACATCACGTAGGTTGTCCCGCATGGTTTAGTTTTGGTTCCATTCTTCTTCCTTACATATCTGAATGATACAGCACTTAACCGTGGGGCGATTGAGTAGAAGAGATATGAGATATCAAATAAATAATCAATGTAAGCGAGAGGTCCTGCTTACTAGGCAAGCATTATAACCACAAAGCCACCACGGTCTGATTGCACGGATTGACTTACTGCACGTTCCCTCAGCAAGACAAACTTCAATTCTCTCAGCTATCTTGTCCACCCAAAATATCTCTGGAACAATAACAGCTATTATTGGAAAACGACTTTCGGGGCCCATGAATGTACATATTTGGAAACATTCTAAAACGAAAGCCAATGTGTTTTTTAACACAAACATATGTTATTTTTAAATGGACGCCCTATATCTTTTCTTCAGCAATCCATAGCATGACAAATCACATAAACAATGGCGTTGATAGCATCGCAATATTCCAATTACATCCCGAGATATTGCGACGCGAAGTTGACGCTTGAAATACGCGAAACGCGCGGCTAGCGCACGTCCTGAGCAGCATCGGGATCTCGCCTGAGTATACATTGTAACCAAAATATTTTAGTTTTGTTCCTTTTAGGAGTAAAAGTATCCCACCAAACTGTTGATTGGCCGGCCGCGGTGGCCGAGGAGACTGAGGCACTACAGTCACGGTCTGCACGGCCACTACGGTCGGGGGTTCGAATCCCCCCTCGGGCATGGATATTTGTGCCGTCCTTAGTTGTAGGTAGTTCGTAAGTAGTTTGTAAGTTTAGGAACTGATGACCCCGTAGTTAAGTCCCTTAAGCTCAACAAACATTTGAACATTTGAAACTGTTGATTGTCGCATTACGCAATTTTAATCTGGTTCATTTAACCTTAATAAGGGCAAAGGTCGTGTTCCGTAGGCTCAAACGCTGTAGCTTCGGAAACAAGCTTATTTTGCTACATCGCCGTATGGTTTCTATACAGTTCAATAAAACTTTAAGTCCGTCGGTGTGCGTTTTAAAGGAGGGGCATCTGGCGCAGCATATTAAAAAAATAAAACTTGTCTTGCAATTGTACGACTTTGAAAAAACAATAGGCACATATATCTTAAATGTAAACCAATATGTCATTTAGGAAATTCTAAGGAGGTAGCAAGTAGCCACATACTGAAACTGGTCACGTATACATACTCCGCAATTTAATTCATTTCACTTCATTCAGAACGCAATCTCTGTTATTTCTGAGAAAATTAAGACACGGTTTTTAGCTAGGAAAATGTTAGTGTAGGTATTTGTGGTAAAGTCCCCATGCTGACAGAAGTGCTTTCCTTCGGCAACAATGAATAAGGAGATTAGCATGAAGTAAAATTGACATAAAACGTTTGTATAGAATTACAGAATGAATGTGAGTAATTCTCAAAATTTCTGTATGACATAAATGAGAAAAAAGTTTTGTTCCCAGTGACATCAAAATGTACGATCCTCCTGCTGTGATACAGATAACTTGTTATATCGCAAATAGAACGTGTCGATTCAGTAATCTTTAAATGGATATAAAATGCGCCGAGCTTCAATACAACAGCATTAACGTCAATTATATGTGCAGGTAACTGTAAAAACTCACGCTTATTCATCTGTCTATCTGATGATTATAAGCTTATTTCGAGTAAGGATACATGGTCAATGGACAATTGTCTGAAACGTGTTAAGTGTAGATCGACAAAGGAGACTAGTAGCTGTTATTTGTCTATTTAAATGAAAATCGTACATGCATCAAAACTGTGTTTCCCACCGCATATAACCTCGTAACACATTAATACGAGGCGCGTCCAGAAAGTAAGTTCTGTTTTAATTTATCTCCGCTGCGACTGCAGTTCCGCACATGCGCTGTAGACGATGTGTATCAAGGAGAAGAACCTGCGCCATTTGGAGATCGCTGTCAGTTATGTACGCTTTGTTGTGCTTGTTTGAAATGTCGGCGATGATTGAAAATCCCGCCGCCTGTGAACTCAGGTCGGTGATTCGGTTTCTGAATGCGAGGAAAGTGAAACCAAGTGAAATTTATCGGCAAATTTGCGATGTTTACGCACCAAATGCGATGAGTGATTCGATGGTGAGAAGATGGGTCCGACAGTTCAATGGCGGGCGTAGTGATGTGCACGATGAAGAACGAAGTGGGCGTCCACCTTTGGTTACAGAACAACTGGTTCACGCGATTGATGACATCTGTTCGTACATCTCAAGTCTTTCCTTGACGGTCATCACTTCACCAATGACGACGAGCTGAAATAAACTGTTTCCAACTGGTTGAAGACACAGGCGGCAGATTTCTATGATGAAGATATACAAAACCTAGTGCCACGCTATGACAAATGCCTCCACAATTTCGGCAGTTATGTGGAAATGTAGTTCCAGAGTTGTACAATTTTGTGCAATAAATTTCTTCTGTATCTGTATACAGTTTCATTTTATTACCAAACGGAACTTACTTTCTGGACGCCCCTCGTAAAAGCAAAGATACAGCGTTGTAGCACTGCTAATCATTAAGCGTTCTCACGAGTTTTCCTCCTTAGCAGTAGACAGAGTTAAAGCAAGACGCTGTTACATGGAGGATGTGCTGGAAAGTTGTTACCAGCTACACAAATCACGTCTGATAGATCTGAAGATAGATGCAGTTTCAATTGTAAGCTAGGAACTGAAATAAACAGCTGTAGACCTTACAGGAATGGAGGGCAGGCAATCACAAAACTCAGATGGTGCTGCACGGCGGTGAATTCCAACTCTCTGTAGCAAATGACACGTCTGAAACAGCCGTCACGCAGGCAGGCAGGAGAGCTGGGCCTCGTTGACGAGGGGTCGCCGTTTTAGGCTGTGGCTGCTCAGCCAGAGTCACGTACCCGGCCGGCAATTGGATACTGATGGGCCCTAAACCGCACGCCGCAGGTAACCGCTTTCCTATCCTCATTCAGCGCCTAAGGAGGCCACGCCTCCTACCGTCCTCCCTGTTCTCTGTTATTCTGGTTCCCACCTGCGTAGTCACTGACTATGCCTCGAAAATCATCCCGCACCCCCCTCCTCTCTCTCTCTCTCTCTCTCTCTCCCGCACACACACACACACACACACACACACACACACACACACACACACTTACATGGTGTCTCACTGAAACGTTTCACCAGAAATACCTCTTTAACAATAATGGATATTGAAAGACGACTTTGACTGGCAAAGGGCTTATAAAGGACGTACCATGAAACGTTTCAAAACGAGCACCTATGCACTGTAAATTATGTTATATAATAACTGATTGACATTACTAGATTATGGCCTTGTAAAATGATTTTATTGGACCAGATGATGCTGACATAGTTCAGCGAAACCGGTCTCTTAAATAAAAATTGATGATTAGCGATCTTGGCTTTTTTACTTCTTTCTACAATTTTGCGGAGATGTTTGGTAGCAGCTATAATATACTTACAAAAATGCATATTGCCAACTATTAGCTGTTTAGTGTATTTAAAACCTTACCGGTTTCAGTTATGAACCATCATCAGAAAAGTCTGTTATATAAAAATGACAATCACGAATTATACATAAGCTAAAATGAAATATGTCATAACCCAAAAGTTTCATCAGGAATATACTTGCAAATTAAACAGAATGATTACATTGGTACATCTTCTGTCACCATATCCGTGTCAAACAATACAAGATACGTAAAACGTCCCTTGACATCATGTCTTGATGATAAATAAAACAACGCCAGACTGCATTATAGTGAACCAGGGTCAAACAAGCCAAAGAGTATCTAACAAAAATATTAAGAACTACATAGCTGATGTGATAAAGTTGGCAGACACCGAAATATTCATGTTGTGAAAATAATCACAGGATATATCTTTGATGAGGCATAAAGGCGAGTGATACAGAGAATGTTATGCGACCATTACGTAAATAACAGTTTGGACCGTGAGAACAATAAATAAATATGTGTAAAGTAAGCTAAACGAAATATGCATTAAAAACGTAATGTTAGCGAGTACAGCAGACTGTTATCCTGTCACATAATAGTACAATTATAACGAACATATGCAGATGTAGACTAAGGGTGGTATTGAGCCTAGTATTGTAACATAGCATACATAATAATATATATTGATATTTTTGTAAATGTTCAAAAAATTAACATTTTATGATCAAGTCTGAAAGAAAATTGCATGAAATAGATAGGTAGAACGTGGATACGTAACACACCAGGAACTATGTGGTCCTTAATATTTTTGTTAGATACCGTACTTTTTTGAATTATTAGACCTTGGTTCATTATAATGCAATGCGTAACAATACGCAAAAATAGGACGCACAAGTGTAGTGTAGGCAGTATCTTAATAAAACTGCCGCACCTATTAAGTGTTATGCCAATGAAACGTAGCCTTTGGTTAGCCTTTCCTATGTGTTCTTTTCAATTTAAGTTCTTCGTATTTCTTACTTCTAGGTATTTATTTGAATTTACAGCCTTTAGATTTAACTGATGTCTCGTGTAGCTGAAGTTTAACGGATTTCTTTTAGTGGTTACGTGGATGACCTCACACTTATCATTAGCCGGCCGCGGTGGCCGAGGTGACTGAGGCGCTCCAGTCACGGTCAACACGGCCACTACGGTCGGGGGTTCGAATCCCCCCTCGGGCATGGATATTTGTGCCGTCTTTAGTCGTAGCTAGTTCATAAGTAGTTTGTAAGCTTAGGGACTGATGACCCCGTAGTTAAGTCCCATAAGTTGTACAAACATTTGAACTTATCATTATTGAGGGACATGCACCATGCAGACACCTTATCTAAATAATTTTGCAGTTAATTTTTATCTTCTGGTGACTTTACTAACCGATAAATGATAGCATCATCCGCGAAAGGTATGAGAGAGGTGCTCAAATTGTCTCCTAAATCGTTTACAAAAATAAGAAACAGTAGGAGCACTATAACACTTCCCTGGGAAACGCCAGATATCATTTCTGTTCTACTGGATGACTTACCGTCAGTTACAAGGTACTGCGTCCTGTCTGACAAGAAATCACGAATCCAGTCGCACAACAGTGGCGATATTCCATAAGCACGCATTTTTTATGACCTCTTCCGTTGGTTCTTGATGGAACACAGACATATTAAATAAATGTCTACACTATATATTTGTTCCACAATAATATTTGTTTTTTTATTATTATTTATTGTTGCCTGAAGATAGCCTAAGAAGCCGAAAGCTAGTTCACAACAAAATAAATATTATTATGGAACAAATACATAGTGTACACAGTAATTTAATAGCACGCAATTAGATTAAAGACGCTAGTGAGATATAGAGTCGAAAGCCTTCCGGAATCTAGAAATACCGAATCTATTTGACATCCCTTGTCGATAGCATTCATCACATCACATATTGAGAACCTCTCTTTCTTGCTTCATCCCTTCCTCCCCATCCCCAATTCATTTGAATTCCTTTTGGTTTTTCAACTGCCGTCTCTATCTGGGCGAGTAGGGAATGAAAGATTCCAAAGGTAAGAAACGCACACGTATGAGCACAATGCTCACGCGCATCTCATAGCGACAGCATTGGCACAGTTGCAAAGTGTACTGAGGCGAGTTCAGAGGAAGCTCTAGCGGACTAAAGGTAAATGCTAACCCTCACCTCCTCCTTTCCCGCTTCCCCGTCTCTTCACACAAACGCGCACACATCATCCTTTGTATTTCCAATTCGGACCCTCCCCTTCCCCTTGTCCGTGCCCCAATCTTCGCTACCTGGAAACAGCCTGAAAGAAATCGACATGACATTTCTATAAGATCCTGCTCCGCTTATAAGCTGTGGGAAATGAAATGGAACAACAACGTATAGCATTCACCTTGGAAACATAAGGAAAAATCCAGCTTATTCAAAACCTTATCTTTACATGGATTTTATCTATGATGGATGTAGTTGAACTCCGTGACTGTACTGTTTATAAGGTTGAGAGTAAAAACGTCTACCATTCACTTTAAAGATTGTATTATTTATTACACAACCGGTTTCGAGCTTGTATCTATCATCAGGGGCTTATACATTCAGCACTACATGCATTTTGTTGGTGAAGTACACTGTTTGAAAATAAATTGTATGGCATTAACTACGGTGAAAAAAACTACAGCTGGTGAGATTTCTAACTGTACTTAATGCCAAATAATTTATTTTCAATCAGTGAATTTCACCAACAAGATACACATAGTTCTAAATGTAAAAGTACCTGATTATTGATACAAGCTGGAAACGTGTCATTTTATAAATAAACAACACAATCGTTAATGTGAATGGTAGCAGTTTTTATTCTAAACCGTTACGTTACATCTTCTGCAGGTGCATAATTAATTGGATGTGATCCTGGGTATGCGAGCTTGTTACATTTGACCACCAATTAATCGAATAGATAGACAAAGTTCTTACACGTCAAAACGTCAAATTTTATATGCAATTTGCCTTTTTTTCGTGTAGTATGTCCCACACATGATATAACTTCATAGTCATGTTACCACTGATCGTCAATATACGTATTCTCGTAGTCGCCATAATTTCTGTATGTTATTCCACGTTTCAATTAACTATGTAATAAATGAAAATACATATTGCGTTTCAAACACATGACATTATATAGACAAGCATTCTTCGTGACGATCCTTATCGAAAGACTTTAAGCAGTTAACTGTTATTATATCAAACAAACAGACGGGTATTGCGGGATGGAATTTTGATTTATTATACACTGGTGTCCAAATTTAAGGAGACAAGCGGATACTTTGCAAGGTTGAGTTAGTTTTACCAGAAAACAGTTTAAACAAATTATAATAAATAGTAAACTATGAACAGAAAGACAGAACTGAAACAACTGCAACGTGGATAATGATAAACAACAATGCTTACACGTTTCCTTTTTCAACTTTACCGATTAACATACACACCGCGACACCAGGTTAACGTGCTCAGTATGAGTTGTGACCACGTCTGGCACCAATACTGGCTTGACAACATCGGGGCATGCTGTGAATGTGATCGATCTCATATTGAGGCAAGTTTCGAGGTCAGAGTTGTCCCTTGTTAGTAGTATACGGACACAAACTAATAATTGCTCTTATAAGCTGGACTGCATCAGATCAAGTCGAAGGCCATTTACTGAACACATTCTTACAGTAGGAACAACCTAGTTCATGTCCCTGGTAGTAGTACTTATTCTTTTCGTGTGACTTCGCAGGAAACATCTACATTCGAAAGGATTTGTAAGAAGAGATTGACGAATATTTTACGGTATAGAATCGAAATCAATAAGAAGAAGTATGCTATTCCATTAACAATAACATATATTTAAAAAAAGGTGACTTCCAGTCTGAATATCCCACTTTCGGTGGGAATCGGAAGTTGGAAATGCCACCATTCGATCCGGCGTAGTACACTTACTACTTGGACGTACTGCATTTTATATTTATTAAGACTCCCGAGACTTTGTAAGAGGTGGACGGGTTGCCTGAAACAACCTGCAGAATAATAACAAAATTTCAACTCGATGCTAAAGAGTCAAAATACGCCTCTTACTTGGGCAGCTAATAGGGGAGGCGGAAAGCACACTGGCAACAGAATCACACGCGCGCGTGAGGCAGATAGCCATCTCGCCGATGGCCACGACGCGCGCAAACTGCCACTCAGGGAGTGTCACACCATGCCATGGCAAGCAGGTTCACAATGATCGCCCATAAACGTAACTAAAGGCAAGTAATAAACAAAGGAAGGCATTATCAATGTGTGTTTTTTTTTTTTTTTTTTTTTTTTTTCCTCCACTGGTTCACACTGAGCACAGTTTCGCGAGGAATGTCCCATCACTGCTCCAACTGTTGTTAAAAGGAGAACTTAACTTGCTATCCACCTCGCCAGAAGTGCCAGCCTAAAACTCCGCTAGCACCATCTCCCAACCATGGTAGCACCACACTCGCTTGAAAGTATCAGCGAAAAACCGGGCTGACGGCGTTTTTCACTGCGAGGTCTCTCCTAGTCACCGCCAAGCCAACAACAACCACGTTCGACCAGCAAGCTGGTCGCAGAAGCAAGTCACAGATACTACGTCTATCGTTCGGGGCGCCACGCTCGGGAGGGAAGGAAAAGAATTACAAGGCCATCACTGGCAACGGCACGAAATGAAAACGAGCCGACACGGCTCAATCATGACGACGAATACTTAGTCACGTGATTCGGGGCAATTATAGATGTTGGTTTCAAACCACAACAGAGCAGAGACAGAGACACGCGCAGTCCGCGTTGTCTTTGGTGTGTGGTCGGCACGTCTGCAGAGCGTGGGCAGCGCATCGGCCGCTAGGATTGGCGAGTAATGGCCTGGCCTGGCCCGGCTGGACGCGCGGCTCGGCTCGGCTCGGGCTTTTTGTGCTCGGCGCTGTGCGGCGATAATCCGGCGCGGTGTTTTTGTGCTGGCTGGCGGCAGGTAGGCGAGCCAAGCCGCCCCCACACAAGGCTCCGCCGGCGACCAACAGGTGGCGCCGCCCTGCTGCCACGCACGCCGCCTGTCGCCAAGCCGTCAGCGCGCCGCCGTCGCAACTCTTCCCACAAGCGTCTGTACCCGGGCCGCTGAAACTTTGCACTTGACGTTTACTAATAACACATGAAGAGCAAGAAGCGCACGGCGCTACTCGTACCAACGATCCAATCACACCGCGATAAACACTTCCAGTGGTCACGTGCCGTGACGTAAAAGTTCCCGCGTTGCCGGCTTTGTTCAGTGCTAACGTAAACAAAGTTGTGTATCGTGTTTACCGAGTGTATACGTTGTGTGTTCCTTTTCACTGCGATTTGTTTTACTTCCAGTGGTTTAACTCGACTTTCCGAATTCAAGTAATTGGATTAATAGGTAAAGCAGTCAACAATCCGAGGATTGGTTTGAACACCACAGTGCTTTACTAGGCATGGTCCTGTTTGGAGGTGGTATGCCGTTGCCTTCCTCCGACCTTCGAACTGACTTACCCAGCCAGTTGTAGGGGGACCTACAGTTTAACGTGGGTTCCGAACCACGGTGCTACTCGGTATTTTTCACGTGAGTAACACTGCCAGAGGGGAAAGAAGTGGAAAGTGACAGATAAAAATCCTAGGACCTGGCGGGGATCGAACCCGCGACCTGTGGAATTGTATTCTGACACTCTACCACTGTGCAACCGAGGCGCACTGTAATGTCACCGAAAAGACGTTTGTCTAGTGACGTTTTCTGAGTAAGTTCTCAATTTCGTATGATTAAAAACTTCTATGCATATGCTCTGAGCAGGAAGTTCATTCTCGCTTCAAACGATCGGAAAGAAGTTATGGTGCAATGGCAACAAGAAAGAAAAATCCTGCGGATATGTCAGTGTCAAACTTTCTTTTATATTTTATATTCACTCGAGATACAGAATAACCCTATTACGCCCACACATAGAGTACACGAAATCGCAAAGGAGCAGGGTCATAATGTAATAAGGCTGCCACATATCAGTGCCATTTTAAACCTACAGAATTAGTATGGAGTGACGTGAAGAACTACGTAATGAACAATAGTAAAAATACTGTTGCGCCAAGCCGTTGCCAAAGTGTAAAAAAAAAAAAAAAAAAAAAAAAAAAAAAAAAAAAAAAAAAAGTCGACCACGTTGAAAAACAGATTCGTACAATGCAGACAATGGAAGGGATCTTCAGTAATCATGGATACATAATGATTTGTCTTGGTGATGAGAAAGATTTTCGCAGTGACGACTACATTGTAGATGAAGAGCTGGATGTAATTACACCATTGTCGCCGTAAATTGTTGAGTGAAAAGCACTGTGATCATAAAATGTCGAGAGAGAAGTTACTGTCTTGATTACTGTTTATTTCGTATCTGTCATGACCCATTACTTATTCTAATATATAAAGCAGAGTGTCCGTATGTTTGTACGTGTTGCATACAAATCTACAGTTTTCATCCAATCTTTATGAAATTTTGTACACGTAAGCTTCAATCCATGAGGACGGTCGCCTAAGTGTAAGAATCACATACGATATATAGTTCACGAGATATAACGTCATAAACAATGAGATGCGTGGGAAACTGCTGCATTTTGCGACAATGCTGCTCATTTTCTCCTAAACCATTTGACCGATTTCAACCAAATTTGGTACACAAATTCCTTGCCGTGAGGTAACAATTGCTGCACGGTTAAGAATCACATGTGGTACATGATTCAAAAGATATTACGTCATAACCAATAGAAATCGCAAAAAAATGCTGTATAATGCGGCGAGACTTTCGAAATACACTGCATGAGAATGACAGTACTTAGCGACTTGCAACAAACTTTAAACATAATTTCAAATCTTTAATAAACTTTTTCTCCCTGGCAACCATAGTAAAATGATCAAAGGAAAAAATGTTTCTCGCTTACTACTTTTCCGCTTTTTATGCAGTAAAACTACGGCTCTCGGTATGACGTTACAATTTATAATTTGAACACTACAAATTGTATCGACAGGAAATTTTACAGACAGTATACACATATACAGTTGACTCTAGCTTCTAAATTGCATCACAGCACGACACATACTTCATGAGATATGAACACATAAACAGTAACTTTCATGGAAAACCTACCAATCACGCACCAAGTTTTAATCTATTTCTTCTTTACTACTAATTGTATTCCCAAGAGATTTTACAGACATACAGCATTTATATAAATGAACATATAGCTGATAATGTCAGGAGTAAATAAATAAATTACCCTGCCAACACCGGGTTTTCAGCTAGTACTAAATAAAAACTAGACCGCTCGCTGGCGCTAGCTTCACGTCCTTACATCGAATGTGACAGAGGCCGCCATTTGCATGGAAACAGGGCGAAAACCTGGTTCGTTCGAGTGCTGCTTTTAATTGTAACAGTATGAATGGAAGCAAAGACGACGACAGAAACAATGTTACATTTCACAGATCAGTCGCTACTTCTATAATATAGTATTTTCATGAAAAATAATAAATCATGACCAATTTGTTTGTGTTTAGGTTTCCTGTTACAAATGATTCTCCAAAACTGAGGAAAGTGCATTGTTGCATGTAAAGTACTTATATTTTATTTGCATATAAATTACTAAAAATACTAAGAAACTTCCGCATCCACTTTCAGGATTGATGAATCCAAAACCGGAAGAACAGAAAAATTAGGGAACCTTAATCTAAGTCGAAGACACCAACGAGACTTGTTCAACACTGTTTTTTATTTGTTTGAGTTATTCGAAAAATAAAAGGAAGCTAAGGATCTATAACGAGTGGAGTAATCCAGTAACTTTTTTTCCGTTACTGTTTTCTGTGAAGAAACTGAGAAAGTTGGACAGCATTGACTAAATAATACAAAGTATATGATATGAGAAATGTAAGCACACTAGAGGCGACGCTGTGAAGGCCACCAGGTAACTTCCTGCAGATAATTAATCACCACTTACTCGAGAGAATGGCAAAGAACAGACCAAGAACAAGATGGATAAAGCGATCAGTTTAACCTGCGAGCTGAAAGTCGAAGAAGTCGGGTATTTCAGTGTAAAGAATTGAGACATTTTGTTATGTTCAGTGGATCACGGAGTGTTATAGCTATTTAGTAGAGCTGAAATAGGACGGAATGGAGACAACAAGGAGGGCGAAAGATATTGGTGCGTTCTTTTGTCGCGTAGATCACTGTCGGCTGACGTTCGAAATAGACTCGTTTGGCCGTCTAAGAACCTCAAACACAGTATTTCCCGCTGCTTTGAATGAATCAGCATGCTTGAAATATTACGACTAACTCGAATAATACCAAGTGTTATCGGTCCATAGAACGTGTATTTTGTTGTTGACCATACGGTTCAGCCTGCATACAGATCATGAACTCACTCTACTCTCTACCGTAGCGACCTGAACTACTGCTTAAGAGAGCCAAGTGTTCATATTCACTGCTGCGTCTCAACAGTGTCGAATATAGCAAATGACTAGTGCTGTTACTGAGTAAGTGGCTTTTCCCGTCGGAGGTTCGATTCCTCCTTCGAAAGTGTGAGTGTGTGTGTGTGTGTGTGTGTGTGTGTGTGTTGTCCTTAGTGTAAGTTAGTGTACGTAGTTAGTAAGTCCAGGGACTTATGACCATAACTGTTTGGTGCAATAAGTTTACAAACTTTTTAACGCTTGATTTGAATGGTGCTCCCAATAAAAGGGACGCCACGACAGCGTACATCTCTCGAAAAGCACCAAGGAAGCCCCTGAGCTAAATCGTCCCATCGCCTTAACGGGTCACCATAAACAGATTCATATTCCCTCACCGAATGAGAAACATCGGAGAGACCTGGAATTTAATGTAGGACATTGACGCAAAGTGTGATGACGGAAGCCACATTTCACCTTGGAGGCCAAATATTGGCGAAAAAACTTTCTTCTACTGTCAGGATTTCAGGCGAGTGCCCCAGAGTGAAATACAACTGCACAAGAGTGCTCCAGCGACATCGACTTCACGATTAATTTCTCACCTACCAGTACGTATGTGGAACCATTTAATTTCAGTTTATGTTGTTTCAAGAAAAACATTATCTTGTCTGAAGTGTGACGCAAGGATAATACTAATGCATTCTTCTTCATTGGGTACGACAAACCGAATCGTCATTTTGCAATTACTCATCTCTGTTTCACGATTCATGCTGGGAGTGAGTACTAAAATTTTCTTTTCTGAATTAAACGTGCTCTTCATTTCCCACAATTTCTGAGATTATTTGCGTCAACAGACCCGTGGCGGACTAAGGGGTGGAGGGAGGGGGGGGGGGCGGAGAGTGTGGACCGCCACGTATCTCTTGTCATGGGTGAGGGAGGGGGGGCTCCAAATGCTTCGAACACACCCTTTTTTTGGGGGGAGGGGGGGGCTTTGGCTTCTCGTCCTGTGGCCTTCAAATCTCGGAAGCTATATTTCTCAGACTGCCCCGTTCCTCTCGTTCAAAAGTAATACATGTATTTCCAAGTGGACAGAGGGCCTTATTTTATTTTGTCGCCGCCCCGGGCCTCCGATAGCCTTTGTCCGCCACTGGAACGGACTAATTGTGATTCATTTTATTGTACTTAATCAATGATCAGAAATATTATTTAAAGCACATTGGCTACCCGCTCTCTCAAGCAAAACGACACGAACTGTATCCAACTTCGAACGATTCTCATACGATGCGAGACCTGTTACGTGACACCATATCAGCAGAAGTATAGCACAGGACACGACGAAAGCCGCGGTGGAGTAGCCGAGCGGTCTAAAGCACCTCGCTACGGAGTGCGCGGTTGCTCGCCGTCAGAGGTTTGAGTCCTCCCTGGGGCATAGGTGTGTGCGTTGTCCTTACGTTAGTTAACCTTAGAGTAAGTAGTTTGTAAGATATGGACTGATGACCACGCAGCTTGGTCCGAACATTTTGAACGGGACGAAAATTAAGTGCTGAATCTTAAAGGTAAATGGGAAACGGTTAAATTTTATTTTGCAGTACTTAGACTGTATCCTTTTCTAATGCCTCCTAGTTAGCCAGAGAAATAATTATTCTATGGACTCCTGGTTAGCCTGAGAAATATTTATGCAGTATGTAAGACGGTTACTCCTATTGTTTACTGCCACTGCGTTCATTCCTTTCTTATTTTTCTCTTGGTTGAAAAAATACGCTGTTGATAAACAACTAAACTTGACACTTCATTAAGGCGTCAGAGGAAGGCTACGGAAAGCTATCTCTACTGCGATCTTTTCTGAGAAGAATAACGCAAGCTTCACAAACTCGTTAACGGTGCTTGTTTCCTGATTGTGTGGGACTGGTGCTATATTCGCACCTTCCTCGTGGATGGATGATGCCATTACAAAATGCTGTCACACCCCAAGAAAAGATTTTAAACTCTAAATTAACATGCATCAATAAATATTTTCGAAAAATGGTTCTTTTTTCAGATTCGGAGGAATACCTAACCGTATTAGTCCGGCAAGGTAGGTAGGAGGAGCTTCTGTGTAGTTCGGATAATAGTTTCAGCAGAAGTGAGGCTGTAAGGGCCCGTGACGAGTGGCTAGGTGCGTGAACGCTTCATCCGAGGTTTCAAAATGAGTGTCCGCCCTGCACAAGGTTTTGAATTATAATGAATTGAAAAGGCTCAACGTTCTTACAAAAACATAGTTTTTGTTAAGTTTAATTTCCAAACAAGTTTAATGTAGCTCACTTGTGAAACAAATACAGTCAAATATATATGTAGGTTGGAAATGTTACCACGTGGTATTGTTCTTAGCCTATATTCCTTACTCGTTAAGTGTGTCATGTGGTCTTAACAGGACATCTACATGACATAGAGGTTGTAAAACAGCCTTTTTATTTTATTTTTTTTTTTATTTTTTTTTTTTTTATTTTTTTTTTTTTTTACAGTACTACGTCTGAACTATGTATTCCGGTAAAATTGTGGCGAAAAATTTCATTTTGATGAATACCATTGCTGTAGTAGCTCCGTCCTGAGCTTTACATGAGTGTTAATTGCCTGCAGAATGTGGTGTTTTAGTAATAATAATAATAAATTATTATTATTATTATTATTATTATGTGGACGTTACTTAATTGTGTATTATTAAACTGATAATAAATACCCGGAAGTCCGATCACAGTCCTCTGCAGTGATTTACTTTATTACTATTCGTCGGTAAACTGCTGTGGGTGGTAAGTGAAATTACGGGTAAATCCAGTATCTGCCAAATAAACAGAATGTGCTATTTTCTTCTGATCACAATGATCTCTAACGGAAATAGGGAAAATAACAGCAAAGCTGTAGCCCTTATACTGTAAAGGATAAAAGGGGGAAATGCGCCGGCCGCGGTGGTCGAGGGGATGCCGGGCGCCGTGGCTCAGCGCGCCCGGTCAGAGGGCTCAACGCCTCTCTGTAATAAAAAAAGCTGAGCCAAAAACTCATCGAACGACAACGAACAAAACGGATCAACGACCGCAATGAACTGAACTACCCATGGATAAAAAAAAAGGGGGGGGGGGAATGAGTCGCTCCAGTCACGGTCTGCACGGACACTACGGTCGGGGGTTCGAATCCCCCCTCAGGCATGGCATATTTGTGCCGTCCTTAGGATTAGCTAGTTTATAAGTAGTTTGTAAGTTTAGGGACTGATGACCCCGTAGTTAAGTCCCATAAGCTATACAAACATTTGAATATTTTTTTGAAGCGTACTGCAAAAATAATGTCCGTATGGTCATAATAAAAATATCGCTGACGAGACAAGGTTTTTATCGACTGCAATTTGTCACGTTCAAAGCTTCAGATGGTCCGCTGAGCTGTTCATTAATAGAACACAACACTTAGAACAGGTTTATTGCTAACACAAGTCTACACTCAGAACAGACTGCCTCCTGCTTGGAGTGCTTCGTTATTTATACATAGCTAAATGCGACGCGAAGCACGGCACTACGCAGTCTGTCGGAAGACTCACGGCAGTATGTGACAACATATCTCAATCAGTTTTTGACATTCCCTCTTGGGACCACCCCAGATTAAGTGAGGTTCGGGCAACATCTGGAAAATTCTTAGCGAAACTACTAATCGTCAAACACAGGAGTTTTTGGTTTACTTGATCAACGATGTCGTCAATTCGAAAGCTGTTCCTCTCACTCCGCTGTTCATCGTGCACATTTGTGCGGTCATTCCGAAATTTTCGACACCAGTGTCGGACTTGTACGTCACTCATTATGTCTGGTCCATACACAAGATACGACTCACCACGAATGTCCGAGACTGAAGATCTTATACACCGCGCACTTCACAACTGGCGGGAGCTACGATTGTCGCGATCATTTCGATCTCCTCTCATCGAAGGGCAAGCGCTTATGCCGCACACCGAAGTGTTCATATGTTGGTAAACCTTTAGGTCGAAACTGTTATGGTCATCAGTTCCTCGACTTCCAAATCTCTTAAACTAACTTGCACTAAGGACAACAAACAAACACACACACACACACACACACACACACACACACACGCGCGCGCGCGCGCGCGCGCGCGCATCTACGAACCTGGTAGGGAGGACTCGAACCTCCGGCGGGAACGATCACCCACTAGGTAGTATGACACCTTAGACCACGCGAACAGGCGTGAAACGTCATTCATGCTTATCATGTGTTACATATTTGTCACCGGAATTTACATTTAGAACGCGCCTCGTAGTACCTACAAGGTATCTGTAAGGAAACCTACGTAGTAAGATCAAATGCAAACAACTTACTGGTACAACAGTGATTGTCATGGGAACTGGGATGAAACGGGCGAAAGATACGAAATGGTGAGGGGGCCGAGCCTTCCGAGATGCGACGCTAGAAAAAAAAATACGTACGACGCTATTCAGAACCGATAAGCTGATCTCCTCTGTAAACCACTTCAGTGTGCAGAGTGCATCGTCAAGCGTGCTCGCGGAGCAGAGCGAAACATCTTTTTTTGTCGCAGAGATGAAAGGAAACGCCGAGTGCACGGCTCCGGTATGGCGGAAAAGGATGCAGTAGAATTCGTGGTTCGTGGTCGCTAATTCCACAAGAGGCAGTGCGAGCGCGAAAAGAAAAGGCATGGAGAGAGGGGGGGAGAGGGAGAAATGGAAGAGAGGGGAAGAAAGGAAGGGCAAGGGGAGAAAAAAAAACCTAGCAGGCTATCTCGCTTCCTCTCCTGTGGATTCTGGCCTGCACGGGAATGCGTTACTTTCAATTTAACCCTCATCCAGCAATGCATGCATTAAAATGCCAACAAAGGGGAAATCGCATCCCCACGCGCCGCTTTTGAAATCTTGGCGCCGTGCAAGGTCTGGCAGCTGGCTGGCTGACAGAGGGGTGGTGGAGGGGGGAGGGTACGGGGAGGGGGGAGGGGGAGACAAGCCAAGTCAATGCGCGAGCGGCCTAATGGCTTATTGACGCGAGCCGGAGGAGCAGCAGCGAGGACGGAGTGGAGGAGGAACACGTCGACTTTTTAATCCGTCGCCATGGCAACCTTTGACGCATAAACGCCGCCGCCCCACGCATCCGCCTTGCTCTTTCGCCTCCTCTCCCGCCGCCTCCACCACCTTCCCGGAGCCTAATACCGCCACCCACCCCTCCCATCCATCCCCTGCTCTTTCTATCATAACGCGTTATCCTCAAAATGAAATAACGGCGCAAAGTAATGGGCAATTCCGCGCCTAGCAATATCGCCCGGCTCGAAGGTAATGAAGGGCGCCACCTATGTGTGTGCCGAGGCGAGCTCTGCGCGACGACCACTCGCCCCGAAATTAGATGCAAGATCGCGGGCGCTTACGCTCTCCTGGAATTGCCCCCCGCTGTTTCATTGCTGGACGTGACAGGGCGCAGACGGAGACAATTTAACGGGTCCGCATCGACCGGCGGCGTCTTCGTCTACAATAACCGCGGCTTAGACATACACCTAAGTTGCCTGCCTTTTGGGGTCTCCTCTAGAACCGAGGACACTTGTTTGCGGTAATCCAGGGGAGTGGATTTAATCAGATTGGAAGTAGGGGAAGGTTGTGTACCTTTGACCACTTTTAATATTTTTAGTTGTAAATGACCCATAAATATTTTAAACATTTTTATTATGTTATTTGACAGTACAAGCCTTATCTCATATTATAATACTATTTAATTTTGTCTTAAACAATTTCATAGAAATAATATTTTTAGTAGAGTTCTGAAATTGGTCCAAGGTAAAATGCTGTGGTTGTACCTTTGAGCATCTCCTGTTGTACCTTTGACCATCTGAAGAAAATAGAACATTACTATGACAAGTGACAAGACAAAAATATTACAAAAATGTAACTTGTTCATATTGTTGCGTTATCATTTTAATGAAAAACTATTTTAATCTGCCAGGTAGTTTCATATCAGCGCACACTCCGCTGCAGAGTGAAGTTTCATTCTGGAAACATCCCTTAGGCTGTGGCTAAGCCATGTCTCCACCATATCCTTTCTTCCAGGAGTGCTAGACTTGCATGTTTCACAGGAGAGCTTCTGTGTAGTTTGGAAAGTAGGAGGCGAGGTACTGGCGGAAGTGAAGTTGTGAGGCGGCATCGTGAGTCGTGTCGGGATAGCACAGTCGGTAGTGCGCTTTGCCCGCGAAAGGCAAAGGTCCCAGGTTTGAGTCTCGGTTCCGGAACACAATTTAAATCTGCCAGGAAGTTTTATAAAAACTTTGACAACGACGTTGTGGTTGCACTCGTGTGAACTTCCCAACAATTTCTTCTTTTAACACAGCACTGATGTCATCCACATGTGGCATTGTGAAAATGTTGATATGTTTTCTTTACTGTCTCATAAATTTCACTTCAAATCTATTTTTTCCCAATTGCTTTTAACACTTGAGCTGCAAAATGTTTAACACCTTTCCTGCATCAAGCTTGACATATTGAATGAAGTGCTTCAAACACTCCAAGAAAAAAAAAAAAAAAAAAAAAAAAAAAAAAAAAAAAAAAAAAGACACTCGTCATTGGATCATCCTGTGGTCAAAGGTACACAAACTTTCCCTACCACATGAGTCTAGGATTTTTATGTTGTTTTATACTTCTGGTGAAGTTCAGAACTCTAACAGCAATATGTCGTGTCCTGACATAGGAGATACGAAAGGGTTAGTCTGCAATTCCCGAGCGGAAGGGGTGATTGCAGAAAGACAAATAACAGGCATGTACGAGATATGCGGATTGCGGTGCTCGAGAGGATACTCGTTCCGGAAACTTTGGGTACTGGTAGTGTGACGTACCGGGTCGTAGCTCGTTGTCTCTTGAAGTTCTCGAAGATCGGCGCGCTCTCTCTCACGACTGACAAACTCGATGGGGCAAAACTAGCCTACTACAAATAATGCAGGCGACATTTAGAATTGCAGTTCATTGACACTTTAATGAATTGTCCCCATTTATGACCAGCGTACAAGTCTCATTAATATAAGTCACCACAACCCAGTACGCACATTCCACAAATCAATTACAATCTTTCACCGTTCGTGTGTGCAATAAAAAAGTTCGAGGTGTACTTTTATTGTGGCACGATTATGAAGAATTAGGTTTTAATCATAACGGCATTACACATTCCACACAACTAGTACGGAAGGATTTTTACATAATAGTTTCAGTTAGCGAAAGCATCCTATTTATATCATCCAAACAATGATACTGAAAATTACAAATTTTTAATTATGGACAATAAATTAATTATAACTAAAAAGTTAACAATTACATAGAACTGGCTATAGTAAAAGATAGAGTAAATTGATGTACAAATATCGGTTAAATTAATATTGCTTCACCTAATATATTTAAATTGGTTTTTAAACAAATACTTCGAAATAAACGCTAATTAACAGAAACCAATGAGGGCAAAAATTTCGTAACAGTAATTGATGAACCTAATAATACCTATTTTAATATTATGTGAAAAGAATTTACTTAGTTTTATCAGAGATACTAATTAGCCTATTATATGAGCCACAACAATACGCCTCTTGCATGAACTAATTATTATTTGCTAATTAAACAAACTTCTTCGACGTCAAATAATAGAGAATACCTTCAGCCAGTTACGTTATAAAAAAGAATAACGAAGTTTTGGAAAAGAAAGTGATAATAGAATAATTAAATTCATACATATTATTATGCAACACTTTTATTGGGAGGTTCAGTAATGCAAACAGATGGGAATAAATCCCTACATGCTTCGTTAAAATAGGTAAATGGAAATATATTTATTGCATCCCATCTACTAATATTACTACACTGAAGCTAATCATTTAGAAATGCGAAAGAATACATCTGTCGTCACAACAGAAGTCAGTGTTAACGTTTCCTGGGGAAAAGCCTGATACAGCTACCCTTCCCACCAGCATTCCACAAAAAAACGCACCCATTGCGAGAAACTGACTGTCGTGGAGCTTACTGGAAGCTGGTAGCGGACGAAATGGATCCGGCGCCCAACTCGTCTTACTGAGAACTCCTTGCATGATCGGAAAACCGGGGTTTTTTAAAGGCCAGTGTGGGCGCACTATTTTCCCCCACTTTCCGGTTCCTAACAAATGCCTATTGGCCACTGCTATGTTTAATCAATCTAACGTGTGGCTTGCCACGTCCCTGAGTCCTGTAGCGAACCACGTTTCTGCCCTGTTCCCGCTGACATTCCCTGGGTGCGGATGTGACGTGATTTTGCACTACCAAACTGCTTAGTTGTCTTGGTAGCAACATTGTTCAGCTGGAAAGCAAACGTCACGGTATTTGCCAGTTTGGTCACAACAACAACGTATTACGTCAGTCAGCCACGCCTTACGCCCTCTCTAGAGTGGGAAGCTGCTAACTAGCAGTTTTACTTCTTCACCCTCTCACTCTAGTGTAGTGTAGGCAGTTTCTTTAGTAAAACTGTTGCATCTTTTAACTGTTCTTCCAACGAAACGTAGTCTTTAGTTCGCTTTCCCGACAATATTTTGTGTGTGTTATTTCCAATTTTAGTTCTTTGTAATTGTTACTCCTATGTATTTAGTTGAATTTACGGCCTGTAGTTTTGACTGCTTTATCATGTAAATGAAGTTCAACGGGCTTCTTTTAGTGGTCATATGGATGACTTGACACTTCTGTATATTAAGGGCTAATTTCCAGTTTTTGCACCATGCAGATATCTTATCTAAATCATTTTCCAGTTGCTTTTGATCTTCAGGTGACTTTACTAACCGGTAAGTGACAGAATCATCCGCAAACAATGTAAGAGAGCTACTCAGATTGTCTCATAAATCGATTATAAAAATAAGGAATAGTAGTAGGGGCCCTACAACACTTCCCTGGGGAACGCCAGATGTCACTTCAGTTCTACTTGATGGCATTTTGTCAATTACAACGTACTGTGTTCTGTCTGACAGGAAATCACAAATCCAAACTCACAATTGTGACGGTATTTCATAAGCACACAGTTTGAATAGAAGACGCTCGTGAGGAGTGTCGAAAGCCTTTCGAAAATCTAGAAATGCAGAATCTATTTGAAATCCCTAACGTGTAATGTCAATTGCGTTGTTACTGGGCAGGTCTTTTCTTAAATTCGCGGCCACGTTCTCGAATAAAGGGCACTCATTGAGTAAGGCGGACAGCTGACTTCGGTTTATTGGGAGAAGATTTACTTCATCTGTAAAGGAGACCGCGTATAAAACGCTTGTACGATTACATCTTGAGTATTGCTCAAGTGTTTGGGACCCGCAGCAGATCAGTTTAAACGAAGACATAGAAGCAGTTCAGAGGCGAGTAGCTAGGTTTGTTACTGGTAGGTTCGACCAATGCGCGAGTGTCACGGAAATGCTCCGGAAACTCAATTGGGGATCGCTGGAGGAAAGACGAAGTTCTTTTCGTGAATTTCTGTCGAGGAAATTTAGAGGGCCGGAATTTGAAGCTGAGTGTAGTACGCTCTTGCTGCCGCCTACTTATATTTCGCGTAGTGATCACAAAGACAAGATAAGAGAAATTAGTCGCGGTGGCCAAGGGGACTGAGGCACTCCAGTCACGGCCTGCACGGCCACTACGGTCGGGGGTTCGAATCCCCCCTCGGGCATGGATATTTGTACCGTCCTTAGGATTAGCTAGTTCAAAAGTAGTTTGTGAGTTTAGGGACTGATGACCCCGTAGTTATTAGGGCTCGTACAAAGGCATATAGGCATTCTCATTTTTTCCTCGTTCTATTTGCCAGTGGAATAGGAAAGGAAATGCCTAGTAGTGGTACAGTGTACCCTCCGCCACGCACCTTACGGTGGATTGCGGAGTATGGATGTGGATGTAGATACACGGTCCGGGAACCCTCTTCAGCTTTACAGAAACATGTTGGTGTTGCCTGTTTCCCAAACCAGCATAGGTATTTTTATAGTGACCTTCCGCAGTTGACAGTAAGTGTGTACGATGAAAAGGCTGAACAATCATAGTCATATACATGTTGTTTCAATTGAGAAAAAAAAATGTTTCTGATCTTAGATATTGTAAAAGTTATGTACACAATTGTAGTCAGACGGTGTGCAGGGTTAAATCAGCGGCCACGCGTTGTCGAATGAAGGGCACTCAATGACTACACTGTGCGGGGAACCCTCTTCAGCTTCACAGACACACGTTGGTGTTGCCTGTTTCCCAAACCAGCATTGGTATGCCGGCTATGCTCCATGTCCTGTGAGGAAGTGCAGCATGGTTGAAAGTGCTTTATATTCCTGAATGTGAGGTGGGTGTGTTCTCCTCCCTGTCTCTTCCCTGTCCCAAAGCCCTTGCCACAGTTGCTTCCATTCTTTGACAACAACAAACAAACAGTAAGCGCAGTTCAACAGACACCACTTGTTTCGCGCGCTCCTCTGTAACGCGCTACGCGAGTGACGCGCAGTACGCCCCCGCTTAGGCCCACTTGCGACTACAGAACGCCGGGCAGCGACGCCCGTGCGCTGGCGGCGCCGGCCGCCGGTTTAATATTCATGCGCCCTTTGCGGCGGGATTATGATGCGAGCGGTCAGCGGCCTCCAGCGGTCCGGCCGAGAAAAACGGCGCCCCCACCGCCCCCGCCGCCCACATCCGCCCCCGGGGCCCCCAGCGCCGCCCCTCGCACCAGGCCCAGCCGCCGCCGCCGCTGCCGGCGATGGATTTGCATCCCTCCTAGGAAGCGCGCAGCAAGTTTACTGAAACAGCATAAATTATGAAACGCCGCCGTCCCGACAGAAAGAAATTGGCCGCGGTAATATTCGCAGAGGGAAGTGGCGGTGGGGGGGGGGGGGGGTTGCAGTTAGGCGGAGGTCCCGGGGCTCGCCGGCAATTAAACTAAAAGTTGTGCCTGTTAGCCTGCCGCCGCGCCGCGGAGAGCGCCGTTTAGCGTCCGCCGGCCGCGCCGCACGCTGAATAATTCCGCGGACGTTAAATAACTTGCGCTAAGTGCGCTAATGTTATTAGGCCGCGTCTGACGGCCCGCCGCCCGCCGCCCGCCGGCCAACATTTAAACGATGCGCCGCGTTTGTGGCGGGGTGCACCGGCCCGCTCCAAAGGGAACTCGCCCAAGACCCCGCGGTCGTGCGCTGCCCGCAAGGGCTGCTGAATTTCAGCGCAGAGCTGAAGCCAGTTCGGCGACGGGCTGATTACTACCACGCATCAAACATGCTACCTGCCGGCCATTATCTACCTCGATATACAGGGTGCCCCGTCTGACGTTTGGATGAGATTATGTAGAAAACTACACAGGGTGTTACAAAAAGATACGCCGGCCGCGGTGGCCGAGGGGAGTGAGACGCTCTAGTCACAGTCTGCACGGCCGCTATGGTCGGGGGTTCGAATCCCTCCTCGGGCCGTCCTTAGTATTAGTTAGTTCATAAGTAATTATGAATAACAGTGATTTTCCGTCTTTGCAACTACAATAAAAATGCGATTTTTTCACACCAGACGTGTTTCGTTTTATTGAATGTAAAACATCTTCAGTGGTCTGTAATAATAGAAATCTACAGTTTGTTTTGTGTTTAGATCGAAAACAGTTCTTAAATGGACCCTGAAAAGTAGGCCTAATGTTTGGTACTTACGGAAATTTTGTGTTCTTTTCGCTTCACATCATGGAATGCCGGTCTGTTTAATGCAATACCGCCGGTTCTTCATGCTGTGTCGTTTTCTCACTACTTTCACTGTCACTGCACTGTCACTGTCACTGTCACTAGCACGCTTGCTAGCTAAGACATCGCATTATTATGCACGTATGAATAGAGAGGCTATAGAGATTTTTAAACACCACAATAATTTTAACAGAAAGGAAGAAGGCTTGACGTTAGACAAGATATGGCGGTCTGCTTTGTACCAAAGACGTGACAATCGATTTCCTTCGATCGAGAGTAATGACGCCAGCCAGAGATAGTTTTACTATTGACTTCACGTGACGAGTGGTGGCGCCCTCTATGCCCTCTATATATGCAGGATCTCCACGGCCCAGCAGCCAGTCGTCGACTCACCTCAGAAGGTGTTGCCCGCAGCCGGCAACGAAACGTCAGGGGAAGAAATTTCTACTGTTCGACCACGGCCTCTCAGCCCGGAAGTTTTAATTACTTTTCTTTTTAACTGAAAAAGAGTGTTTTTCATTACTTCGTGATTGTTCTCGTTCGTCCACACTTTATTATCACATAGCAACGGTCCCATAATTTTCGGACGTGATATTAGTATGCCGGCGACCGACACGGCGTAAACAACAAACAGCCGCGTAGCAGTATTGGCAACATAGCCGCTAGCTATAGCCGCGGCTCCACTATAGCGTGATCATCGTGTAAACTGGGCATTAGGGATGGGCTAAACCGTGATTTTCCACTAACAGTGATTTCCGTGATTGCTACTTTTAAATCACCGTGATTCTAAACCGTGATTAATCACGGTTTAGAATCAATGTTTGAGGTTTTCACGACATGTATCGCTCCGCGATTTCTACTCCTCCCGCTATTCCGTGATTTCAGCTCTTTCCGCTATTCCGTGATTTCTGCTCTTTCCGCTATTTCCGTGATTGAATCGCCGCGACTCCGGCGACTTGTATGATTTACCGTGGAACTGACAAAAATTGAGTTAGATACTTTTGTTATAATGTTTCATCCGCCAGTAAATAATTTATCGTTTCTTTGTTGTTATGAAAATTATGTTGTGAACCGAGAAAAGTAATCTCAACAAATAAGTCAATAGTAAGTATAGTTTAAAATAACTGTACAATAAACGTTCTAACCACATTAAGACAATGAAAGAATAGTAAATATTCTTAGTAAGTGTAAAAATTATTTGCAAGGTAGGTGTTATTTCATTGTCAATGAATATGTGCCCTCAATTTTAATAATTTGTTTCTTTAATATAACTGATACTGCAGTTATTAGAGTGTGCTGTTATTTAAATACACTGGCCTATAATCGTTATCATATTACTTTACACGCTTCAATTACTTACAGTAATCTAGTATCTGTTAGGTGCCATGTTTTTATGATGTATCATGCACAGCTAACTGGATGCTTAAATAAATAAAAAGTTACTGCAGTTTCATTTCCAGTGCCATACACTTTTAACTCAAAATTTATGCATACATATGAAATAAGAAGCTGAGATCTTTACTATAATTGAAACAATTAATGTGATGTCAGTATTCCAGCGCAAGTTCCATGGGTAATCATTTTATGCACATGTTTTTTCGAGTTGCTCATGCGTTGGTAACGGCTGCAGAGAGCGCACAACTCGGACTCTGATTGGCTACCGCGTGGTATTGCCAACATCGTAGCGGAGTGCAAGTGCTCATACGCCTACTATTAATACAGCAGTTTTAAAAATAGAGTACAGACAAAAGTTAATTACTTATAAAACAATGTGATTGCAACATACATTGCTCTGGCACCACAGGTGCATATTTCGGTTACATGCGCCTATTCACGAGGTGCTTCTTCAAGTTGGAGATATAAGTTTTATGCGACAACTGTATGCCGCACAAATTACATTTCGCATAGTCGCTATTAAGAGCGCTGAAATGACACATCTCGCTCGTCCTCGATCGCTTCATCTCGGCAGAAACAAGATATACACTTTTAGACGACGAACGGCGAAATGGACGAGATATGTTTTTCAGTCTTTAACCTCTCCCTACCGGGCCCTGGCGATTTTCTAGAAAAACGCACAAGTGTATGGCAACTGGGCACTGTCCATAATCGGCTTTTAGCTGGTACACCCGTTCTTCGCTAGTCGGTGATTCGCTGCTATACCCGTTCTTCGCTTATCGGTGATTCGCTGCTATACCCGCTATTTGCTGCATTGATATTAGTACAGATTTCGACCCACAGATGGCTTTTTTAGCATTTTCTGCTTCTCTTCCCTCACCTCCTCTTCGTTTTTCCGCTATTCGCTGCTACACCTGCTATTCGCTGCTGCATTTAGTACTCATTTCGGCCACCAGATGACTCTTTGTAGTTTGTACTGCTGTTCGCTGCTATTCCTGCTCGTCGCTACCCAAACGTGATCGTGACTGAAATCACGGTCAGATTCCAGATCGCCGCGACCGTGAAAACAGTGAATTTTGAATCACCGTGATTTTTCACGAGTACGTGATTTCTTGCCCACTTCTACTGGGCATTAGTCTCTCCGCTAGAATCGTACCTCGACAAAGTGGAATTGCATTAATAATTTCGGCACCTATTATTGTCAGTTGTTTTCACTGTGTTAGATGCTTCGCAGAGCGGGTTCGGCGGCGTCGTCGTCCCGCAGCCGCGCAGTGCCAGGGGTCCGCGCTGCGACGCGGGGGGCCGGACACGCCACGCCACGCCGCACTACGTCACGTCACGCCATGCCGGGCCGGCCCGTTATCGACTCGCTATGAGTGGCAATTAGGGCGGAAATGGCGCGTCCCTATGGCGACAAAACACGCAGCCTTTGAGGATTTCACTTTAATCAACGATCGCAAGATTGTCGGCCGGCGCGGAATGAGCTTTAGTCACCCACACGTCCAGCCCGCCGGTCCGTGTGTGTGCTGTCGAGGACCGCGGAGCGGCCGATATCGCGACTAGGAACACACTCACACACGCGCACAAATCAATCTTCGGCCCTCCACAAAGGCAGATGGAAACGATTGTAATAAGAAACGTACTCAGTGACGGAGATTAAAGAACATGATTTCCAGCAGAAATTGTTTCTCCAACCCGCCTTCTCTCTCTCTCTCTCTCTCTCTCTCTCTCTCTCTCTCTCTCTCTCTCTCTCTCTCTCTCTCGTTTATTGCCGAGAACACTTGGATACATAAGGGACAACATCCAATGTAGTCTTTCAATCCTGTTAAAAGACAAAAAGAAAATAATAATTTTTAAAAAAAGTCTACGTGTTACAGGCGATACGGATTGCGTTAAAGTGGGCAGATGGAGCAGCGGTGATCAAAGGATGCTTCTCGGCTCCAGGAAATAAGTGCTGTTGTAGAGATATTGCTCCTGGCTAATGGATATTTTTCTGCAGTCGTCTTAGCGGAGAACGTGCCGGAGTTCAGATTATTACTGAAATGAAACATCTTCTCACCTGTGACGTCTTTCTCCTGTCCGAAGACTAGTCTGATACACTAAAAATTGTTGACGACTTGTGCTGGTTCGTTAGCAAACTAGTAATAATAATTTCGTGTGGCTCATTGGCTTGGTGCAAGTCTTTCAATTTGACGCCACTTCGGTGACTTGCGTATCCCTACCCTACCCCAGTTATCAAACCGGAAAAGGAGACCTACAGCTTAACGTTGAATCCGAACCACGAGTCGTTTCTGGAGACTCCGCACATCGTTGAGAGGTGAAGGATGGGACAAAACACAGACTGAAAGAATCCGAGATCCGATCGGGTTTTCAGTCGAGCGCATTACGCCAAGACCACCGAATACGACGTTAGACAACTAACGATGGTAGATGCCAACGGAAAGTAACCTCCCCTTGACAGGAGAAATGCTAGAATTTGTATTGTTAATAGTGTCGTCTTCAGTCCTAAGACTATAAGCAGACAAAACAAGCGAACGTCATGAGCAGTACCGACACGCAGCAAGAGACGTGGTCACTGGTTGGAAACGAAGGCCGCCAAGGAGAACTGTAGGAACACTGAAACGTTACCATAGAGACGTTTACAGAATCGCGCTATGCCGCTGTTGGTTGAGAAACGCGCGCGAAGCTTCCGCGCCCAGCTGTTAGGGGTCAACATACGACGACTCAATAAAAGATGTACGTAACTCTCTACACCACGGTATCGTATGCAAACATTTTTATCTCCCCATCCATTGGAACCTGTTTATTCTATTCACTTCTTGCTCTCCTTTTAAAATGTTGTCTTCCGACTCCCCCCTCCCGCCCCCCACCCACACACACATTTCCCTCCAATAGTGACGTGTCAATTCTTTGAGGTTTCACTTATCCTTATACTCAAGATATGCACAAATTTCTCTTGTCCCCAACTTCAATCAATCTTTATTTAGTACTTCTGCGTTTCTTTCGAGATCTCCAGATATAGGGAATAAGGTCTGCTGTACAATTTTGCATCTGAACTGGGAAGTGGGGATATGAGGGTACTTTTTTTACATAGAAACAAGAAATACCTAACAACTAGAACATACAAATATTACATCCAGAAATTTCAGACAGTAGGCCTATGTATATATTTGCCAGAGAAAATACGTAAGGCGCGGCGCAAGGCCGAGCACATCGAGGTGCTGCGCTCCGATGCGCGAGGCCGTTCCCCGTCGGGGGTTCGAATCCTCCCTCCGACGTGGATGTATGTGTTGTCTTTAGTATAAGTTGGTTTATAAGTAGTTTGTAAGTTCAGGGACTGATAACACCTCAGCTAAGTCCCATAAGCTTAGCAAACATTTCAACATTTTTTTAAATTGCGGGTGATGAAAACGTCAGTATAAATTTGAAAACTTAATAAATCACGGAATAATGTATATATAGAGGTAAAATTGAAACTAATGTTTGGAATGACTAGGGGTTTTATTAGAAGAAAAAAAAACAAAAAAAAAAAAGAATAAACAAACAACAATAAGAACAAAAGTATTGATAGATGCGTGAAAGATCTCTTGCGCGCGTCGTTTGGTGATGATCGTGAGCTCAGCCGCCACTTTCGTCATGCTTGGACTCCCAGGTCCCCAGACCTCAGTCCGTGCGATTATTGGCTTTGGGGTTACTTGAAGTAGCAAGTGTATCGTGATCGACCGACATCTCTAGGGATGCTGAAAGACAACATCTGACGCCAATGCCTCACCATAAGTACAGGCATGCTTTACAGTGCTGTTCACAACATTATTCCTCGATTACAGCTATTGTTGAGGAATGATGGTGAACGATGGTGAACATATTGAGCATTTCCTGTAAAGAACATCATCTTTGCTTTGTGTTAATTTGTTAAGCTAATTATTGCTTTTCTGATCAGATGAAGCGCCATCTGTCGAACATTTTTTGAACCTTTTTTTTCCAATAAAACCCCATGTCATTCAAAGCATGTGTGTCAATTTTTACCTCTCCATCTACATTATTCCGTGATTTATTAAGTTTTCAAATTTATAATGACTTTTTGATCACCTGGTATATAACCCCAAAAACATAATGTTATATTGAAAATGCAGTGGGCTATATATCATCCTTTTAATTTAATATCTTGCATTCATTCCAAGTGTCAAATAACATAGAAAACTATTTTCTCGTGTAATGATTGTGACTTTGTCACCACTGAAATAATTTTTATTGAAAGATGTTCTTCTTTTTACGTTCGTATTGATGGATATTGTACGTTTTTTCGCTGAAAAACTTAAATAGCTTTCTGCTTGCTGTCTCTTTTGTATGAGAACGCTCGTACAAAAATTCGACGCCTTGGTACAACTTTATAATTTAATGAGAAAACTAAGCAAATATCACAATAAGGTTTAAGGAATATTAATGAGCTTTCCTAGAATAGGTTAACTTCCGATGTTAGTACACGCAGTTAGAATTCCTTCGTTGTTTCTGTTTACGCAGTCCTACGTAAAGAACGTGGGTACAAATCACAAAGATTTTTCTGCGTTAGGAGGTCAGGCATGATTACGCAATGGAGGGATCCAAACCGTCGCCTTCCTCTATCCTCGTCTGGGCGGCGAGCCTTGGAAAGTCGCCGGCAAAGTGCCTGCAAGGACGCCGTAGCCGCGAGAGCGTCTATACGTCGACAGCATTCCTCGGGAGTGCAGCCATGTTTATGCCAGACAGCTTCACCGCAGTCTGCGAGTGGGATGGGGAAAGCAATATTCTGAAAATGCGGTTTCGCGAGTGGTCGCAGGGTATCTCTTCTGACGTCTATATCGGTAGCTTGTCTGCCATGTCAGAGTAAAGTGAATCACATTCTGAGAATGAGACGCGTACAGTGTTTTGTCAAAAGTAATTCAGCTAGGAAATCATTGCTTTGTAAGTAGAGAGTGATTAAAGAAAATCCGGTCACGGTGTCCGAGCATTCTGCGGCGCGTCAGTCACAGTCTTCACGGCCACTACGGTCGGGGATTCGAATCCCCCGTTGGGCATGGATATTTGTGCCGTCCTTAGTATTAGCTAGTTCATAAGCAGTTTGTAAGTTTAGGGACTGATGACCCCGTAGTTAAGTCTCATTAGCTCTACAAACATTTGAAGATTTCTTTTTTTAAATTGCAGAATAAATTGAGAAAGTAGCACTTTTCTGAGAAACAGAGTGTCATCGGTAGTGCGATAAATTGAATTCATCATTGTGTCTGGGTAGACTTGTATTAGCGGATGTTTGTTAGAATGTTTGTATAGTCTATGGGACTTAACTACGGGGTCATCAGTCACTAAACTTACAAACTACTTATGAACTACCTTGTACTAAGGACGGCACAAATATCCACGCCCGAGGGTGATTCGAACCCCCGACCCTAGTGGCCGTGCAGACCGTGACTGGAGCGCCTCAGTCCCCTCGGCCACCGCGGCCGGCCGATGATCATCATCATGTGGTATTTATCGCAGTTTGGCCCTAGCTGGGGTCGTGTTCAGTCTGCCTGATGTAAGTCTTTTCAACTGACGCCACTTCAATGATTACGAGGACGACACAACACCCATTTCGCGTCTAGAATAGGTTAAATTTCGATGTTATCCGACGCAGTTACAATTACTTCCTTTTTATATTGATGTAATGTCTGTTCTTTTGCTCTTGTGGTGTCTGTTCTTTCGGTCACATAATAAGTATTTACACACGAAGACGGGGTTAGCTTCACTTACTTCACCGATGTGGTCATACTTTTGATATCGCACAGGAATCGATAATGGGGAGTGTAAGAGTGCATGGACGACAGGGGCGGTACAGCCATAGCGTGCGACTTGTGGAAGTTTGAGAGGCGAGCACGAGTAGCCAAGTGGTTAAGGCGACCGGTTTCGATTCCGTGCCCGGCTGACATTTTCACTTGTCGCGATTTTTTAATTTCAGTGCGCTACTCCTTTCCTTCCTAACCCTTCTTCCTTCCCCTCCATCAGTAATTTGCAAATGCCTTCCTTGTTTCTGCGCGTGTACAATGCGCAGCACACTGTTCACGCACGTCTGCGTGAAGAACATGAGTGTGATTCTCAAAGATTTTACAGTGGTGAAGGACAGGTGTGATTGCGCAAGGGAAGAATCTAAACCGTCGCTTTCCTGTTTTCTCGTCTGGCCTGCGGCGAACCTTGGAAAGTCGACAGCACTCCTGTGTAGTGCAGCCACGTTTATGGTAGTGTGGCGTTTAAGGCCCCTACACACGCTCCGTTTTATCGTATGACCAACTAGATGTCCAAAGAGCCCACCAATTGGTTACAGCCTACACACGTTCCGACCAACTGCACGCAGCGCCACCCTGTTCTGGTGTCTGTTTGTCGAACTGATTTTGTTTTCGCGTGTTCGCTGTGCAGACGACCTCAGGCATGAAAGTTGGTCGGGAAGCGATACACACTGTACAATTTGTCGGGTGAAGTGTTGGAGGAATCGGAGATCGGGTGGTCAGGCAAAACCAACCGACCGACAAGGAAAGTTGGTCGGGTAAGGCCTAAAAGCGCCCATTTTATAGGGTCACCAACGAATTGGTCCAACAAATCGCATCGGGTGGAGGGCACCTTATGGCCGTTGGACCCCAATTAGGACCGTGTTCAACCTGCCTGGTGCTAGTGTTTTTAGCTGATGCCACTTTGCTGATGTGAAGACGACACAACACCCAGTCCCCGAGAGGACGAAATCCCCACCCGATCGGGAATAGAACCCGGGTCCCCTGCGTGGCAAGAGTTTGTGACACTTGCGGGGAGTGACACTTGCGGGGAAAGGGAGTGTGTAGACACTTGTGGGGAGACCCGGACGCTGCAGGTAGTGAACAGGGAGTTCCAGAAGTAGAGATACACCACCCCTACTCCACGCACTCCAGTGTATTATTCAGGGAAGGCCAATCGAGCGAGGTGGAGCAGTAGCTGCCAATTTCGCTTCATTTTTCCTGGAAGTCTTGCAACTTGTTTCTCCCTGTTGGTTTATGCCAAGTTCGGAGTAAAAATGGTTCTATATGACGCTGATAGAAAATAGAATTTATCTTTAGCAATTTTCGGTGTGTGACATTTCTTAGATGTATTGTAATTCGAATACAGCCAAATCTTCTTGGGGTCTACGACTAAACGCTTCAAGTATGTAAAATACTCACTGACTTATTATTAAAGTTTTTTAATTGACGGTTTAAGGTTGTCTCCTATTAAAAAACATAGTAGCTATTTTTAAAGAGATGGAAGTTGCGTGATAGTGGTGTTAACTACATAGCGGTCAATTACATCAACGTCTCTGTGCAGGATGCCTAATATATTTATTGCTTGCGCAGGTGTCTTGATATGCTTATTGTTCTGAATAATATGCTTTTAGGAGGTATGACTGTGGAAAATCATCGTCCTGAAGTAGCAGAGAATGTCTTAATAACTCTCCAAACATTATCACTATTAAAATACCTTTTTTTGTTTTCAGGAGGAACACTCAACGAATTAATATGTAGTGAGAACAAGTTACTATATTGCTCTTCAGCTTGCTAAGGGTTGTGCAATTTCACTGAGTTTCGTGTTATGATGACAGTGTGGAAACTTGACAACAGACTTCTTTATGTGCCTGCACCCAGGAAAAGCTATTAGCCGCCCCAAGGGACCTGGGTTCCCCGCAAGTGTTCCAACCCCTGTTCAACCTGCCTGGTGCACGTCTTTTTAGCTGACGCCACTTTGCTGATGTAAAGACGACACAACACCTAGTCCCCGAGAGGAGAAAATCCCCGAACCGATCGGGAATAGAACCCGGGTCCCGTGCGTGGCAATCCAGCACGCTGTCCACTAGACTACGGAGACGGCCTCTGCGGCAGGTAATCCCCAGTGACTGACACACCTGGAGCAGTCGGTTCGCCGGCCCGTCGGGCACGGACAATGGGTCTGCGCGCGCAACTCGCCTCTCCGCTCGCCCCCAGATGAAGTTATTAACATGCATTAGACACGAGGGCGGCACGGCACAAGGACTCTCACACGCGGAGACGCCGCGTCCGCCGCGAACAAATCCGTGCATGATTAATCCCGGCGAGGGCGCCTAATTACCATGGCAATTACGACGCGCGCGCCTGCGCCGTCAAAATACATCACTGGCCAACGCGACGGCTCCAGCCAGAGAGCGCTGCGCTGTTCTCGGAAACGGCTCGCCTTTGTTTTTAGCCGCTTCCCCGAGCATTCATGCGCTGCTGGTACGTTGACGAAATAGTTTTCTCTGCTTCAGCCACTTTTTTACTGACATTCCTTACCAAGACGCTTTTAACCCTCGCGATACCAAGTCAGTTTCAATAACGTGTATTACGAAGGGGGCATGGGTACTTTTTGCCCACAGTAAAAAAAAAATCGCACTGACGTGTTTTACGGCCCACTTTAGATTTGTAGTTTTATAAGATTTTGCAAACATTTTGGACCAAAATAATAATCGAAATAATAAAAAGTTAATTGACAAGAGTGTCTGAAACCCTTTTAGGGGAAAAAATTTAGGTACTGGCGGGTTTCGAACCACTGACCTTCAACGTCACAGTGGATCGCATTGCCCACTACGCTACAGCTGACAGGTAAGAATTATGTTCTTTAATCTCATATTATTGATGTTCGTTGTTAACTGATACTAATAGGGCATTTCTAAGTACTAGTTTATCATTTATCGTACGAAGAACGACGTGTTTTTGTTAATTCTTCAGTGCGCCATTGCTTTGAAATGACAACGTGTAAGTTACAGTAAGAAAAATATCAAATACGCAAGATGGCGTATGCCACAGAGGGTTCTGGGCGAGGAATGTCACGTGACATCTGCTAACGGCTGGTTTTCGTTAAATGAATGGAGGACGTCAAAACTCTATTATTTTTGCAAATATCTCTGAAACGATACGAGATATGAAAAAAATAAATAAATAAAACATAAGAGAACAAAGTTGTAGAGAATTTTCTCTTCTACAAATTCGATTATTCAGTTTTCGTGTCAGATGAATGGTAAAGCCGTTATTTTCATTTAAATTTCGAGCTGTCAAAAGACGATCGTAAAGGCCCACTTTTAGTGCTACTACCGTAACCTAAAGTGGGCCAAAAAATTTTAAGAATAAATAATATTCATCAATTGTTCTTCCAATACATTAATAAAATACTTTAGAAAGCTCTATTAATGCATAATCAGGATCCAGAAACTGAATATTTCATGTAAAACTGTTTTCAGTGAAGTATTTTATAACATTCACAAAATTCAGTCTTTAGATACTCCATCACTGTCCACATTCTCGCGTACAACACATTCCTCTTCAGGTTCACTCACTACATTGTCAGTTTCATCAATTTCTATTTCATAATCTGTAGATTCTTCCAAAATCTGTGAAAACACAACTAGCTCTTTACTTAAACGAAGTGATGAGTGCTATCGACATGGGTTCTCAAATTGGTTCCGTATTTCTTTCTTTCCAGAAGGCTTTTGACATCGTACCTCACAAATAACTTTTAATCAAATTGCATGGTTATGGTATATCGCACCAATTTTGCTACTGGATATGCAATTTCCTGTCAGAGAGGACACCGTTTGTACTAATCGATGGTGAGGCATCGACTAAAACAGATGTGACAAAGAGCGTTCCATAGGGTAGCGTTATTGGTCCTCTGCTGTTCCTTATTTACATAAACGATTTGGAAAAAATCTAAGCAGCTCTCTTAGGTTGTTTGAAGATGATGCCGTCATTTAACGTCTAGTAAAATCATCTGAAAAAAAAAACCCGACTGCAGAATGATCTAAATAAGATATCAGTATGGTGTAAAAATTGGCAAATGACTCTAAATAATGAGAAGTGTGAAGTCGTCCACATGAGTACGAAAAGAAATCGGCTAAACTTTGTTTACAAAATAAATAAATCAAAAGTGTAGGCCGTAAACTTCACAAAATACCTAGGAATTACTATTACTTCAGACTTAAACAGGAAAGAACACGTAGATAAGTCGTGGGAAAGGAGAACCAGATTGCATTTTATTGGCAGAGCCCTTAAAAGATGCAACAGAACCACTAAAGAGACTGCATACACTTTGCTTGTCCGTGCTTTTCTGGAGTATTCCTGCCAAGTGTCGGATCCTTATCAGGTGAGTTTGACGGAGGACATCGAAAGAGTCCCAAGAAGGGCAGCTCTTTTTGTATTGTCAGGATACAGGGGAGACAGCGTTACAGAAATTATACAGCACCTGTGATGCGAATCATTACAACAACGGTGCCTTTCGCTGCGGCGTGGGTTACTTACGAAAGTCTAGTCGTCACCATTCTCCTTTGAATGCAAAGACATAGTGTTGACTCCCACTTCACTCACTGTTCTCGTCTCGCGGTCGTCGAGGGAACATAGAACAGTGCATGCTACATTGACACAATCATTCAACCCGTCTTCTTACCATTTATGCACTCACAACGCAATTTGCTAATCTAATAGGACAATGCAAATCCACTTTTATCCCGAACCGCCGACCGTGCTCTTCAAGCTGTACGTCAACCACCATGGCCAGCACATTCCCCAAATATGTCCCCATTGCGAAGTGAGTACTCACTTCTGCAGTGAATAAAATAGTATGTGTTACCTACAAATTTTTCTGTATACTGATTTGAAAATGTAGTACATCATTCGTTTGCTATAATGCGTAAAATGTACACGAGTGTTCGTTTGGCCAGTGTGGAATTATCCACGTTTTAGTGTAGGAATATTGTCACAAGGAATGTTTATCGACGAAACTGTTGTACACATGAAACAGCCGTCTATCTAGAGAACACATTCTTTTTAAACTGGACAAGACACATTTGGAGGTGGTATCCTCTCCCTTCCTCCTACCAATGACCTCGCTTAGTCAGATATTTCACGGCCTACAAATTGACGTGGATTCTGAATCTAGTTGCAACCAGGCATGTTTCACATTAACAAACCAAATTCAGTAAAAAAAGAAGAAAAAAACGTTTAGCGGCAGGAAAAAGTACCTTTGGCAATAATCGAACAATTGTGCGTTCGATTTGTAGTGTATAGGCACCTTGCGGCCATTAAAGCATTAAATGAAATTTATCTAAAGATGTTGACGCACAGCATATGAATATGAAAGGAGCAGAAAAGCTATAGTTGTGGGGAGGTCCTAGACTGAGTGTTCAGTTAAAAGATGGAGATTTTGGCGAACGGGAATGACCTTACTTCAAAATTAATAGCACAAATATTTTTAAACACTAATGATTCAAACAGATATAATAAAATCATTTTACTTCTAATAAAACACAGTCGTGGTTGCAAGATTTATTTTATATAACGCGTTTCGTCTGTTTGGGGCGTTATCAGAATCTGGAAAATAAGTTAGGGGAAACTTTGCAGGCCTTGTCTTATCAGTGAAACTAAAAAATAGATTACTGCTGACCTTATAACAATGTTTTAGGTAAGTCCGATGTGGATGCGCCAACGTTTGACCACATCTGTCCGATATAAAACATTATTATAAGGTCAGTAGTAATCTATATTTTATTTTCACTGTTCATGACAAGATCAGCCTGTAAAGTTTCCGCTAACTTATTTCACATATTCTGATGATGTCCCAAAAAGGCAAACCGCATTAAAATTATATCATTGTAACCAAGACTGTCTTTTATTAGAAGTTATATTTTATTGGTTGCTGTAGCAGACGGCCTGATAGAGTGGAGGACATTTTACGAAAAGTCATTTTAGCTGCTTGAGACGCTCCTTGTATGGCGGTTGAATGCATTTTCTTTAGATATGCGGCGAAGTATCCAACTTTTCTCTCTCTCTTTTTTTTTTTTTTTTTTTTTTTTTTTTTTTTTTTTTTTTTTTTTTTTTTTTTCCAAAAGCCAAAGTAGAAGTTATTTTCTACATCTAACGAGATAATAACGGAAACTATTGGACGTAGTGCGTGAAATCACTCTTTATACCTCCCAGAAAGTCAAAAGTGACGGGTAAAGCGCATTACTGGAAACGAGAAGTGGCGGGTTCGAGTTCCCCTCACTGGTGTGGGGCAACGTCATTAACGACACTTGGTTCAAATTCTATGTTAGTTCTTGACTACCATTTCCCCATATGAATCACCGTAGTAGATGGAAGACACGCAAGTCTTCGAAGTAGCGTCCAATTAAAATATTTTGCACACGAAATTGTTACCGTCAAAAGTTTCTCTCAACAGTGCCAAGTTGAGAGCACATTTGCATCCTACTCAGCCAGGCTTCACACATTACGCAGCCACGGTGGACGTTTCACGTTGTACCAAATGAGATTGACGCCGAATTTCTTAACGCGCCTCCAGGGACTATTTGTAAATGTACCAGAGAAAATATTCGTGCAGCCTCGCTTTATCCCGGCGAAACCTCGCGCTGCTAATGGACGCACGGAGCGGCCGGCGTGTTAAGCACGAGTGACGTGGGCGCGCCGCTTCGCCCTCCTGAAAGCCACTCCACAAGGACGTCATTCGCCTGTCCATCCGCGGGCCCCATGTTTTATGCATGTCTCCATCACAGTATTAAAGCAACGTATGATTGTAAAGCCGTTCACAACAACGTTTACCAAAGCCATCCATATTTCATTCTGTACATTCGTACGATAACCGAAGAAGAAAACAAATAAAAGGGAGAGAGAGCACTCTTTCATAATGCAGGCGCATTAAAACACACCTACAGTTTCTCCGCAACACGTCTCCTCACGCTGCTGATTTCACTCCCAGCTGTGGATTATTTTATTAAAACAAAGTTACTGAATTATGAACTTAATCGCTAGGTGAAGTGCAGTAAGATGAACGGTAACACACAACGTAGGTAATTCCCCACATTCCTGCAGACTGTAGTCCAACGGCTCAGTACCTGTTCAGTTTCTTTCTGAATTTGTATGTTACTACAGATATTTTATACTTTATGTAAGGATACATTGCACTAACAATGGAAGTGCGCGGCTTCGAACGCTCAGATTGCGATAAAATTTGGTTAAAATAGAAATCTGCAAAGGAAAGAGATAAGGATCTTCGTGGTCCTTAGACGCCGTTAATGATAGCAATTTTGTATATGATTATGTAGACACAATGTAAGACAATTTCTACAGATTTATGGTTTTGTATGCACCATGGGCATCAGTCATGTGAAATTTTTAAAGGAATTGACCGCCATTTGACTGAAATAATGGTTTATTTCCACAACCAGGTTTCTGCCTTAGGCCATTATCGAGTGATAAAACTCTTCAGACAGGTATTAAAGTCATTGTCATGACAATAAAATCGTTAGGACAAGTTGATAAGTCTATGTCATTAACAGAAAATAGGTACCACATTTGTACCCGAATGTTTGTTTAAAATAATTATACAGATATGTCTCCGTTATAACGTTACAAAATCAACTCTGCTTTTGTAACGTTATAACGAAGACATATCTGTATAATTATATTAAACAAACATACGGGTACAAATGTGGTACCTATTTTCTGTTAATGACACACGTTGACACACATAGCTGTTGAAAATCTCATTAGAATTTTGTATACGGCCAAGTACACATTTTCTAAGTAATTTTGTATCTGCAATGTGGCTGTATATTGGATTTATTGTTTCCATGACTGTGGCAGGCATGCAATATTTATGGTGATATTCCTTGCTTGAAGCATCAGCGTGGGCAGTGTGCCGACTTTCGTTCAAAGAGCGTTTAAGACTATAACTATTTACTTAAAAGTAAATAAACCGTACACTTTTGGAAACGGGAGAAATTTGTCTTTCTAATGGAGACAATTTTTATTTTTATTTATTTATTTATTTATTCCGATTTTTCAGTCATTTTCATGTCCAGGCTCCTTTGAGGCGATAACTCGCAATAAGCGGGAAATCACACTTAGCTTCTCTGCTTGGCAAAGATCTTCAGTTGTCACTGAATATCAATTTCATGTGCCCAAGTAAAAATTACGTTCTCTGAGAAGCCAAGCAGCAAAGATGGCTGTAATCAGGAGGGTGGTAGCTCTGCGAGGCTCACATGCGCTGGACGAGAACTTCCCTAAGCATTCTCCACCTACCAAAGGCGTGTACACACACACACACACACACACACACACACACACACACACATACATACTCTCCTTTCGGCCGACCATCCTGGATTAGCAGGTAGTCTGCGGATCCCCGTTAGCTCCGAGGTGGTCTGAATTTCGGCGCAGCTCAAAGAAACGAACACGGCAGATATCTCCCCCTGGCCGGCGCACCTAATGAATTTGATAGCGCGCCGGGCCGGGCCGGCTCCTCAGCTCCTGGGTAAATAATGCGCAAGTATAATTCTGCAAACATGGCCGCAAATCCAACAGCCGGCCAATTAGAGGGACGCGCTCCGTTTGATGTCCGAGGGAAGAAGTGGGAGCCTTCTTTATGCATGAGGAGCCCGCCGGCCCGCCGGCCGGTAATAGCCGCAAATATAATCAAGTAACCTGCAACTTCCTGCGCAAACACAAGTCGCCGGCTAAACGAATCCGCGATGGGCAGAGCCCGCGGCCGGAGGCGCGGATAAACACGGCGCTTTGTGAGCGCGTATCGGCGCCGACTCCCACCGCCTTACCCTCTCATCTTGCGCTCGTCCCTCACCCGCCCCTGCAGGAGCGTTGCCGTCTCGATTGTACGGAATGTTACACTCCAACTCAACAGGGATTACGTTACTTTGCGCGCTATTCAACAGTCCTTTCCTACTCTTTCGTTTTAATGAGAGAATCGTTAAGAAAGGATTGCCTTGCGAGGTGTCCGCACGACAATTATTTTGTAAACCTGTTCTTGTAGGGCCCGTGCTTGTCGCACAGCCTCGCATCAGATGGAAATTTAACAAGTTTTCCTCAAATTCCATCTAAATAGCCATACTGAGTTTAAATGCCAATTTAAATCTTCAAAACAGCATTTATTATAATTTATTTTACAATCTGTTATATATATATATATATATATATATATATATATATATATATATATATATATATTATATAGGCTATATGTTATCGGTTCTGTGACCTCCTATCAACCAAAACAAAATCCGTTTATTTTCTGTTCTTTTTTCCCTTATATATTCTTTTTCTTCAAATCCTCAGTGCTCCAAAAACTCCGTATGGCATTGCAGTTTCCTTGCCACTCTGTGTGACGTCACATAACCGCGCGGTCGCACGAAGCCAAAGGAACACTTCGGAGAAGGAAAATATAAAAGAAAAAAAGAACAGAAAATATACAATAAAATTACTTACACTAAAATTAAAAGGAAACAAAAAATATATTAAAAATTCCTCCCGCCTAACACCTATTTGACTCGTACTTGTTTGTTTAGTGGTTTAAATGTAAGGTTCCAATTTTTTTAAAGACAAAAAAAAATTAAAAATATGTATGTACCCTTACAGCCTCATATATTTTTGTGGTGACGTTGGATGCAGTGGCGGCCGGTGCTTCAATTAACTGGGGGATCACTGCTTTGAGAATGCCGGATCTTGGTAGTGGCACCGCCCTGCCTCCCCCCTCCCCCCTCTACGATCGGTGTCCAAGCCGCGCGGGAATATCCGAGCGGTCTGGAGCGCCACGTTGTGGATCGCGCAGCCTCCCGCGTGGAGGTTCTAATCCTCCTTCGGGCATGGATGTTTGTGTCGTCTTTAGTATAAGTTAGTTCATAAGTAGTTTGTAACTTTAGGGACTGATGACCCCGCAGTTAACTCCCATAAGCTATACAAACATTTGAACACGAATTATTTACAGACGAATGGAAAAACTTGTGGAATCCAACCTTTGCGAAAATCAGTTTGGATTTAGGAAAAATGTAGGAACACGCGAGACAATACTCACATTACGACTTTTCTTGGAAGATAGGCTAAGGAAAGGCAAACCTACGTTTCTAGAATTTGTAGATTTGGAGAAAGTTTTTGACAATGTCGACTGAAATGAACTCTTTCAAATTCTGATGGTAACAGGGGTAAAATATAAGGAGCGAAGTGTTGTATTCAACCTATGCAAAAACCAGAAAGCGGTTATTAGAGTCGAAGGGCAAGAAAAGGACGCAAAGGTTGGGAATGGAGTAAGAGGTTGTAGCCTTTCCCCAATGTTGTTCAATCTGTACGTTGAACAAGCAGTGAAGGAATGCAAGGAGAAATTTGGAGACGGAATTAAAGTTCAGGGAGAAGAAATAAGAACTATACGATTTGCCGATGACATAGTAATTCTGTCAGAGACCGCAAAGGATATGGAAGAGCAACTGAATGGAATGGACAGTGTCTTGAAATCAGGGGGTATAAGAAAAACGTCAACAAGAGCAAAACAAGGATAATGGAATGTAGCTACAGAAAGTTAGGCGATGCTGAAGGAATTAGATTAAGTAATGAGACAATAAAAGTAGTAGCTGAGTTTTGTTATTTGGGTAGCAAGATAACTTCTGATGGCTGAAGTAAAAAAGATATAAAATGCAAAAAGGCTGTGGGAAGAAAAGCGTTTCTAAAAAAGCGAAATTTGTTGACATCCAATATTAATTTAAATGGTAGGAAGTCATGTCTGAAAGCATTTGTCTGGAGAGTAGAATTGTATGGGAGTGAAACGTGGACGATAAGGAAGTCAGACAAAAATATGATAGAGACTTTTGAAATGTGGTGCTACAGACAAATGATGAAAATCATTCTAACTAATGAGGAGGTGCTTAACCGAATTGGGGAGTAAAGAAGTTTCTTGGATATCCTGACTAAGAGAAGGGATAGATTGGTGGGACACATTCTCAGACATCAAGCAATCGTCAACTTAGCATTAGAGGGAAGTATCTGGGGCAAAAAGCGTAGAGGGAGACCGAGGGACGAATGCAGTAAGCAGATTTAAGAGGATGTAGGTTGCCGAACTTATTCTCAGATGAAGAGATTTGCTAAGAACAGGGTAGCGTGGAGAGCTGCATTAAACCAGCCTGCGTAATGAACACCACAATAACAAAGACAATCTCGCTCGGTTAGCCGTGCAGTCTAATGCACCGCTTTCCCAGACGGGGAGGCGTTCCAGCCCCGGTTCGAAATCGCCCGGCGGATTAAGGAAGGGGAGTCGGAGAGCCGGCCAGCCTGGATGTGGTTTTTAGGCGGTTTTCCGCATCCCCCTAGGTGAATGCCGGGCTGGTGCCCAAGTCCGGCCTCAGTTACACTTGACAGTTCTACACATAGGGTAAGGTGGTACATTTTCGATCATTTCGGACAAATGTTATTATAACTGGAAATAAATCGTGAAAAGGAATAATTTTAACTGTGGCACTTGTTCTTGGATGTTTAATGAACATGTAACACAAATATTATACAGTTACAAATGTTGGTACAAACACAAAAAAAGGTTACGGAATTGAGAAACATCGATCGAAAATGTACCACACCAGTTACAATTATGATCACTTCCTCGTACAATTTTGATTATGGGCATCTTCCACATAAAAAGCACTTTTTCTGTCACGCACCAATGCATAATTCGTGGTACCAAACATTGCATATTTGCCAGCGAATCCGGTCACCCTTAACTAGATGATTTATAAGAGCGCGTTAGACTAAGTAGCTTCACTTACCTCTTTAAAGGGAAAAAATTATATCTCCTTACCGCAGGAAAAGACAGGAGGAGCTGTAGAAACCTGCTACTCTACAACGCGACGCAACGAGACACTACGAGACAGACAAATGGCGCGAAAACTTATGTTGATCGGAATTGTACTTATATCGAATTTGTTCCACCTTACCCTATAAGAGTATACGCAGACATTTGGGGTACACATTTCCTCCTGGAGGGCATGCGGTGGCGCCAGGAATGACATCCGAGTACCCTTTAACTATTAACAAGGCTTATCCGACTAACGAAGTGCGGGAGCATAGCTCAAGGGAAAGAAGAATTTACTATCATTATTACTATGTTCCGTATGCTAAAACACGTGATATCGCACACTGGACTCAACGAAAATGTAATAGCCGCAATAAAAGGCTAGGTGAGGCAGTTCTAAAGTCAGAGTAGGATAAGAGCATCTTACTTCCAACAGCAATACCAGTGAAGCACTTCCGTATTCAAACGAGTCTCCTCGTCGGACAGCTTTAGCCTGACGGTAAGTCTAATGGGTAGCCGCGATAAAACTGTCCCTATCACGTCGGACGGGCCCGCCTCCTGCATACATAAAGACATTCGCCGTCACTGTGATAACAGACCCGTTCGTGCGCGGGGGGGGGGGGGGGGGGCAACAATCAAGCTAACAAGGTTAGCGTCCCAGGTTGTTATTTTTTTTCCTCGTTTTAAAATATTTTTTCAACTCAAAAAACTTGACGGAGTGCGTTTTACGGCTGCCGTGCCCGGGCAGGACTCGTCCAGTGCGGACGACGCCGGACGCTAGGGCGCCGTCGTAATGCGACATGACGGGCAAGAGGGCCGACACACGGAGCGCTCGCAATAAACTTTAATTAGCGTCGAGATAAGGCGGCGGCGGCCGCCGCATATCGAGTAGAGCAGAGGGCTGCCGGCAGAGAGGAGAGGAGAGTAGAAGGGCGACTCCAGAGGAGAGGAGGCAGCTGCTATCTGGACGATAGCGCGCTCTCCTGTCCCGGCCGGACACAAACACTGTTCATCCGACCCGTGAAATTAACAACCGCGTAACGAGTCGCAGGGGGCAGGCCCCCGCTCGAATAACGTACGCGCCGATAAGAAATACGTCCGCGTCCTTTTATGTAAGCGGCGCGGCGCCCGCCTTACGACTCGCTTATTACGGCCTCTGTTCGATTTCAAACCGCCCCGCCGAATTTATGTAACGTGTGTCCCCCACTCCCGCTTTATAACAGGCTACGACAAACATATAGGCTCGTCCTGCGGCGTGTCTCGGAATATTTTCTTAGTGACCGACTTAAAGAGTCACTTCTCCCAACAAGCCCAGACTATGTCCCCCATCCTCTCCCACTCACACACATAATTTATCTGATGATGGTGCCTGAAGCATACACTAAGTCATGTTGTTGTTGTTGTTGGGGACTGACTGGTTTTATGCGGCTCTCCTCGCTGCTCTGTCCTGTGAATGCCTCTTCATCTTCCAGTAACAACGGAAACCCAGATCCACTAACGCATTTATCTCGTGACTTTCTTCCGTGACGTGAGTCATCCACACATTCATCTAATCGACATGGGATACACTGCAAATCAAGTTTAAGTGCCTGGCAGAGGGTTCATCGAACAATCTTTATACTATTTATCTAACATTCCATTCTCGAATAACACGCGGGAAGAAAGAACACCTGAATCTCTCCGTTCGAGCTCTGATTTCTCGTATTTTATTCTGATGATAATTTCTACCTATGTAGGTGGGAGACAACAATACATTTTCGCATTCGGAGGACAATCTTGGCGATTCGAGTTTCGTAAGTAGCCCACGCCGCTGCGATAAGCGCAATGATTCCCACCCCAGATCCTGTATCATTTCCGTAACGCTCCCCTGTATTGTGAGAATACGAAACGTCCTGCTCTTCTCTGTATTCTTTCAATGTCCTCCGTCAAACCCACCTGATAAGAATCCCACACTGGACAGCAATACTCCAAAAAGACGGACAAGCGTAGGGTATGCAGTCTCTTTAGTAATTCTGTTGTAACTTTTAAGGGTTCTATCGATGAAACGCAGTCTCTGGTTCGCCTTTCCCATGATATTATCTACGTGTTCTTTCCAGTTTAAGTCTGACGTAATAGTAAATCCTACGCATTTTGCGTAGTTTACGGCCTTCGCTATTCATTGATTTATCTTGTAAACAAAGTTTAACGGATTTCTTTCGTACTTATGTGGACGACTTCACACTTCTCATTATTTAGAGTCATCTGCCAATTTTTATATCATAGTGATATCTTATTTAGATCGTTCTCCCGTTGGTTTTGATCTTCACATGATTTTACTAGACGGTAAATAACGGCGTCATCTGCAAACAATCTAAGAGAACTGCTAAGAGAGCTGCTTAGATTTTCTTCCAAATCGTTTATGTAAATAACGAACAGCAGAGGACCAATAACACGTCCCTGTGGAACGACCGATATCACCTCTGTTTTAGTCATTGCCTTACCATCGAATACTACAATCTGTGTCCTCTCTGACAGAAATCCCCTATCAAGTCGTAAATTTGGGGCGTTATACCATAACCACGCAATTTGATTAAAATTCTAAGCTGACTATTATCGATCAGTACCCTCGCAGACAATCGCTTCTTTTAATTAACTTACCCAACAAATTTCTTTTCGCCTCAGTTCTATTCAGCGCCTCCTCATTGATGATAACAATCATTAACGAAATCGCTATGTAATATTATTTACTTTAACATGACGGCCCCGTTTCGGCTTAAACTGCCATTATCAAGTGACCTGTGGTACGAAATAGGTGGAGGAGGAGGAGGAGGAGGAGGAGGAAGAAGGAAGCGTAGGGGTTGACGTCCCGTCGACAGCTTGGTCATTCGAGACGGAGCTAACGCTCGGGGTTTTGGGTAGGGATGGGGAAAGAAAGCGGCCATCCCCTTTGAAAGGAACCTACCCGGCATTTCCCTGGAGTGAAATAGGGAAATCACGGAAAATATAAATCTGGATGGCCGGAGATGGACTTGAACCACCATCCTTCCGAATACGAGTCCAGTGTGTTACCACTGCGCCACCTCGCTCGGTGGGGGGTGGGGGCAAAAATGGGACCCACAGTTTATCGTGGAAGCCGTACTAAGTGTTGCTTGTGCCGACTGCTTACATCGTTAAAGAAGTGATGGCAAGGTTACAACTCAAAGTGAAAAAGTCGGTTATCCAACGTGGTTCTAACCCGTGACTTTTCGTTCAACAACTGAGCACTCTGCCGCAAGCCTTCGGTTTGAATAAAATCGCAAATTCTCCAATCAAGAGCAAATATTTAATTTACTATAAAAATAATACTGAGGTTATTAATCGAGATAAAACCTACCTTATCTTTTAATATGGACCAAATCGCACACACTGTGGGAAATTTCATTAAAATCAATTAAGTAGTTTTGGAGTTCATTGCGAAGAACATAGTGATGCCGAATTTTTACATATATGAAGTTGTATACATACGAAGGGTCCGTTCTTTCGGACGTGTCAGGTTTTTTTTTCCCCTGTAGTGAAAAGTCAGTGAAGGACCGACAAGGGGTCGCGTCCGAAACACCACCGCAATTTGATACTTATTAATGTATCCTGTATAGTGACTTTTATGACGAGAAATGTATCACAAAACTTGGGTCGTGTTAAAATGTGTGTAATTAGCAAAAGGAAAAAATATCCTGATCCCTACTTGATCGGTTTTGTGAACCTTCTGGTTCAAAATGTTTGTAGAGCTTATTAGACTTAACTACGGGGTCATCAGTCCCTAAAATTACAAAGTACTTATGAACTATCTTATACTAAAGATGGCATAAACATCCATCCCCGCGGGGAGGATTCGAACCCCCGACAGCGAACTTCCACGCCCATTGCAACACAGTGCTCCAGTACGCACGGCTAATCCGCCGCGGATCCATGCGCGAGGAACCCCCAACCGTAGCGGCCGAACCTTCTGGTAGTTTACCTAATTAAACGTTGGTCAACTTCAGCTGCATGCTGTCTGGTTCTCAGAGCATTTACTAATTCCCATTAAGACGACTATGAACCGCCTTACATTCTACTTTAGAAAAGACGTAAGAGCAAATCAGTTTTTAACATTACAATTTATAGCTGGGGCTGTACTTTCTTCACGAATGCTAAAGTTCTTCCTTTCTCGAACTTCATACTAACTGGTGGCTCAGGTATTCCACGGGTTGCAACTTTGTTTTTCGTTGCACGATATTATGAACCTATCAACGTAGCTAATTCTACCGCAACACGAATGCAATATGTTTTTTATCCAGCAATCTGGCTAGTGAGATTGTCTGCAGTGAATACTACCCATTTCTGTACCGCTGAATTTCCGTACCGTTAACCTGAGCACTGATTGCGGATGAACGAATACGCGAAACGACAAGGGGAGAGCAATACAGCCCCCCTCCTGGGTAGCACTTCTTTCGCCGTCCTCACAAATACCTTTTGTGGCTTCACGCTTCGTTGGATCCTGTGGTCGCAAGGAGCGTGGGACAATTCCACGATGAATGTTCTGGTCTCTGAACATGGAATTCCGTCTCCTGTGATTGGTGAACCATTAGCGAAACCAGGTTGCAGTGCAGTTCTTTAGTGTTTTATTTTTCGTTTAACGGTGCAATCTAACCACAAATTCTTACACATTTCGCAATCGGAGGACAGCGTAACACATTAATAATTGACGGTCATGAACTTTGGAAATTACGTTCAAGTTACGTTACATGTCTGACTAGTATTTAACTTCGCAAGTCTTACAGATGCTGTGGAATTTTAATGATTTGGTGTTTCTTTTCGGGATTCGATACCTAATGTCTCTAAAGTATACAAACATTTTTTATTTGATATAGTAAAAGAGAAATAATTAAATAGAAAAAAAGTTTGTGTCTTGATTTGAATTTCATTTACCAAAAAAGGAGACGGTCTTCCTGACCCACATCTTCGTTGATTAGTTTCTGTTTCTGCGTGGAGCTCGCCTCGTATCCTTGACAATGGAGACAGCTTTACGATCTTCCTGTTGCGAACTTCCAGTATTTAGTCAGTAAATAGAGACAGGTGGCTTCTGACAAAAATCGAGACACACGGAGCATACATGTATTTCGAAAACTACCGAATACTCTTTTTACAACAGACCGACGTGTAATTTTTTTTCTTTTTCTTTTTTTTTTTTTTTTTTTTTTTTTTTTTTTACAATACCTAGTGTTCATTTGCCCTGATATGACCAGACTGACTAACTCTTTGCCTTCTTCTCTCAGAACAAATAAAACAAGAATAGCATCCACAAGCTTTACAAGCACATTCTTAGGGTCCTCAGATAAATGTAATTATTGGATACATGACAAAAGGAATTAAAAATAATTTTCATTGAATGTTGTTCAGCTCTCATTAGAGTAAAAGAGAAATGGTTTTCCATAAAACTTATAGCTGTATGTCGATTTCTCTGTCAGACTATTAAGGACCTATTCTAAAAACGGTTATACCTGTCATACCGAAATTTACATCCTATATCTAGGTTTACGATTCTTCCACAGTGTATAAAATTTAAACATTCTACGTTAATGCAGTAATTGATACCCCCAAACTCACTTATCAAAATCCGTGGGGCATTTCACGCGACTTAGAATCATGAAATTTGAATACAAGCACGATGACGAAGTACTAGTAAAAGGAAAAATTCCAAAACTGGTAATTTGTGATTATATCATGTAAATGTTTGCTGTCATTTCAGACTTACAGTCCATTAGTGATTTTTCAAAAATCTTAGGAACTAGTGTATAGATTTTGATCTACTTTTCAGTAATTAATAGAGTTATACATGAGAAAGATTTGTGCGAATAATTTACAAAAAATTTATACTAATCGACTACTACACGAGGCGGAGTAGCGCTTACCGCTGTGAAAACGATGCCTTAGCCATCTAATGTTAAACTGCTGACAGGCGGCAGGCCACCCGTTCCCCACGCCATGCTGGTTCATTCTACTCACAGACTACCTCTGATACTCTACTCTTCAATACGTACAGTGTCTGTAATGTTTCAGAGCAGTGCAATACAGATAATTGACGTAGGATTGCCGTTCAATTTCTTTGGACGAGGTTCGGATTTCGAATAAAATATCAATCGAAACAAAAGAAACATATTATAGCAAGTGCAAAAATACCGCAAAAATTTCATTTGAATTAAGTGTCCATCAAAAGTGTTTGAATACCCAGGACCGATATTGTCGAGGCTCTCGACTCTAGCGTTGTATGAAATGTATATATATGATACACACGTGGGACCTGCTAGCATTTGTCCGATTATTTTATTTAGTACTAGTAATACCCGACCACTCGTTGTGTGGCTAATTGCAGATTAGATGGAAAAGAAATAAAAGAGGAATTATACATTTATAATTCCATAATGCTTTTTCAATGGGAATTCGACGTACACTCTACATCCCTGCTGCCATTTCCTCTGTGTTCCTCTCTGTGGCCCTCTGTTCGTTCCCATCTCTGTTACCTCATCCTCCTCCCCCTCTCTCTGTCGAAGTCCCCTCCCATCTCCTCCCCCTGTCTTTGTTCATCCGTTCCTCCTCCCCCCTCTCTTTCTGCTCTTCTATATCTGTACCCTCTCCAATCTCCCCCTTCTCCCTGTTGACCTCCTCCTTCCCCCTATGTCTGTGCTACTCTATCTTCTCCATCTCCATCTCATCAACACACTCTCCCTGTTCGTCTCCTCCTCCACCCTCTTTGTGTCAATTTCCTCACTGTTCTCTATCTCATCTTACAACTCTCTTTAACCTAGAGCCTTGTTTATTGTTCTGTTCAATATCTAATATCTGCTTTGAAATTTTGACCCAACGTTGCACTGTACCTAATTTTTAATACATGTCATATATGAATTTATATATATTTTATAGTGGGAAAAGTCGTTAAAAAACTAACATTATAAACGCGAAAGGGGCTCTGATACGATTTTACAATAAACCGTTTAATATATTTTGATGAAATTGGGTTTGAAGGTCGCTTACACGCTGAAGAACAACATAGACTACTTAAGAAAAAACTTATTTCAAGATATTTATTGATTTTAAGTATATAACTCGAAATATGGAATAACTTAGCATCAACATTTCTGTTATAGCTTCTGCGACTCGCGAAGATTCCTTCTGAAAGCTATTCATCACAGTTATTAAAATACTTTTACCGACTGATACGTCCAACGTAATACGCTTCAGCATAACGAATACGATGCTTAAACGAGACGTCAATGTCTTAAAACCGTCGAACCGATTTCGATGACTTTGGAATCCTGCACAATTTACACTTATAACGTATAGCTTCTACAGTCAGTGATTTAGTCACCACGCAACAACGATTTTTTTTCCGAATTAAATATCATCTTTATTTTCATCACGATAAAGGAGGACAGTATTTACCGTTATTTATATTTAAACCGGAAATTTTGAAACTTTTATCTTGATGATTTCGGATCATATCGTAAATACAAAGTTGCGAAATTATTGTACTTTGGATGGTCTTTGAAACGTTTACAAGAGCATCAACGCCTGCGAAGCCGCGGGTACAAGGTGGTATATGATATATTATACAAATACTTATTTAAAAACATTCCTACGCCAGAAATCAACGTTGTGCCACAATTGCAAAACAATCGATCACGAGCTTCCCAAGATTAACGGTTTTTAGCAAACAAACATTTACATTTTTATTGATATAGCCTATCTGGCGTGGAAGAAAACTCATTCGTCGCAGTTAGAAACTTAATACGCAAGTGAATGGATTTCGTCTTGGCGATGGTATCATTCCAACTTCAGGGAAACCATGGCAGAAGTTAACTTAGGAAGATTTCAAACCGACCTGTATGAAATACGAGTGTCTCAGCCAACACTGTTATCAATTTATGTTTGTATTTTTTAATTCCCTCGCAGCTACGAAAAATTAAAGAAACAGCAAAGTTTTGTCGAGTGTATGGGAATACTTCGTGGCGAATGGACTCGATCTAAAAGGCGGGTAAATACAAATCTGAAACAGTCTGTGAATTTCTTGCAGGAAGAACGAAACTGATGGAAGAATTCTGAGGGTGTACGTTCATGGAAGAGCCAGGCATCATATTTCTTTCTCCCATTACCTCTCGTGAAGCGCACATAAACTCACGTAAATTCCAACTAAAACTGTGGTTTACCACAATCGTTTTCCTCCTGTATCTTCGTAGAAAAGAGGACAAGTGGGAAACTCCGCATCTAACCTAAGGATAGCTGCGTATTTCGAACACTGTCTGGAATAGTTGTACAGAAGTAAGAGAGTATACTTCAGGCTGACTACTTGCATCTTTATAGCTCAACTGTCTCTATTTCCGAACAATGAGAACTATATATTTCATGTGAATTAGTTACTAAGATCGCAAAGGAGCTGCTGCGTTAAAGGAGAATTGAGAAATACTCAGGTCCCTGGAAATTGCTGCTTGTTGCTAGTGGTAAGTGATTAAATCTGTATCTCTTGTGTCTGTCAAACGTTGCTGAACGGCTAATGGACTATTAAAGCATTACGTGCAATCGTGTTTTCCATTCATTTCACGTGTGGCCTTTGAATTCGTTCCTTATTATCCGCGTTCGATAATTGCTATTTTTGCGTAACAGCGTATTAATCTAGCCACCCTTTCCCGTTTGCGAAATTAAGGTCAGGCTTTGAGCCATTCAAATTAAACGCTACGTAAACGCCTACTACACGTCTCTTCATTCCTATAAAAGTTGTATAAACATGTGCGCGTGTAATATAAAACACGTGTTAGTTATACACGTAATTTCCGATTACTTATTCTGATACGTGGTTGCTGTTTTACGATATCCTTCACACCAATCAACAGGAAAACCAACAGAAACTCTATTGAGAGCCACGAATTTTAGGACCACAAGGTATGCCTCTTTGTCAATTAAAAGAAACACGCGATGTTAGTTTAAAAAAGCAATATTTTCAACAGAGAAATATTCGGATTAAAAATTAGTTAAAGTTGGCATGCGCTCTTTTTTTTTACACTCTTTTACCTGGAAACAGAAGAAACAATGACAGAAATAGAAAAACGTTCAGTGGTGAGATTAAAATTCAGTAGAAATTGATGCGGGTAATTCAGTGATTATATTCGATGATACCTTCAGTGAAAATGAGAAAGCAATACTTGACCTGTTGAAACGAGTGAACAACATAATATAAACAATAAAACAAAGACTCACTTAACGAAACAGCAGGAAGTAACTTTCGGATTGAACGTCCCGTCGTCAACGTGGTCATTAGATATTTTTGGAAACATTTTTTTTTTCTTTGGGCAACAGGAGTCTTATTTAAATTTATATATAGAGAACAGTCTAGAGTGCAATAATTTATTTTATTCAACTAGTTTCGGTCTTCTTTTATAGTGTCGAAATTAAACTAAGTTAATAAAGAGAAATAAAACGATATTATACCCATCGATGTTGTGGAGCTGGCAAGTAAGTGGGAGCCTTCCAGTGAGTCACTGATGGCTGAGGCTCCGCCCCTTTGCCAACTCCACCCATCTTTGATAGCCAATGAAAAGAATACATAGATGAATTTATCCGAAAAATATAAAATTATAATTAGCCACACATTTCTTTGTCAATGTCAATATAAGAAAGATGACTACAATTATTTTATCTTAGACATTGACAAAGAAATACGTGACTTATAATAATTTTATAGTTTTTCGGCCAAATTCATCTATGTAGTCTTTTCAATGGCTATCAAAGATGAGTGGAGCTGGCAAAGGGGTGGAACCTCAGCTATTTAAGAGCAGTAACGCAGTGCCAGCAGTAACGCACTGGAAGGCTCCCAGTTTCCTGCCAGCTCCACAACATCGATGGGTATAACATCGTTTTATTTCGCTTTGTTAATTTAATTTCGAGACTAATGTATATTGCTCGAAAGTCCTTTAACTGTAACTAGCATATATTTCAGAGTTAAAATTCCTTAATATGATATAAAAGAAGACCGAAACTAGTTGAATAAAATAAATATTGCACTCTAGACTGAGGCGCTCCAGTCACGGTCTGCACGGCCACTACGGTTGGGGGTTCGAATCCCCCCTCGGGCATGGATATTTGTGCCGTCCTTAGGATAAGCTAGTTCATAAGTAGTTTGTAAGTTTAGGGACTGATGACCCCGTAGTTAAGTCCCATAAACTCTACAAACATTTGAACTCAAGACTGTTCTCTATATGTAAATAGTCATTAGAGACTGAGTACACCCTCGGATTCACCCCACCCCACCCCACTCCACCTCTCCCCCAACCTTTAGTTAGGAATAGGGAAGGAATTCGGCCGTGCCATTTGAAAGGCACCATCCCAGCATTTGCTTTGAGCGATTTACGGAAATCACGAAAAGCCCCTGGACGACCGCAAGCGTGTTGGAACGGCCGTCCTCCAAAATGCGAGTCCATTGCGTTACCACTGCGCCACGTCTCTCGGTAGCAGAATGACAGTAAAGAAATGATAAGTTTCAGAAGTGTCATTACGGATTATTTTTTCTACACAATAACAGTCCACGTAGAAGATGTTAAACAATTGTACTTCCCTGGAAACAAAATAAAACAATTTAGACCAAGAAACAAGCCGCGCGGTCTGGAGCGCCACGTTGCGGTTCGCGCGGCCTACCGCGTCGGATGTTTGAATCCTCTCTCGGACATGGATGTTTGTATTGTCTTTATTATAAGTTAGTTCATAAGTAGTTTGTAAGTTTTGGGACTGAGGATCTCGCAGTTAAGTCCCATTAGTTTATAAACAGTTGAACAAAGAAACGAGGAAACAAGAACAACACTAGCTTAGCTAAAGAGGGCATTACTCACAAAAAGAACTTTAGCAATAGTAAACATAGCTTTTAGTCAAAAGAGTTTCTGAAACTGTAGGTCTGGTCCACTAAACAGTATACTATCTACCGGGTGATCAAAAAGTCAGTATAAATTTGAAACCTTAATAAATCACGGAATAATGTAGGTAGAGAGGTAAAAATTGACACACATGCTTGGAATACCATGGGGTATACCATGAGGTAGCGCGAGGACGCAGTTGTTAAATATATGTTGCAGCACGCCATTATTATTAATTTAATTTTCTGTAATATTTTTCTACTTCATATTTTTTTAAAATACATAATTTCTAATATTCAATTTGCGTTCTGCGTCCTCATTTGATAGTTAGTTTCCCCTTCCTTTCATTTTCTTCTTTTATGATTATTATTGTACTTAATTACTGCCCATATATCATTTTTGAAAATTTTTAATACTGAAATACTGCATGACGCGAGCTGCTTGGTGTTTCGTGTTTCCAGTTTTGTAATAAAAAGACACGAGGTAAGCCAATTTTTTATTTTATCTGCGTCGCAGTCAGATTGTTTCCCCCTTTTCATTATTCAAGTTAATCAGTTACGTTCTACGCTTTCAGAGTACTTTAGACAGGGCCATAAATTCTAGTGTTTGAGTTTCCTCATTTCCTGGTCGTGTCCATCGCGCATATTAATGTTTTCTAAGGCTTACCTCGATGGCCGTAGTCAGCACATTGTTCAGTTTTTGAAAGTTCAGTTTTGCAAATACGTAGTGCCGATCAGTCCCCATTAAACATTAATCTATTCCAGGTACCTTGCAAATTTCTATTAACATTTTTATTTATTTTATTTTTTCGGGATACCATGCAATATTTACCCCTTTTTTCTGCCTAGGTCCTCCAACAGGATGTGTCAGAGTGATAGCGCCCTTACCAGTGGAAACCCCGACGCTGGGATGGAAAAAAAAGGGCAGAACACAAACCAGGGGGTATGGAAAAAGCAAACGCATATCGGCATTTTAATCGCATCGTCTTGCCGGCCGCGCTAACCGCGTTAGCCCTGAATAGGTGAGCGGGTTGCGAGTTAACCCCCTCGTAGCTGCGCCGTGCGCAGTTCGGCACGAATGCCGTTATTTGATTTCTCGTTACCTAATCGCCGTTTCATGCAATCAACTTTGCAAATACGTCCCACTTCAAAACGGCGATGTTTGGGCAATAAATGTGCGAAACGGAGTTAACTTTCGGAATGCAAATAACAAACGTATCAAGCGTAAACAGGCTGGCCATTTTAAATGAAATTTTCACAGACGTTTCCGGCGGCCGGAGCGATTAGCGAATCGTTTAATACGTTAGGAGTATTTAGACGGATAATTAACTGTCGCGACCTTTTTTTGTTTTTCCCCGCAGTCAGGCCGCCATCAAATGGCTGACAAAGATTGCGTAACGTGCGCTTGGAAACCGCGAATATTTTAGCAGTTCTACGGTGCACCAAAAACAATTTGAGTAGAAGTCCATTACCACCCTAAAACAATATATTCTACTATTGTGCGTTATTTTGCGAAGAAGAGATGGTAATTTTCTGCGACGTTTTGTAATTAATACGCCTCTAACCACATAACAAGGTAAAAGTGTCCACACTAAAATACAAATGGAGCGCACATAATTCTCGGCTCATATTTCAAAACAGATAACACTCCTCCGCTGATCTCCACATCCAGATACAGTAGAACCCCTCTAATCCGTCAGCTTCGGGACCGGGACCATGGTCGGAACGACAAAAAGGTCGGATTATCCGAAACATCTAATATTTACCGCAAAAATATAAGAAGACATTTAGTACAAAAAATTAAACGATTTAAGAACTAAAAGACGTCTAAAGTAATATAAAAATGTGTTTTACACAATGTTAAACAATATAATAACTAAAAAACGTCTACACACACTATAATATGTATTGGTTTTAAAAGGAAAAACGACAAACAAATTCCAGTACTGTACTGTAATTACTGTAAAAACAAATCGGACACCATGGCGAGTTTTCCAACGATCAGTCCAGCCTTCACTGGCAGGAAATTTAATTTCGGCTTCCAGATTTTTGTGCAGAACTGTAGCTTTTTCTTTGAAAATTGGCCCGACTATTGGAGTTCCTTTCCTTCTTTCTTGACAAAACCACATCCACAGTGCGTTATCAAGCACTTCCAGTTTAGGCTTTTTTATGTTTTATGATTCTTCAGAGTGTTTTCACCATCAATCGTAACTGTATAGGATTCAATGTCTTTCCGATTCTTCCTCCAATCCTTAATTGCCGTAACACCTACATTCAGTTCCTTTGCAATTTTTTCAGAACTATTCTCCTATGTCCGGTGTTTGTGACACTGCTAATTTTTCATTTAGAGAAAGAGTTACGTGTTTACGTTTGAATCCAGGTTGCAAATTACCAGAGCCGCATTACATTCTGCTCTTTCATCTAAACAGAGATAGTGACAGTGGAAAACGCTGTTTTAGATATTCGTTTGTACATACGCCGTATTTCTGGGTGTACAGATGAGGTAGTAATACAAATTCCATTTTAATGTTTGGACACCTTGTCTAGAGGTCCTCCTCTGGTGCTAAAAATTGGGAAAGACTAGACTAGTCTCAGTTTTTTCAGGACTGAAGTGAACTATTTTTCACTTATTTGCCCTGCGTGTAGAAATATGTCTTCAGTAAGTCAATTGAAGTGATCCGCAAATTTAAAAAAAAAAAAAAAAAAAAAAAAAAAAAAAAAAAAAAAGTTCAAGGCAACTGATATTTGTCCCTTTATTTTGAAGTAAACGTCTGCTTCATCACAAAAACTATGGTAACTGTAAAATACGCAAAGCGCCATCCTGCATAAAAATCGTACGTTACAGCAGGTATTTTATCAGCCAGGCTGGGGATGATGCGATTCTACAACAAATCGGCGTACCTCTCACCCTTCACGATAGCAGTTACAAAACCAGAATCACGCAGTTCCTCGAAGAAAAAAGGAAGATGTGGTTCGAATAAAACCCCATTTCATTCCAAGAATGTGTGTCAATTTTACCTCTCTATTTACATTATTCCGTGATTTATTAAGTTTTCAAATTTATACTGACTTTTAGATCACCCGGTTTTACTATTATTAATAATATCATTTATTTATACTTCAGCGTTGGAACCATGAATTGGAATGGTCAAACTTGAGTTGTACGTGTGTGAGAAGCAGACTGTGACAACACGTGACTTGGGAGGTGGCAAGGTGTGGGTAAGTCCAGCACTTTGCCACGCCCCTGTCGGACAGCCCAACCTGAGCCGGGCGCGGCGTCATTCGCCTCGGTCGCAAATTAGAGTCTCTGGCCGGTAGACTGCGCTGGCAGCGGTCGCTGTAATTGGAGGGCGGCGTGATGACGCCCCTCTCGCCAACGCTCGCGTCTGCTGGGACGCGGAAAGCCCTCCACCTGCGAGGGCGCGTCACGTTCACTTACTGCCACGATGGCGCACCGTAGGTACCACACCTGTACAGCTTCACTACCTCCAATATAATCACTCCCAGAAGACCTATACTAATCTTTCCTAGTTCCTTTTCACTCTCATATTGAAATTAATGTTTTATAACTTTTCCACTTCAAAAGTCACGTGTTGTATCCTGAGGTGCCACTATCATGCGATAGCGCCGTGCATCAATACAGGTCGTGGTTCTCACACACGTAATACTAAGTTTAATTCTCTCCGTATTCAATGGACTGGGACTACAGCTGAGATAAATGTCTACACTGAAATAAAGTAACAGCAGCTGTGATTAGATTTTTTTAATTAATTAACCGACCGGTGTCGGTGTTTTATTCGCACAATCTTCAGGCACCCGTTGCGAAACCATCACAAATAATAGGCATTTTTAAAAGGAGGTGGCCGTTGACACCATTAACTGTGAATTTCTTCAAACGACGTTTGATACCTGTCAAGCAAGGACGGAGAAATTCACGGTTACCGGTGTCCACGGCCACCCCTTTTAAGTGCACTATTACTTGTGACAGTTACGCAACGGGGGCCTGAAGATGGTGCGAATATAACACCGAAATCTGTTACTTAATTAAAAATCTACATAGAGCTGCTTGTACTTTCTTTCAGTCTACACTTAAAACGAAGGGCGGTGTACTGACATAGTGCTATAAATAATAATCATTTCTGCAAACATATCTGAAGGTGGAATAACATCTGCCACGGTTGAGTGGCCGGACGCTCTAAGGCACCTTGCTGCGGAGCGCGCGGTTGCTCCACCGTGACAATTCTTTCGTACATTTCCTGGGACCATTCACCGAATACATGAGACGCATTCCGTAAGTCTTGGGTATGAGGCCTCTTGATTCACCAAACACTTCGACTACCACGGTTGCGGAAGAAATTTCGGAAAATGGCGAACTTTCTGATGTACGTAAATTACAGATAGCTGCCGAATTATGACAACTACTCTGATTTCTTTATATTATAACTGTATGCTTTTTTCATGTTAACTGATTCTTCCGTCGGTTCTTAATCTATTTGTTTATTTGATAGTGTCCAAGGTTTCTAATATAAGGTTTTGTGTCACCTGTGTTAGAATAACCCTTCAAACTTCAAGATTCTTGTTTAATTTTATTTTATTCACTGTAGTCAATGTTGTCACGAAGTTGTCATGTTTCCGCTGTTTCTCGATATAAAGTAGCAATGTTTCCTTTTTTTGCAGTACTATTAATTCACAACTTTCATTTAAATATTATTTACTTTGCAACTGCTCCATCAAAGATGATAATTTACTTCTCTGCATGTAACATCATTTCTGGTTTGTTGGCAACGCAAGTTCTTTGCCTAAACTTCAGTAAATGTCTGATGACGTCCTAAGAAGCCTGAAATTGATTCACGTAATAAACAAACCTGTAGAACAAACACAAAACTGTGTAATAATTTTCTTCTTTTTGTCTTTGCTCTTGGAAATATCTGTCGAATTCGACTTAACGAGCTAGCCTGGGTGGACCTTGGAGGTGGCATGTATCAGCTGGCTCATGAGAATGAGTAAAAAGGAATAAAAGGCGGCTACTCGAAGCCGTAGTTGCTAAGTGTCTCGAACTTATCGTCAAGCTCAGTATGATAAATAGGACACGTTACAAGACAGGAATACACACAATAGCTTGGAATGGGGTAGAATGATGTGACCTGAAACTAATAGAAAACGACGACATTAGTTGTCGGTGTTAGTGCGACTCCTAACAACCCCAGAGACATGTAATTCCCGGTGACGTAAGTGAAGAAAAGGGACGACGGGAAAAATATGGCACTGTTAGTGTGGAATCAATAGCGTCCGACGTTGTTGGAGCAGAAATTACGCCAGTAATGACAGAAAGATGTCGGAGCTGTGCTCTCTGATGAATGCTCCATCAATCACCCCCTCTCCACCCCCAGCACACCCTAGTCCACCCAGCGTACCATATTCTCAGAGATCATTCGCGGCCTTACGTGATTATTTCGTTTTTGGTTTCTAGAGTTTTAATATCGCAGGATAATGTCTGCTAGGTTCCATATTACAAAAGCGATGGTCTCCTTAATGGGCTGTCATGCCTCCTCCTGGCACAAACCGCTCTTTGGATTCGGAGAGTCGACCACCGCACTCTTCATCGCCCTTGCGTTTACGGATTCACGAACGTGTCTAGTACACTTTTGTGATCGGAGACGCGGCATTTACTGTACACGGGATAATGAAAAGAACGTAAAACAATGAGGGTGATTCTCTTACGCGTACTCAATGTACAAACTGGAGTGAATTACAGTAACTCTGTTAAATACAAGATAAAATAAGCAGTTCATTTTTATTTTGTAGCTCGTTTTCAATCGGGTTTCGGCTTTTTACACCACTCTCAGACATCGTAAGAATAAAATTCTTTGCAAGAAACGATTGCGGCTCATAGATCACGCCGTAGTGAACAACTTTCGTCAGGACAAAATTTTCCCTGATAGTCGACGACGACACTATGAGAAATTTTATTGAATTCTACGACCCTTTGTCGACAAGATTCATCTTATTTTGGTTTATTTATCAAGCTTGTTGTTTTTGTACTGTAGAACAGTTTTTTCAACCTGTGAGTCTGACCCCAAGTCGTGTTTGGGGTTGCTGTCACAATAGGAAGTGCTTGCACTATAATATAACAAGTGGTTCAGTAATAATAAGAAAAAAACGTATCCCTAAGTGCAATTTATTTAATGTTTCAGTTATGGAGTTCCTTGTGTAACTTTCATTATTAATTGGACCAATCATATATTGTTTTATAACACCGTGTGTTAAAGATGAATAGCCGCAAAGTTTGAAAACTGTTTTCATGAGCCAGTCGATAGGTAAGGGAACATGATGGAATAAGTTATTCTGAAATATGGAAATAGGTCTAATTCTTTATAAATTGTCTGTACAGTGGGACCTTTCGTAATAAGAATAATTTGCTTCTGGGTCCTACCTGAAATACGAAACACCCGTTAAGCAAAATATTTTTCTGTGAGAAATAAGGTAAAATGAGATAGTGTGTACCGTTCCAAAAAATGCACACCAAAACTTAGTGCAGCAATATAAATAAAGCTTAAAGAAAAGAAGGAAGATTTGTTTCTTTCGAGATAACATAGTTTTTTTTTTCTTTTTTTTACTGTTATGAGGAGGGGGGGTCGCAAAAAAAATTTTTTTTTCTTTGAAGGGTGTCGCATATTCCGAAAAAAACAACACTGCTATAGAAAAACCGGTGGTTTTCAACGAAACCTTTAGAATGAATATATGAGGGTTCGAACTTAAATAATGGCAACTATTTATTCACAAACGATACAAAAGCTTTTCACGTTTCTAGCAGTTACTGTCCTTCGAAGAAGTCACCAGCGTTGCATGGCATGTTATCATCTTTAAAAATTCCATCGTTTTTTGGGAACATCGATGAATAGCTGCGAACGTAATTGTTTACAGCAAATGATTGACTCGGTTGAACCAGAGGACTCAGTCCGTTCCATGTAGAAACAATAACAAACAGCACTGTGGCACAGATCGTCAAGACTGCAACCGATATGTTCACAAGCCAAGGAGACGCGCTGCACGTGAAATCGTGCTGTTAACAAAAGCAATCGAGTCGGTCGTCTGCTGCCCTAACCCAATAACGCCAAACTTCGTCGCACAGTCTTTGCACATCACACACTGTATTTGTGGTTATTTCGCTGATTGTGTGTGTTACCACTGGCAGTTATAGACAAACGTCGCTGCTGCCAGTAAGGACAGAAATGTGTTGTCCGTGGTGAGAAGTAATCCTGAAATCTGGTATTCTCCCATGCGGCCAACATCAACTACCATTCAAAGTTCAAAATCACTCAATTCTCGCAATCATTACGTAGGAAAACTCTTCACATCAATACTAGACTACATATTACAGTTCTGCGATCGTACCGCATATTTATACCTTGTGTAAGCAATAGTACCGCCATCCCATGGCATCCCATGGTTTCTGTCAACCCAGTGTAGAAAATTACTGAATTCGATAGCAAATTGAAGTCTAATTTAGTTACTATGGAATGCAAGAGATGGATAGCGATAAGTTGACGATTCACTCTTCTCACATCTATACTAATCAGTTTGCTCGTAACATTTGCTCTCTTCGGCTCTCTTGTTCTTACCAAAAGGACACGCAGTTCATCTGCATGCGACGGGATTGTAAACATCGGTGGTTAAGCGGAAAATCTACACCAATGTGTGTGGATACCACAGACCAGCACAAAGACTGAGGTCACCTTTATCATCACAACGCCTGCAGCTACGGCTGCGGCTAAGTAAAGACATCTGCCGCGCCGCTCTGTTTGCCACGCCGACAACAGTACACATTACACAATGCGACAGTAAACAAACGGCGGTCAGTTACGGAAAGACCGCTTGAGCGCGGCAAGATGATCCGGTTCATGATGACAAAGGGTCATCAGAGTTCACGGCTGGCTAGAAAGCTTCGAGTAAGTCCAGCTTGCCTGGAGTGTTGCAGAGGTCACAAGCGTCGCATTCGGAAGGGACGGGGTTCACATCTCAGTACGACATGTGAGATTTGGGTTTGCGAAATTATCCGAATTCGCTGTCGATTATCCTGTCCGGTTTTGACTTCTGATGCAGAATGGAGTGCCATTACTACTGACACAGTCAGGCATGTGTCCGCAGTAGGGTTAAAGCCGTTATAAATTGGAAGGTTGGACCCACCCTATACTCCCTGCCCCTCCCTCCCACCCCGACTTCACGTCCGAACCGCTTTCACGTCCTTGCTGAAACATAGTCATCATACATAATGACATTCATCGAGCGGCGCGAGAGCGCCACATTGCGGATCGCGCGGTCTCCCGCGTCGGAGTTTCGAATTCTCCCTCGGGCACGGATGTTTGTGTTGTCTTTAGTATAATTAGTTCATAAGTAGTTTGTAAGTTTAGGGACTGAGGACCCCGCAGTTACGTCGCATAAGCTTTACAAACATTTCCTCGAGGACGGTGCGTTTCCACATATCAAACCTACTTACTCGTACGACGAAACTGATAAAGTGTTCAGTCCCTCTTATCGGAGGTTCGAGTCCTCCTTCGGGTATGGTGTCTTTTTTTTCCCCTTTGCGTACGTTAGTTTGAGCAGTTGTCAGTAAATAATAATGTCGTGTGGCTCATTAGCCTGGTGCACGTCTTTCAATTGGACCCCACTTCGGCGACTTCCATGTCCCTAGCCTACCCCAGTTATCCAACCGGGGAAGTGTACGGACCGATGACCTTAACAGTTTGGTCACTTAATTTTACAAATGGTTGAACGTTCGACAAACAGTTCGTGTAAAGCACTGCTGTTGCTAGGATTGACTAGGTCCCTTCGTTTTTGACTTCAACACCGATAAATACAACGGAATGATGGAAAACGCAAAAGAAGTTACACAAAAAGTAAGAAAACGGTAATGGAGTGGAGCGTGGCAAATGAAAGGGGAACCGAATGGTATTAACGACAGATGCAAAGCAGGAGTGTTTGGGGAAGGAGTAAGGACGGCATGCGTCATCGCACGTGTAAAAGCAGAATAATCACAGTGGCTGCACTCAGAAAGAGAGCGGAATGTGGTGAGCGATGCACACACAGTCTACTTGCAAGGGGCACCAGAACGTTAAGATCACGGATTTACTTCAAACTTTGTACAGCTTCAGGATGCCATTAAAACAACATCAAGTAGTAAGGTGCGCTGCTCAGGCAACTCTGAGAGCATCATAAGAAGAGTTTTTCGCGTCAATTATTACGTAGCTTATGTAACTGTGCGTAGGTGCCCTACGTTATAGTTTCTGATAGTTGCCAGCCCGGTGGTTAAGCGTATTCGGTAAGAATGCAGAAAGCCCTCCTGAGTTGTAAAATCGAGTCCATATCTGTATGATCAACACAGAACAAGCATGATATGATAATACGACGACCACGGGGAACCGATCTGTATGGAAAGGAATTATGAAGAGGAAAAAAACAACCCAGGCTGTTGGAGTTACAGCTTAGTAAGATGAACGAGAATGAGACGACGATGCTACTAAAGCTAAAACCGAGTTTAAATATATTTTTCATCGCTAGTCACATTAATAAATTTACACAAAATTTGAAGCATAATGTAATTATGCGGTATCAATAACCTTCCGGAAATACTGAAATATGGAATCGAATCAAGATCACTTGATGATATCACTCATCACTTCATGTCAGTGAAGAACTAGCTGTGTTTCCCGGTCGTTCTCTTCGAGGTAGTTTATAGTGTTCGAAAAAAATATATGTTCCAAAGTCGTGGTACAAACTGACGGCAATGATGTGGTTTGTTAAGCTTAAGGGACTTAACTGCGGGGTCATCAGTCCCTAAACTTACAAACTACTTATGAAGTACCTTACACTAAAGACGACACATATATCCATGCCCGAGGGGGGATTCGAACCTCCGACGGCGGAAGGCCGCCCGCATCGCAACACAGCGCTCCAGTACGCGTAGCTAATCCGCTGCGGCGGCAATGATATGGGCCTGTAATTTTGCGGGTCATTCCTGTTACCTTTCTGTTGTGGCGTAAAGTCAACGCCACACGCCAGACGCACGAGAACGATCGTTTAGAAGGCACTGGACAACCGGCAGCCAATCACACGTTGGCGCCGTGCCTCCTAGAGGGAGAAACCGAGAAACGCGCCCTATACAAGCGGCTATATCTAGGCCGACATGCATCTGCAAGAGCCCATCTGAACTCGGCTCCAACTAGGCAGTCACTAGAACTCAGCGCAGCTAGCATCGTACTAGGAGACGCCGCGAGACGAGAAGAACAGGTAGAAATTGAGTATTGTAATTGATAGCAAATAAAACTTGTATTACTAATCTGTATAGCTGTTTTGGATGTCAACGCATCCCAAGCGTCCTGATAGAACTTTTCCAGGAAGACAGGCCGGGAAGGTCTAAACATACGGCGACGAGGACGACAGAACACTTTCTTGAATATTGGTGTTACTTTTGCATACCGATCTTTTTTCCGAAGGAAGCGATTGTATATGGTAACTATGTACGAAGCCACTGCATCAGCATACTCTGAAAGGGACCTAATTGGTATACAGTATGGGCCGGAAGACTTGCTTCTGTTACGTAATTTCCGTTCTTAGTACAAGAATATTTACTTCTAAATTACGCATACTAACAGCTGTTCCTGGTTTCAATTCTGGGCTATTTGCTTCCCACTCTTTTGTGTATTAATTTCGGAAAACTGTGTTTAGCAATTGTGCTTCAGTAGCACTGTCTTCATTTGCATCACTATTGCTAGCGCTTAGTGAAGTTGTGTTTTGCTACTGATGAGTGAAACTTCCTGTCTGCGAGGAAAGACAATAGGCAGTACCATTTCATAATAGGTATCTTCATACAGCAGAACCGTGACATTTACACTTTCGCCATTCCGAAGCTACGACCGACCGAGATGGCGCAGTGTTAACACACTGGAGGGAATATACGACCCTCACATTATTATTTTAATTTCAAACTATGCCTTGCCTGTCAAGAAAGAAAATGTCTACTTTTCATTCCGCGCCAGTTTATACTTTCTTAACTGCCCTCGCTCGATTTTGATGAAAGTATGCGGTTAAAAATTTATTTTTGGACACAAGGCAGTACAACATCTTAACTTTCGAATAAACCATTCACGTTTTCATAATTCGTTACAGTCGTTTCCAAATGACGCTGTTTGTCAGGTACGTACACTTAATCTACAGGTAGCGTATTGAAAAAGTTTGATAGCGAGCAGCTTACTGTTCTATGCGTATTATATCATACATTACAGCTAGTGAAATAGAGCCAAAAGTATAGGAATGGTATTCGCACTGATATATACCTCTTTTCACAAGTAATTGCGAGTTATCTGAACGGAGTCCTTGCTGTCTACTACGAGTCAGCTAACAGTTCATTGATCTTGTTATTTTATTTCTATTGTTGACACACTGTAGTGACCATTGACCATAGATATTATAGACTGCGCGTGGCGTCATTACACTGAAACCAACATCTAAGTCACGTGACTCGGGGCAACAAACCGTTTTCGTCGTTACAAGAAATGTGAAGTGGAGCTGACAGGTGTAGTTTTTCTCAATTATAATTGAAATGAGGCGTTGAATTTAACAACAAAACGTCCAATCATATCCTAAAACGCTTTAAGCAGTACAGTTAACGTTATTTCTCCATAATTCCTAATTTTAATGCCATGGTTATTATTTTTACATGTGCTTAGGTGAAACGTATAAATTACTTGCTCTTATTAAGTGAATAGCTCTTTTTGTTGTTCTGTGCGTCACTTTGCAGCCTCCATTGGAGTAGAAGACGAAACATCAGATTTACAAAGAGCATAAGTTTTCTTACTTTTTTTACCAATATGTGTTGGAGTTATGTTATGCCTTTATAGGAACTAAAAACGGTCTATATCCATAGTATCCTTTTTCTACACGATACAAGCGCTTGTATTTTACGACTTGTGCATATACAGTGATGTCAAAACGTAAACCTTGCAAATTACTCCCTATATAAATTAGAATAATTGATGTGCAAAGACAACTAAGACTAATTTTATATCTATACTGAATGTTGTGTACTTAAATATAGCTGTGTACAACGCTGTTAAAATCAGATCTGCACTAGAAATTACTGACTTGATGAAATATAAATTTAAACAAGACCAACTGGAATTGTCCCCTCCCCTCCATAATTACAATCTTCAGTTAAACAAAATAATAATGCTGCACAAACACTATCTGTAATTCTACTTCTTGTAAAAAGAACTGTGAATAAGTGTCAACTCGTCACATATACAAACGATAATCGCATTAATATTAGTATAATCATGCAAAAACTGCATTACCTTTAGTACTACACGTGTAATGAGCGTAAAAAAGGCGTTTTTGTTAAAATCAGACGGCCGCGGTGGCCGAGGGGACTGAGGCGCTCCAGTCACGGTCTGCACGGCCACTACGGTCAGGGGTTCGAATCCCCCCTCGGGCATGGATATTTGTGCCGTCATTAGTGTTAGCTAGTTCGTAAGTAGTTTGTAAGTTTAGGGACTGATGACCCCGTAGTTAAGTCCCATAAGCTATACAAACATTTGAACATTTGTCAAAATCAATACTTCAGTTGAAAATTAGAAAAACTGTTGCTCATATTGACGAAAACTCAGTCACGTGACTAGGGGCAATGGTAGATGTTGGTTTCAAACCACAACGCGGCAGAGATAGGGCCGCGTGCAGTCTGTGTTATCTTTGGTCTGTGATAGTGACTCATCAAATTTTCAGCACATAAGAAATAGGTGGTAAACGAGCGATCCCATGAATTTCGACTACAAGTACAACTAAAAAACACTTCTGAATTTTTAAATTAATGTTACAGAATTAATAGTAATACAAGAAAAAATAAACGTACCATTTTTGTACGTGTAATTGAAGAAACTTGCGTCTCCGTAGCACAGTGGTAGGGTGCCAGACTACAAATCCGAAGGTCGCGAGTTCGATCCCCGCCAGATCCTAGGATTTTTATCTGTCACTTTCCACTTCTTTCACCTCTGGCAGTATTGCTCATGTGAAAATACCGTGCAGCACCGTGGTTCAGAACGCACGTTAAAGTGTAGTTCCCCCTATAACTGGCTGGGTAAGTCAGTTCGAAAGTCGGAGGAAGGCAACGGCATACCACCTCCAAACAGGACCATGCCTAGTAAAGCACTGTTGTGTTCAAACCAATCTTCGGATTGTTGACTGCTTTACCTTTACCATGCAGGGAGGCTTCTGCTGAAAGCAGGTTGAAGACGTGTGATAGCCACGGTGGAGTAGCCGAGCGGTCTAAACCGTCTTGCTGCGGAGCGCGCGGTTGCTCGCCGTGGAGGTTCGAGTACTCCCTGGGGCATGGATGTGTGTGTTTGTCCTTAGGTTAGTTTACCTAGGTTTAAGTAGTTTGTAAGCTACGGACTGATGACCACGCAGTTTTGGTCCGATAGATTTACAAACTTTTGATTTTGATATTTGACGTGTGATCTTGGGTTAGGCTGGTAGTGTGAACAACACAATTGAAAACAATGTGTTTAATGTCTCGGCTCGACCCGGCCGGTAGTGTGAACTCGGCCAAAAAGTGCACAGCCAAACCAACGCGGCGTTGCTTTGAAAGATCACGGCCGAATTCGTTCTCTGTCCTTACCCAAACAATGTGAGTGTGAGCTCCGCCTCTAATGATCACCCTGTCGACTGGGCGTTAAGCCGCAATCTTCTTTCCTCCCGAAGCTGTGCTCCGTCTATAATGACTTCATCTTCGTCGTTCTTTTTTCTCCGGTATCGTCATCCGCCGTTCGCCGTACGTAAGTATGAGGTCTCGGCCGCCGGCCCAGTACTGGGGACGGGCTGGAGAGGCAGGTTGTTTGGTTTACATTGTGACGTGGTCGTGCGCTCCCGTTAAGGCCAGGCGGGGGCAACTGTTATGGCTTTATTCCCACGCGACTGGCTGCCGGCGATCACTCGCGCGGGCAGCCTGGCAGAGCGCCTCGCCTGAAAGTTTCATGGGCGGCCGTTAAGGGCCTGGCCGGTCCGTGATGGCCGCGCCTGACGGCCACTGACGTTGATGAAATCGGACGCGCCCGCCGCTGCGTCACTCGCGGGGCATCCCGGACCGGACCGGACCGGACCGGCAAGCTTTTTCTCGATGCTCGGCATTCGTGGACGTGTACAGGGCCAGGCCGCGAAACAGGCACTGCAGCGGCACTCATCCCACAGTAAAAGGTAAAGCAGTCAACAATCCGAAGTTTGGTTTGAACACCACTGTGCTTTACTAGGCCATGGTCCTGTCTGGAGGTGGTATGCCGTTCCTTCCTCCGACCTTCGAACTGACTTACCCAGCCACTTATAGGGGGACCTACAGTTTAAGGTGGGTTCCGAACCACGGTGCTACTCAGTATTTTTCACATGAGCAATACTGCCAGAGGTGAAAGAAGTGGAAAGAGACAGATAAAAATCCTAGGACCTGGCGGGGATTTTTTTTTTTTTTTTTTTTTTGTCTATGGGACTTAACTACGGGGTCATCAGTCCCTAAACTTACAAATTACTTATGAACTACTTACAACTAAGGACGGCACAAATATCCATGCCCGAGGGGGGATTAGAACCCCCGACCGTAGTGACCGTGCAGACCGTGACTGGAGCGCCTTAGTCCCCTCGGCCACCGCGGCCGGAAGCGACCTTTTATTTTATTTATTTATTTATTTTTTCCGATGGGTACGTCTGTTCGTTGCGGACGCTGATCGTTTTTGTTCTTTCTTGTTCGGTGTGTTGTTGGCTCAGCTTTTTTATTAAAGAGGGCGTTGAGGCCTCTGATTGGGCGCGCTGAGCCACGACGCCCGGCGACCTTTGGAGTTGTACTCCAGCACTCTACCACTGTGCAACCGAAGCGCACCGTAACCACGAAATAAAACCAAGTGCACATTACTAAAAGATTATTTACAGAGATGTTCCTAGGTTATATCTGAGGAGGTAAACGTGAAAAGAAACGAAGTCGCACGCTATTTAGGTGTTTTCTTTTGACCAAAATATTGAAGTCATTTCCATCAAGTTTTAAGAGACGATCTTAAGTAATTAGTGTTCTAATGTTGCCAAGATCGCTATTTTATGGACTGGATAACTAGTTTCAGTAACCAAAAATGTTCAAATGTCTGTAAATCTATCGGACCAAACTGCGTGGTCATCAGTCCGTAGCTTACAAACTACTTAAACCTAGGTAAACTAACCTAAGGACAACACACACACCCATGCCCCAGGGAGGACTCAAACCTCCACGGTGAGCAACCGCGCGCTCCGCAGCGAGACGGACGGTGGTTCAAATCCACCTCCGGCCATCCAGATTTAGGCTTTCCGTGATTTCCCTAAATCACTCCTGGCAAATGCCGGGATGGTTCCTTTCAAAGGGTACGGCCGCTTTCCTTCCCCATCCTTACCAAAACTCCGACCGTAAGCTCCGTCTCTAATGACCAAGCTGTCGACGGGACGTTAAATCCTAAGCTTCAAATGTTCAAATGTTTGTATAGCTTATGGGACTTAACTGCAGGGTCATCAGTCCCGAAACTTACAAACTACTTATGAACTAGCTTATACTAAAGACGGCACATTATATGCAAATTTAATCGTTTTTTTAATTGTAAGTATATTTGCATATAATATGTTTGTGATGCATATGAATTTTCAGATTAAGAACTGTAAACATCCGAAATGTAATTTATTTTTATTATTTATGCCATAGATCTGATGATGAGGTACCGAAACGCGTAATGATAAAATAGAAAACTGTGCGACCAAGACATTTCAAAAAACAAATTTATGCATGCGTATCAATGTGTCATTAAAAGTGTAACCGTCATTAGTGTGACAAAATTGTGATTAGCGTACTACGTTACTGTGTGATGTGTAGTAGCCGGGTGATCAGCCGGGCGCCGTGGCTCATCGCGCCCGGTCAGGGGGCTCAACGCACTCTGTAATAAAAAACACTTCAAACATCAACGAACAAATACGATCAGCGTCCGCAATGACTAGAACTAACCATAGAGCAAAGAGAGAGAAAAAAAAAAAAAAAAAGCTTCTCGCTGCGGAGCGCGCGGTTGCTCGCCGTGGGGCATGGTTGTGTGTGTCCTTAGGTTAGTTTCAACTGGGTTTAAGTAGTTTGTAAGCTACGGACTGATGACCACGCAGTCTGGTCCGATAGATTTACAAACATTTGAACATTTTGATGTTTTCATAACCGCGATAAATATTATTGTGTGGGATTTAGCAGTTGGCTCGCAGTTTTACACAGTTTCTCTCGGGAAAAAGTTACGTGACATTTGCCGAGACCCCGTCTCCCCCAAGTGAGATTTGGCGAGATTCGTGTCGACCCCCTCCCCCCACTAAAAACATTACATAATTAATGAACGCCCCCTAAGAAACGTTTCATTACTTGCGATTCTCCCCGAGTTCGTAATGCCCGGCCGTGTAGTCGGGTTGCAACGAAGTATGGGATTTCATTACCGCACAGTGCCCGCCTCCTCGGCCACAGTGTCGGGTCTTTGAGGAGCACCTGACACCTGCAGACAATGGCCCTGACGGACTCAAAACCAGCGCCCCGGAGGCCATGCCAGGCCTGACTGGGGCGGGGCGCAGCTGCCTGCTGCGGGCATTAGCGCCGCCAGGGCAGAAAGAATCCTCATTTCGCAGGAGTTGGCGCGCCTGAACAATGGCGCCGGATCGCACGTGGCCGGCGACCCCACATATTGCCGCCGACAGCTATTCAAGCGCCGGACCGCCCCACCCCACCGCACTTATATTGCCGCCGACTCATATTAGAGTCATGGCCGCCACCTACACAGACAAACGACAAAAACCTCGGACTCGACTGCCTCCAACTCATATCCCTTACTTCTGTGCGCCTCAGCTCCGAGGCGGCACTTTCAGAATTCCCCACGACTTTTCGATCGTGTCCAACTTCTAGGTTTTTCAGCTAGTTCACACAACTGCTCGTTTCGAGAAACACGCTTCTAATTTACGAAGAGGTCGAGCCCAGGACAACGAAACAGGTAAATACGAGAGGAAATCGGAAAGTAATGCACAAAGATTTTATTAGAAAAATTTTGAAAATAAAATAAATTAACATATAATAATCATCAATGAACTGTCTTTTTTTACGTACCATCCTACATAATCAACAAGGTTCACAACACAATTGTCTCATCGTGGTACCAGTTCCGGTATACCCTGTTCGAAGAAGCCTGGATCGAGATCCCAATCTGCGGCCTGCTCATCTCACTTCTGGATGTCACCAAGCGTTGACAGACCATAATTATAATAGGGTAGCAGCAGTTAAAACAACTTCTATGTAGAGCTTAGGGTGAGTTTTAGTGGGCGAAAGAGACATTAGTAGCCCTGGTATCAATCTACTGTACTGTTGATACAGGTATTTTTGGTACATTTATTTCCTGTGTTAAGTCCTTGGCACTTTTTAGTGTTAAATTTTGTGTTTGAACCTGCTCAGAAAAAAGGGTATTGCGCTTTATTTCATGGAGCTTAAGAAGAATGTTAGCGAAATAGTCAGATTTTTTTCCATAGTGGCGACCCTGCCAAGGTGAGGGTATCCATTCAAAATAAGTTTGTGTTTAAAATAATATTTTTTAAAATACCGACAGTTTCATAGTACTTACTTTCAACAGTCTCTACCGGAATTTCATGTCTGTGATAGTCGTATTTCAAAATATATTGTTGTTCCAGAGATATGTCGGGGGAGAAGTTTAAGAGGACACCCTGTATACTTAAGAAAGCGATTTTTTTTAATTTATTATTTCAGAAAAAGGACGTACGTTTTTTAGCAGGTCTGGAATAGAAACTAATTTAACGCTTCTTATAAGTCAGCATATGTTCTCCAAAAGATTAAAACTTCTAAACTCACAGGTCTTGGCCCTAGAAAATGTCATATTTCGCCCTTGACTATGAACTGATTTCACATTTGAAGATGTGTGTCTACAATTATGTAAGTATTATGAGCTATAAATTGCTCATAAGTGAACTGTACATTTAGACGCTTGGAGAATTGTTTGCAAACTTAAATGAAAATATGATTAATATGCTACATTTTTGCTAACTTCATACAGTTTCATGAGAGCCATTTCTCTATGGATCCTGGGGAAAGCCAGTAGCCTTCTCTTTTTAATTATGTATATTTCTTCAATTAATATAATTTTTTAAACAATTTACTTATTTTTGTAAACACTGTATTGTTTTTCTGGGACTGTATTCTTGACTATCGCCTCACTGTGCAATTATGGAACAAAACAGTGAATCTAATGATCTAATGTTATCATACATGAAGTAGGTGTTCGACCGTTCATACTTCGACAGCTGGGATTCTCTGACAGGTCGGTCACTACTTTCTGAGAAGAACGATCAAAGATTCGAGTAAGCGGACGAGATTAAACGAAGTACAAACAGAGGCTGGATGAGCGGGCCACGGCATAACAGTGCTCGTGCAAAGAAAACTTCAGGGCGAGAACAAAAGCAGAAAGCGGCCGTTGGTGAACAACGCACCACGCGCGCAATCCTCGCGAAAAGCAGTCGAGTAGAGTAGAGTAGTTGGGTCCGCCTCCCCGCGACAGTACGTGCCCATATACGGCGGACGCATTCCATTGTCGGCTCGCAGCACAGTGTTTCGTAACGCTGGAATCGCTGACGCACAAAGAACGGGCGCGCCCGTTTCGAAACGCCTGGCTCCGCTCTCGCACCTACGCGCTGCGTATGCTACGCAATCACACGCACTCCCCAGCGGCTGCGCCTAAGCCAGCTGTTTCCTTTCCAGTGCCTTTGATTAAAGCCATCCGATGCACTGCAGGTACATTTCACAGTCATCTCTGTAACAGTACACAGCTATGACCCTTCGCATTCGCTGTCCCTTTTTCTTCTTCGAATGCCAGTGAAATGATCGTACGGTATTACGGTCGAACTTGGAGGCCTATAACACAGTCTTCTATACACAGTCGCGACACTCACTGCTGTGAAAATTGTTAACAATTGACAGTTGCGGTGTAATAACGTTCCTAGCGTTGGGGAAGGCGCCGTAAGTGTAATACTTACAACTACTTTTCTACCTAACTAAATAGTTTCTATAATTTTGCGTTCCAAGAATTAGTAGAATACCGAGAGCCGTAAATAACACTCAATTAAATGAAAAACAGCCGAATTTCTCTTATTTAGTAATATAAACAACTACTTATTCATGACGCAATATTTACGAATATGTGTATATTTCCAGCTTATTGTGCTGAAGGCGACAGTATATAAACATACCTTATATTGCCCATCTGATTTGTAAACAAGTTGATTATAACTCTTCGCTCCCTGTATTAACCCGTGCTAGCTTCAGAATTTGAAAGAGTGTATTCCAGTCTAAATCGACAGAAGCTTTTTTCAGAGCTACCAAAAGCTAAATAGCATAGCAGCCGTTTTAAGTCGAATTTTTTAATAAAAGAATGTCTTGGTTGCAAAAAATTTTGTTTAAATGACTCGTTTCGCCCGGTTAGGGTATGTTCAGATATCTGACAAAGAAGGAAAAAAGATCCAGGACTTACAATATATTTACATGACAATAATTCAATTTTTTTAAAACTTTTTAGCTACAAAGCAATGCTGAAAATCGGTAATAAGGAATTGTAATAACGTACGGTACTAACGTTTTACCTACACTGTGATACAGGGTGTTTAGATTAAAATGCAGCCATAGAATATCTTACAGAGACAATAATAAAGTAAACTCTTGATCTGCGGTAACATTGACTGTTAAAAACAAATTGATACTATGTTTAACTGAATGGCTGTTGAAGTAATTTATATTCCGAGATTTACCTTGTCTGATGTCCCTGTACCGTAGAGTAGGTTTACAACTCATTTATACGACGTGCGTCAGTATTGGTACTGGTACTCTAGGGTACAGGGATATCAGACAACGTAAATCTAGGAATATAAATTATTACAATAATCATTCAGTTAAACATTGTATCAATTTGTTTTTAACGGTCAATGTTACCGAAGATCAAGGGATTACATTATTATTGTCTCTGTAAGATATCCTATGGCTCTATTTTAATCTAAACACCCTCTATAACAGTGTAGGTAAAACGTTAGTACCATACATTATTACAACTCTCTATTACAGATTTCAGGATTGTTTTGTAGTTAAAAATTTTTAAAACGTTTTGAATTACTGTCTTGTAAATATTTTAGATTCTGGTTTCTTTTCTTCTTTGTCAGATATCTGAAGATGCCCTAACCGGGCGAAACGCGTCATTTACCTAAAAAAATTTGCAACCAAGACACACTTTTATTCAAGAAATGCTAAAAAAGTATTTTTGCCTTTCCCTAACCTATCTTCTAAGATGAATCGTAACGTGCGTACTGCCTCTCGTATTCCTACTTCTTCTTCTTCAGCTTGTCCCAGTTCGGGGGTCTCTGTTCCTGATTTTTTTTCTATTTCTCTCGGTCCCACGTGTCCTCTTGGCTCAGTCCCTTCACCCTCAGGTCTTCAATGACGCAGTCCTCCGTCTCCTCACTGGTCTGCATCTTCTTCTCTTGCCCTCCACTTGTAACTCCATTGTTCTCTGCAACAGGTGTCCCTCATCCCTTCTCGTCACGTATCCCTACTGTTGTAGTCTTACGTTCCTGGGCTTTCTGTAATGCCTCCAGTACACTTGTCTGCTCTCCAATCAGATCATTTCTTTTTTTTTTTTTTTTTTGTACATCCTAGTTTTCCCATCATGCAACTCAGCATACAATTATCAGCCCCGTTTAATTTTTTCAAAAATTCAAATGTTCAAATGTTTGTATAGCCTATGGGACTTAACTACGGGGTCATCAGTCCCTAAACTTACAAACTACTTTTGAACTAGGACGGCACAAATATCCATGCCCGAGGGGGGGGGGGATTCGAACCCCCGACCATAGTGGCCGTGAAGACCGTGATTCGAGCGCCTTAGTCCCCTCGGCCACCGCGGCCGGCTTAATTTCTTCTCCTACACTTCCTTCAACAGCCAGATCTCACTACCATACAACATAGCTGGTCTCACCACCGATTAAATAATTTTTACTTATGTCTTTGGGTTTATTCTTTCGTCGCAGAGCACAACAGACACAGTTTTCCAGTTCGTCTATCCAACCTGGATCCTGTCGCTTACCTCCTTACCTACATCTCCTCTACTGATAACCTAGAAACCCAGGTACTTTTTCTCCAAATCTCTTCAACTGACCATTTGCCAACATAATTTTCAATCTTTTCCATCTCCAACAAACCAAAGGTATTCGGTCTTCTTCCTGCTAACTCTGAGTGCTCCATTTTCCATTTTCTCCCTCAATCTATGCGATGTTCTTTCCATCTTCTCTATGTTCTCCTCCACTATCACGACATCTGCAAAACTAAAGGTAAGGTAAAGCAGTCAACAATCCGAAGATTGGTTTGAACACCTCAGTGCTTTACTAGGCATGGTCCTGTTTGGAGGTGGTATTGCCGTTGCCTTCCTCCGACCTTCGAACTGACTTACCCAGCCAGTTATAGGGGGACCTACAGTTTAACGTGGGTTCCGAACCACGGTTGTATTCGGTATTTTTCACATGAGCAGTACTGCTAGAGGTGAAAGAAGTGGACAGTGACAGATAAAAATCCTAGGACCTAGCGGGGATCGAACCCGCGACCTTTGGATTTGTAGTCTGGCACTCTACCACTGTGCAACCGAGGCGCACTACCCAACCATGAAGGCACGTCCTGCAGTCCTCTCGTGTTCTTACATTTCTCCTAAAGCCAAACAGATCTTCTCCCTAGATCGGATGCCACGATTTTTTTCCATTCGTCAGTAAATAATTAGACCTATTGTTAGTATTTCGCAACAATAACTAGCATGACGAAATGTCCGCATTGTGTGCCCAGTGCCCATTCACAAGCTCACTCGACCTGTGACGTACTTGTCCCTCGAGTTTCGTCCCGTAAGCGCGGGGAATTCTTAAGCGACGGAAGCAGCCGAGCGCGCCCGAGCGGAGCCGAGCGCGGCCGAGTGTCGCGGTGGCGGGCCGTACCAGGCGCTAATGAATCGCGAGCCACGAAAACGCGCCGGCCGCCGTAAACAGCGCCGCGCGGGCAATTAAGCGAGTCATTATCATTACGGCGCGTTAATTGTTGCTGCGCCGCGCCGTACGACTGCCGCCCGGGCCGCCATATTTCTTCCGCCGGCCTCCTGCAGCCCCTTCCACCGTGCTCCACCTTCCGCCTCCAGAGCCCCTCTCGGCGAGGAGCGCAAATTGAATTAAAAGCGCAGTTATTTTAATGCCGATTGTTGCGCAGATAGTGGCCGGAGCAGCCGAGAGGAGGAAGAGGGCGTAAAAAAAAGGTGACGCGCGGTGTGCGTAACAGCTTGTTTCTCACGGAGACGGTAACAGGAGAGCAGTTACAACTGCCTGGTGTCAAAGATGACATCAATTAATAAGTACGCATGGGAATGGCGGTGAGGTCTAAGGCGTCATGCTACGTTTTGTATCCCACCCTCGTCGCCACTTTTGTATCCCATCCTCGACGCCACTTTTGTGTCCCAGCCTTGTCGCCACTTTTGTGTCTCGCTTCCGCCGGTTGTCTTAGGTGTCGGTAGCCGAGTGGAGTGTTCAAATGTTTGTAGAGTCTATGGGACTTAACTAGGGGTTATCAGTCCCTAAACTTACAAACTACTTATGAACTAGCTACAACTAAGGACGGCACAAATATCCACGCCCGAGGGGGGATTCGAACCCCCGACCGTAGTGGCCGTGCAGACCGTGACTGAAGCGCCTCAGTCCTCTCGGCCACCGCAGCCGGCAGCCGAGTGGAGAGAGACCGACACAGGAATAAAGGATGCATGCGTGTGCAGGTACGGAGGTGATCAGCCAGTGGGACAGCAAAAACTAGAAACTCTAGACTAAATTAGAACAATACATATATTTCATAGAAACGTTCTAATACTTAACTTTTATATAGTTCTTGACTGCAGAATGCTGATACATAGTTTATATAGAGAGGCCTGCCTACTGATGATTCCTAGTGCCAATCCGATAGCCAAGTCTTAACTGGTGCCTATCTGATTACCAAATGGCCGATACAGCAGTCGAGTTGCAGCAGAGGGCGCTCGTGGCTGACGTCGTAAGAACGCCGCGCCGTGGGTGCATGGCGGCGCACGGCGTAAGTACGTGGCGCGCACTTCATTCTTGTGCGACACCACACTACGGACTGGGCGGCCGTTCCCGCTGGAGGTTCGAGTTCTCCCTCAGGCATGTGTGTGTGTGTGTGTGTGTGTGTGTGTGTGTGTGTGTGTGTGTGTTGGCCTTAATTAAAGGTAGTTGAAGATGACCATAGCAGTTTGCTCCTATAGGTTTACGAACACACACATGCAATTAATACGAAACCTGTAAGTTAGCACAATTGATGCTGATATTTTTAACATTTCCCGAGCGATTGTCAAACAGCACAGAAGCAAATTTTACAGTACCTAATATGAAAATATGACTAATAAAGGTTGCGTTTCACTGTACGATATTTGTATACAGGGTTAATCTATAGTCTCGCACTCGGGCTTCGCAGCGCGATTCCTCACATGCTAGCAATATAAAAATCTATCTCACAAAATTTCGTCCTGCGCACATTTCCGCCAGTAAATGGACGTCGAAGATTGGGATAGGTGTGTGTCCCATACGTCAGTGTGTTCCAGAATTACACTACTACACCAACAAATTTCTAGGGGATGTGGGAGGTGTCTTGAGGAATAAAGTAAACATGTAAACCCATGCCCGGAAACGTCATTCAACGACGCTACGGAGAGTCCAAGCTATAGGCACCAGCTCCTGCCGCTAGACATCCCGTCCAGCAACTTTGACGCTCTGTAGGGTCATTTGATGACATTTCCGGGCATGGGTTTCTATGCTCACTTTGTTCCACAAGACGCCTCCCACATCTCCTAGAAGTTTGTTGGTGTGGTAGTGTAATTCTGAAACACAATGACGTATGGGACACGCACCTATCTGAGTCTTCAACGTCCATTTACTGCCGGAAATATGCGCAGGACGAAATTTTGTGAGATACATTTTTTATTGCTAGCATGTGAGGAATCGCGCTGCGAAGCCCGAGTGCGCGAATTTAGATTCACCCTGTATTTCGGTTTATATTCATTATTACCGCCAGAATATTCCACACGATCAGATAAAATGTCAGAAGTTGAATAAGTGAGCAACCAAAAATTTACTAATAACAATATGTGTCTAAGCGTTCTTAAATCGAAATATCAACGATTAAGTAGTATACACATAAAGCTGTAGTCATAGACAACTGTCAAAAATTATCTCGACATTCAAGTATGATTATCTGAGGAGGCTACAGGTTCAAAAATGGAAAGATTTATATGCTACTTTTTCTCGCGCACTATTAAGAGATTATAAAGGTAGAGAAATATCACAATAGCGGCTCTCTGAAACCTCTGTCATGCACTTAAATGAGATTAGCGGATGATTTATGTAGATGTAGATCAAAAGGCATTCTATCCCTCGGTGGGCAATGTTTATTATGTTTTGTGTCATCAGTGGGTGTTTGAATGACATTGTATCTTTTTTCCGTGCGATAAACTGTGAAGTGTTTGATTATTGTTTACATTATGTATGTACGTAGTAGAAAATAGTATCCAAACACAAAAAATATCACTAAATTTTCAGTACATGAAAAATGAAATCAATAGTGAATTTATCCGTTGGCTTATAAATGTCAGGAAAATACATTAATAGAGCCTTCGGTAAGACTGTTTATATTGCAACGTTGTCATGCGCAAAAAGGTCCTAGAAGTAATCAGTCCGCTCTGGCCACGATCAGCAGTGGGTTGTCAGGTTTAGTGGTGGATATAAGCCGCCATATGGAACAGTGGCGAGATTGCGACTTTAAACGCACCGCGGGGGGTCGCGTGCAGCTGTGCTGTTTGCGATGTCTATCTGCCGCCTAATCAAAGAGTGCGCCACTCCACACTGGCGGTGACCCGCTGCCTGCCGGCGTGGCGTAGTGGACGCTCTGATTCAGCTCCACTGTTCTGACCCAGGGCCGCCAGCTGGTAGAACAGTATTACGGCGCACGTGTAGTGGATTCCGTGCCCGGTGACTGCAGTATTGTATCGGGCGCATGACATCGAGAAAGAAAGGAGGATGGAGAAAGGGCAAAGAAGTACAAGAAGAAAAGGAGGAGAAGGAAGGAAACGGCTTGGAAGGGGAGGGGGGAGAAAACGGAATTATGAAGCTCGAAGTAGTATTAGAAGATGAAGAGGGGGAGGGAAGGAATGGATTGCAGGAGAAGGGAAAGTGGACCGCTGTAAGGCGCCTAGTTGCGGAATGCACGGCTGCTCTCCGTCGGAGAGTTTAACTAGTTTGAAAGTCTAAGGAGTGATGATCAATGCAGTTTGGCCCTTAGCTTCACAAACATTTGAAAATTTTTGAAAAGTGTACAAGGATTGAGAAGAAGATGAAGACGTGGGGGAATGGGAGGGTAGTATTAGAAGGGAAAGATGAAGTGGTAACGAAAAGGAGAAGAGGAGGAGGAGGAGGAGGAGGAGGAGGAGGAGGAACAGTCTGATAGGTTGATCGAGAAGAAAAAGGAAATTAAGAATAGGAAGGGATTAAAGGTAAAAGAGAAGGTTCGACGAAAGGAGAAGGAGAAGAAGAAAGACTATGAATGCTATGGATAAAGGGCAACAGACAGACTGCATATCTCTTGATTTTCGAAAGGCGTTTGACACTGTACCGCACTGCAGACTGCTAACGAAGGTAGGAGCTTATGTTATAGATACCCATTATGTGAGTGGCTCGAAGATTACTTAAGTAATAAAACCCATTACGTTGTTCTTGATAGCGAGTAATCATCATAGACTATAGTCTGGGGTCTGCCAGTGAGGTGTAATAGGGCCGTTCTTATTTTTTATCTATATAAATGATCTGACGGACAGAGTGAGTTGTAATCTACTACTCTATGCTGATAATGCAGTGGTGTACAAGAGGGTGTCGTCATTGAATGACTGTAGTAGGCTGCAGGATGTCGTGGACAAAATTTATAGGTGGTGTGTTGAATGGCAACTAGCGCTAAATGTAGAAAAAGTAAGGTGTTTCACATGAGTAGGAGAAACAATACCTTAATGTTGGAATACAGCATTAGTAGTGAGCTGCTTGACAGAGTCGTGTCATTTAAATACCTAGGCGTAACGCTGCACAGCGATATGAAATGGAACAAGCATATAAGGACAGTCGAGGGGAAGGCAAATGGTCGACTTCAGTTTAGTTGGAGAATTCTGGTAACGTGTGATTCGTCTGTAAAGGCGCATATAAAACGCTTGTACTACCCCGCCAGGTCGGTATAAATAAGGACATAGAGGCAGTCCAGAGGCAGGCGCGTAGTTAAGTCCCATAAAAGAAAAAAAAAATAGAGAGAGGCGGGCGGCGAGGTTTGTATCTGGTAGATTCGACCAACGTGAAAGTGTTACGGAAATGCTTCGGGAACTCAATTGGTAGTCGCTGGAGTGGAGGCGACGTTCTTTTCGAGAAGCACTGTTGAAGAAATTTAGAGGGCCGGAATTTGAGGCGGAGTGCAGAACGATTCTACTGTCGCCAACTTACATTTCGTATAAAGACCACATGGATAATGTTAGAGAGATTAGAGCTCGTACGGATACATACAAATGTTCGTTTCTACCTCATTCTATATAGGAGTCGAACTGGAAAGCAAGTAATAATAGTGGTACTGAGTACCCTCCGAAACGCACCTTTCGGTGGCATGCGGAGTGTGTACCGGGTGATCAAAAAGTCAGTATAAATTTGAAAACTTAATAAATCACGGAATAATGTAGATAGAGAGGTAAAAATTGACACTCATGCTTGGAATGACATGTGGTTTTATTAGAACAATTATGTCTCTTTTCCGCCGGTTGACCTAGGTGTCGGTGGCCGAGTAGAGAGAGAGAGAGAGACCGACACAGGGAAATAGGATGCACGCGTATGCAGGTACGGAACCTATAGTTACCAGCCAGAGGGACAGCAGAAACTAGAAAACACTAAGCTAGATTAGAATAAGATATGTATTCCGTATGAATATGATAACACTTAACTTTTACAAGTATCATGGCTGCAGAATGCTGATACATAGTGGAACTAGGTAACGGCCCTGCCTACTGATGAGAGACTTTCCTAGTGCCTGTCCGATTTCCAAGTGTCCGATGCAGTTCAGTGGTGGCCACGAGCGGAGTTGCAGCAGAGTGCGCTCGTGGCCGACGTCGTAAGAACGCCGCGCCGTGCTTGCTTGGCGGCGCGCGGCGAAAGCACGTGGCGCGCAATTCAGACTTGTGCGACACCACAGTCTAGGATTCGGTTGGGGCCTACGCCGTGTGATGCTGGGCCGTGAAACAAACGGAATAGGCCGCTCAGCCTGGCGACGTCTCGCCGCGCTATCTGCTTAGCGCCGCCTCCCATTAGCAGGCGGGCTTTTTCTGCAGCGGCGCTGCATTCCGACGTCCGACGTGCGCCGTTCACCTACCGCTGCATCCGGCGATCAGTTTCTCACGGACTCGCCGGTCAGGCGGTGGTCCGGCGCTGCTGAGACGTCGACGCACGCAGCCGCGAGCTGGCGTGCGAGGTGGGTCGTGGTCCGGAGCACTCGCTCTTCGTGCAGATTTGAACAGTAGACAGTCACGTGTTCTAGTTCCCTCCACACGTGAATCAGGGTAAAAATCGTTATCCATGTTGAAAACTTTTTTTTTCCACGTTTTTGTTGTGGTCTTCAGTCCGGAGACTGGTTTGATGCAGCTCTCCACAATACCCTATCCTGAGCAAGCCTCTTCATCTCCAATAAGAACAGCAACCTACATCTGTCTGAATCTGCTTACTGTATCCATCTCTTGGTCTTCCTCTGGTGTTTTTACCCCACACACTTCCCTCAAACGCTAAATTCACAATTCCTTGATGTCTAAGAATGTGTCCTATCAATCTATCCCTTCTTTTAGTCAAGGTATGCCAGAAACTCCTTTCCTCCCCAATTCTGTTCAGTATCTCCTTCAGCATTCTTCTGTAGCACCATATTTCAAAAGCCTCTATCCTCTTCCTGTCCGCACTGTTTATCGTCCATGTTTCACTCCCATACAAGGCAACACTCCATACAAATGCTTTCAGAAAGGACTTCCTTAGGCTTAAATCTATATTCGCGTTAACAAATTTCTCTTTTTCAAGAATGCTTTTCTACCCAACGTCATTCGGCATTTTATATCCTCTGTACAGCGACCATTTGTTTTTTCACGTAAGTGAAGCAAAACGTTTACTACGACTACGCCACTTTTCAACATCTGGATGGTGAGACCCTCGCGCAACCCATTTTTAATTACAATTGGAGTGTTATAGAACTCACCAGGTCGGATTGTAAGAATACAAACAAGCAAATCAGAAGCGGGCTGCTAGGTTTTTTATTTTTATTTTTTTATTTTTTTATTGGTAGTCTCGATTTTTGTGTGTCGTTGCCGCCGGTTATCCTAGGTGTCGGTGGCCGAGTAGAGAGAGAGAGACCGACACAGGGAAATAGGATGCACGCGTGTGCTGGTACAGAGTCTCAGGTGACCAGCCAGTGGGACAGCAGAAACTAGAAACACCAAGCTAAATTAGAACAAGATATATTTTTCGTAGAAATAATACAATACTTAACTTGGAGGGCAGCAGACTAGTGGAATGCTGATAAATAGTTTAACCAGGTAGAGGCCTGCCTACTGATGAGATCTGGTGCCTGTCCTATTGCCAAGTGACCGATCCAGTGCAGTGGTGGCCACGAGCGGGGTAGCAGCAGAGTGCGCTCGTGGCTGACGTCGTAAGAACGCCGCGCCGTGCTTGCATGGCGGCGCGCGGCGAAAGTACGTGGCGCGCATTTCAGACTTGTGAGGCACCACATCGATCTACACGCGAGTATTTCAGACTTGCCGCTGATACTCAAATTGGAATACTTTGGGAGAGGTGAAGACGTTTCTTTCAATGAATAATATTGAGAGAATATCCACAAAGATTCTACTGCCGTCAACTTAAATGCTGCATTGGACCACAAAAAAGAAATAATACAAAACATGGCTCTATTTGAGACTGGAACACCAGATGATAGATGTTTCGACAGAAGCCGCGATAAATGGCCGCAAGGTCTAAGGCGTCATGGTCTGGGCGACCATTTCCGCCGGACTTCCGAGTCTTCCCTCGTGTGTGTGTCTGTGTGTGTGTGTATTTGTCTTTAGTGCAATTTAGTTCAAGCAGTCTAGGGACTGATGACTGTAGCAGTTTGGTCTAAAATGTTAGCAAACATTTGAACATTTTCTATAGAAGAGTATACAGAATATCAATTCATCGTCTCCACCAATATTCAGTGATATGCTTTGATGTCTGCGGTACTCTGCATAACTTTGCGACGACTCAGAACCTTGTATGATTGTAGACTTATCAAAGTTTTTTTCAGCAACAAACGAAAAAATATCGAACATACATTAAATATGTTGTCAGGCACATAAATTAGTGTGTTCCACGTTTCTACGTCACTAGTCCCTCATCCTGAGTCGTGCTGTACTCCGCAAATTAGACAGTCGATACAAATGCAGATACTGTACCTTCTTGCTTGAAAATTTTCCATGTCATTTATATATTTACTATCTCCGTAGGAAACTTTCCCAATTTTCCAGGATAAAGATTATAAAAATAATAAATAATATTAATTTGATAATTCAAAGAATAATTTGGTGATGCATACGAAGTACGATTTTCAAGTATATGGTTGTAATAAATGACCACATCTAAATGGACTCGTAATGGAAATGATATATCAGAATCCTATATCATCTGTGGTTTAACTGCTAAACAATAAAAGGTCTGCAGTAAGTAGAAAGCTTTCATTCGTAACATTACTGTTGTTTGTTACTATGACGTGAATGAGTGCACTATTTGGCACGTTATTTGATTGACGATGTATTTTACATCACTATTTGAATCCAGATAACTCCGTGTAAATGTTACGGATGGATGATGGATTTTATTATTGACGTCAATGAATTTGTATCTATTTGTGTGACGTTCTACAAGTTTTACCTGAGTATGTGACCATCTTCTAAGTGAGGTTTTTCGAAAATAGATATGTAAGTAAGCGAAATAGTGACAGTGCAGTTTTACGTATAATTAATCCCCTTTATATATTCTATTCATTCGTATAAAGGAGTCTGAAGATTATTTGTGAACCGAAAATAGTTTTTGAATAAAGAAAATTTATTATCAGCAGCTCTTAATGATGATGTTTACAAATATTTATGATCAATGGATCATCTTCTCAAAAGAGATTATAAAGTTATATTTTATTATTTTATTAATAATAAAAAAGGAAATATTTAGAATTGCGGCATGTGTTGGGGTATATCTGAAAGAACAGATGTCGTTATATCATGCTGCAGTTGTTCGAAATAAAGGTTTAGTTGGGGTATTTTTGACTCAGTTGCTCATGGGTGACGTAAACGTACAACGTGCGTATACGGCAATGTTTGTAGGGGCACAGCGGAAACATAAATATCGTAACTAAATTCGGAAACGTTTGCTTCAGCGTCACAAAATACCACCCGAGAATGGTGTGTTATAGCTCCAGCCAGCACAATTGTGCACGAAGTGTCAAATTATAAAACTAGTTAAATTCCCGAACCGAATTTGTCTGTTTACCAAAATGATTTGACTCGAGTGCAACTTGACTTCGTAGTGGAAGCCGTGATGCCCTTGCTCATTCAACTTTTTGCATCTGTGTCACTTTCCGTCTGACGTGCTCGATCTCGACGTGTCGACGAGTCACGCTTCCAAAACAACCCGTGAACCGACGTCCGGACCTCCGTCAGCGCCCCAGCTGTTTGCAACAAAACATAAAAACATGTGGTGCGGTGCTGAGGAGGCCCTGTTTTCGCCGCGTGGACGCATGTGGACGGAAAGAATCTCCTACTTGGCCTAATTGACTGCAGATGTCTCTGTTAGCTATACTAATCAGGGACAGATGTTTCCTCAGTTTTTTTGTAAGAGAACAAGTTGTTATGTCTGCAAAAATAAGCTTAGCCATAGTTACGGATGAGTTACGTTCTTGTGACTTTTTGTGGTTACCAGTCAGAAGACTGTACTCAAGAGACAAAACAATGTTTTTATTATTAGTATCCTGCAAATGCACGTTCGTACTAATAGATGGTAAGACATCGACTAAAACAGAGATGATATTTTTACATAAACGATTTAGGGGAAAAATCTAAGTAGCTCTCTTAGGTTGTTTGAAGATGACGCCGTCATTTACCGTGTAGTAAAATCATCTGAAAATCAAAACCATCTGCAGAACGATCTGAATAAGATATCAGTATGGTGTAAAAATTGGCAATTGACTCTAAATAAAGAGAAGTGTGAAGTACGAAAAGAAATCCGTTAAACTTTGTTCAGCACGGCCACTACGGTCGGGGGTTCGAATCCCCCCTCGGGCATGGATATTTGTGCCATTCCTTTTTCGTAAGTAGTTTGTAAGTTTAGGGACTGATGACCCCGTAGTTAAGTCCCATAAGCTTAACAAACATTTGAACATTTAAACTTTGTTTACAAGATAAATCAATCAAAAAAGAAGGCCGTAAGCTCCACAAAATACCTAGGAATTACCATTACTTCAGACTTAAAATGGAAAGAACACGTAGATAATGTCGTTGGAAAGGCGAACCAGAGACTGCGTTTTATTGGTAAAACCCTTAAAAGATGCAACAGAACTATTAAAGAAATTGCCTACACTACGCTTGTCCGTCCATTTTTGGAGTATTGCTGCCCAGTGTGGGATCCTTATCAGGTGGGTTTGACGGAGGACATCGAAAGAGTCCGAAGAAGGGCAGCTCGTTTCGTATTGTCACGGTACAGGACCTGGGATGGGAATCATTACGACGACGACGCTTATCGCTGCGGCGTGGGCTACTTGCGATACTCCAATCGCCAACATTCTCCTCCGAATGCGGGGATATATTGTTGACTCCCACTCACATAGGTAGAAATGATCATCAGAATAAAATACGAGAAATCAGAGCTTCAGGTGTTCTTTCTTCCCGCGCGCTATTCGAGAATGGAATGGGAGATAAATAGTATAACGGTGTTCGATGAAGCCTCTGCTAGGCACATAAATGTGATTTGCAGAGTATCCCATGTACGTGTAGAAAACTATTAACCATTACACGGCCATAAGGCTATACATTATAGCGGCAGAGGACAGAAAGTGACTGGGTCACCAGAGAACTTTATTTCGTTTTTACTGGTACAGAATATAGCGCCGACTGTTTACGAGCGCCAGGTAGCGGCTGGCTGCCACGTGACTGTGTCGGGGTGACGCGTGACTGGCGGAGCGATACGTGACACCGGGCCCGGCGGCGTAAATGAGCGAGTAGCGGCGGGGCGGCAGGGCGGCGAGTGAATCACCAGGGCGGCTGCGGCTGCGGCCGCGGCGTGTCTGGCGCAGAGGCGAGGCGGCTGCTGGAATGTGATTTCTGGGGCCGCCGCCGTGAATGGGGCCCAAACTAACCTCAAGGCCGCAAACAGCCACAAAAAAGGGGGCAGGGGGACCGCGCCGCGCCGAGGGGAGGACCGCGCGGCGTGGCAGCTGCAGCCACTGTGCCAGTCAGCGGAGCGCGCCACAGCTGATCCTGCCGACGCGCCCCACGACCAGCCTAGCGGGCGCACGCAGCCTCCTCCTCGACACCGAAAGTACACTCGGCAACTTTCAAACTGGCGCACCGAGAGGACAGCAAAATTATGTACATACGCGAAATGTAAAATACCAAAACAATGCACCGGGCGATCAAAAAGTCAGTATACATTTGAAAACTTTGAACATCTGAGGCACACAGTGTGTCAACAACGTTCCCAAACACGGTGTGGAATATCGTTTCACAGGTCTAAATGTTAAAATGTTTGTACAGCTTATGGGACTTAACTACGGGGTCATCAGTCCCTAAACTTACAAACTACTTATGAACTACTTACGAACTAGGACGGCACAAATATCCATGCCCGAGGGGGGATTCGAACCCCCGACCGTATGGCCGTGCAGACCGTGACTGGAGCGCCTCAGTCCCCTCGGCCACCGCGGCCGGCAGGCATTTTGCACGTAGTAACGTTCTCGGCAAGTCAGGATAAGATCGTTACTTGGCTGACTGGACCACTGTGGGCCGTTTAAATAGGGAGCCCTGCCGGATTGCAGCTCTACCGTAGGAGCGCGGACTTTGCCACCGAACACTAATCATTTGAGTGCCACATCTCTCTGCAAAAGTTCGTTCTTGTACCTTCCACATGCTTTCAGCTTTAAAGGAAGACATAGAGGCGGTTCAGAGGCGAGCAGCTAGATTTGTTACCGGTTGGTTCGACCAATGCGCGAGTGTCACGGAAATGCTCGGGCAACTCAATTGGGGATCGCTGGAAGAAAGACGACGTTCTTTTCGTGAATTTCTGTTGAGTAGATTTAGAGGGTCGGAATTTGAAGCTGAGTGTAGTACGATCTTGCTGCCGCCTGCTTACATTTCGCGTAAAGATCACAAAGACAAAATAAGAGAAATTAGGGTTCGTATGGAGGCACATAGGCATTCTATTTTTCCTCGTTCCATTTGGGAGTGGAATAGGAAAGGAATTGCCTAGTAGTGGTACAGTGTACCCTCCGCTACGCACCTTACGGTGAATTGCGGAGTAGGTCTAGAACTTGTTTAACACCGTTACACAATATGTGTTTTAAGTTACAATCGGTTGCAAAATGGAAACACAGAAATATCAAACATGATTTAGTTTTATCACTTCTGACTACGTATCAACGTAGTCACTACTCCTAATTGGTCATTCATCATGGCGTAGTAGCAACTTTTCCGTACCCTTGTCGTAAAAAGATCGTACATTCTCTGCAACTCCTACTTTGTGCGAAAATGCGAAAGTCGCGGTGGAGTAGCCGAGCGGTCTAAAGCGTCTCGCTGCGGAGCGCGCGATTGCTCGCCGTGGAGGTTCGAGTCCTCCCTCGGGCATGGGTGTGTGTGTTTGTCCTTAGGTTAGTTTATTTAGGTTTAAGTAGTTTGAAAGCTACAGACTGATGATCACGCAGTTTGGTCCGATAGATTTACAAACATTTGAATATTTGAAAATGCGAAAATTTCGTGTGAGCAAAGAGATAAAAATCGGACAGAGGCAGCTTCAAGCCTTAGGGTGGTGACCAAAACTTTCCATCGAAAACAATGCGCCGGCCGCGGTGGCCGAGGGAACTGAGGCGCTCCAGTCACGGTCTGTACGGCCACTACGGTCGGGGGTTCGAATCCCCCCTCGGGCATGGATATTTGTGCCTTCCTTAGTCTTAGCTAGTTCGTAAGTAGTTTGTAAGCTTAGGGACTGATGACCCCGTAATTAAGTCCCATAAGTTCTACAAACATTTGAACATTTTTTTTGAAAACAATGCAGGAGTGTATTTGTTTCACGTGCAGTACGCGATCCAAGCGTTGTCATGAAAGCGGAGAATGCCTGATGACACCATTCGTTTTCGCTTGATCAGAATTGCGCTGCGCAGAACATTTTCTTGCATCGCCTGATTAACGCCATGCACAACAGTACTGTGTGACACTTGCCGTCTTTGCTGACCGCCTGAATCATAAACATCGTCACGCCTCGGTTCAAAGTTCCCGCAGCACTGCTGTTCCTGGCTGTCACTCATCGCAGCTGCGTTGTGTGGGCTGCATGGAAATCAGGCGGAACCCCTCGGCGCGAACGAATCCAACGACAGCCCAATCGTCGCGCTTGGCAAGCGTCACTACTGTTCTACGCATGTTGTCACACTCACTGTGCGCACAGAACTCCAGGACTAAAACTCATGAACTGTCAAGAGAGATGGTTGTAGTATAGGTTTAGTGCAATACATTTGCAATAATGATGCCTGGATTTTCATCGTGATTTTAATGCCACGATCGACTGGTAGTTGAAAAAAACCTACCTTACGTCAACGCTTGTGTAACACTTGAAGAAGGTAGTTGTTTACCTTCGTCGGCACACGGACGTAGATACGTATTATTAGTTACCAATTAATATCAGATTCAAAGACGGTGCGGTTTCATCACAGACAAGTACACAGCACGTAAGTTTTCGCCACACTTTGTGTGCTTTTAATTTTAAAACTCTTTTATAAATGTGATGGTATAAGGAAACCTAAAGTATATTTCAGTAAATAGTAAACGTAATATTTTTTGTCTATGCTACGACTGCAACACTGAAACAGACATAGAACGAGGTTTCAGCTGTAAAGCATGTGAACCACCTGAAGATGGATTTGTAAGAAAATGCGAAACAGGACATGATTTATATAAGTGAACATTTTTGTACCATGCTTGTGGCTGGTCGATTTTTTCATTACACACATTACAACGTTCTTTATTCCACGTGCCATTATTTACTCATGGAACTTATTTTCCTATTAGTGTAGTAGCCCGTAGAATTTTAGTTATCTACAGGTACATATTACTCAGAAAAAAAAAACAGTTAAGTGCCTAGCAGAAGGTTCATGGAAACGCTTATAAAATATAGAATTTCTGTAAGTTACATTCACTAATAGAGCCCGGGAAAAAGCAACTAAGTCTTTGTGTTTTTTTTTTTTTTTATTTTATTTTCTTATGGCCTTGACTAACTATGGTTACAAAGCATGTTCTCATTCTAAGGACAAACATGATAACAGAAATTTTGCAAATTAATTCCATCCGCAACGAATAACGCCTTTCATTTAATTATTTCCAGTCGAACAAATGCATCATTTCCGTAGCACTCTGTCTCCTGTATCACGAAAATACAAAATGAGTTGACCTTCTCTGAACTTTTTTAAGTCCTCCGTCAGTCCCTCCTGGTGAAGAACTTATAATACATAGCAGTACTCCTAAATATGACGTATATGTTTAGTGCAGGCAGTTTCTTTTGAATGACTGTTGCATCTTCTAAGTATTCTGCCACTAAAACGCAATCTTTGGTTCGCCTTTCCGATCGTATTTTCTGTGCGTTCTTTCCAATTAAGGTTGTTCGTAAATAAGTTGTTCGTAATTATAATTCCAATGTATGAAGTTCAAGTAAAGGCCTGTATATTTGAATGATTTCACAGGACTTTAGTACTCATATGGATGACTTCACACGTTTTATCATTATTTAGGATCATTGATAATCTTCACAACATGCAGAAATCTTATTAAATCGTTTTGAAGTTGTTTTTTTTCTGGTGATTCAATCCTTTAATGCATGAATTTTTATTTTAAGCTGTAATAACTACTACGATTAATATATAGGGAGTATATACTGAGAAATATATATATTTCTTTACAGCTATTATGCACTGCTAGCAACAAATCGCTCATAGCTTGTCAGCTATATAGTGCTTCCATGATGTACCCGATGCAATAAATGTTACTATTGTTCCGCTAATCTTTCCATAAAGTAACTCATAACGCAACGGTAGTATGTTATTGACTACTTTTACATTGCAAAGTTGGTATACAAAAGTAAACAGACGCACATATTCCAAGTAACTCAATGCAGTTGTCGAAATGATTCAGTAGCACTCTGAGACTTGTAATTTCTATGACGTGCATCCTGCATATGTAACACAAGGTATACAAGAAAAATGAATTTTTGGTGAACATGTTGATAAGTTTGAGAGATAACGAGAAAAAAAATTAGATATGTAGATGAACAGCTATACTATGAATTAAAGGGTTAACTAACCGATTAACGGCAGCATCATACGCGAACAGTCTAAGACAGCTGCTGCAATTGTCTTCTAAATCTATACATGTGAAGTCTGCTCGGAAGAACTGACGTCACTTTTGATCCTGCTGTTGCTATTCTTTCATATTCACAGAATATGTGACATCAACTGCGAATGGGAAAAGCTGAAAATGTGTACCCAGCAGGGATTCGATCCCGGGTCTCCTGCTTTCCAGGCAGTTGCGCTGACCCCTACACCACTGGGGACTCAGTGATCACCGCACCTGCAAGGACTATATAAGCACGCCTCCTATCAGATAAAAATTCCCAGCTTCCCTGCCCACAGTATTCAAACTCGTAGTTATGAAACTAATTCCCGTAAGAGTAAGGGTCAGAAACTTGACCACCCCTCCCCACTAATTGATGTCATATATTCTGTGAATATGAAGGAACAACTGCTGGATCAGAAGTGACGTCTGTTCTTCCGAACAGATGGCACATGTATATATATGTTTATGCCGGTGACGGGCGATAATCCATTCGTTAGTGGGGAGGGGTGGGCAAGTTTGTGGCCCTTACTCTTGCGGGAATTAGTTTCATAACTACGAATTTGAGTACTATGGGCAGAGTGAAGCTGAAAATTTGTATCTGACGGGAGGCGTACTTAGGTAGTCATTGCAGGTGCGTTGATCATTGTTTCTCCAGTGGTGTAGGGGTCAGCGCAACTGCCTAGAAAGCAGAAGACCCGGGTTCGAATCCCTGGTGGGTACACATTTTTAGCTTTGCCCATTCGCAGTTGATGTCATATATTCTGTGAATATGTCTTCTCAATCGTTCGTGAAGACAAGGAACAGTAGGGGCCCTGTAACATATCCCTGGGGAGCGCTAGATATCACTTCTATTTTATGTAATGTTCTCTCCGGCCTTAAAATATACACAGCTAACCCACAGTTATGGCCACAATTGCAACGGCGTTTACAGACAGACCACGTGAATCGGTCGGCGACAATAAACAACATGATACTTCACAAACACACGCAGCGAGGTACGCCGAATAGCTGTCGCTTCCCTGGCTTTGCAGTAAGTGACGTAACACGGAGAGCGTCGGAGAAGCAGCGAACGGGGCGGGATTGTGAGAATCCGCACGAGCAGAGGGAGGGTTGGGGGCGGTAAGAGGTGGCTTCGCCTCGGCACTTGGCACGATTGGTTCGCTAATCCAGAGCCGGTAACTTTCTTCGCCGGACAGGAGTAATCGGCATAGCTTCGCACTTGTAATGGAGTCGATTGTGATCAAGATTCAGCACCGCGTTTCATTTAAATCTCCCGACCTCGTAGGCGGACAAACACGCTTTTGGCTTAATTAAAACTTTATTTTGTTTTTACCTCCCCTCTTTTTTTTCACGCTGTGGATCATTCTCAAGATACTCGTCAAATTAGTTTTCTAATTTAATACGCGCCGAAATTGTCTTCCTTTTTCTTTTGTACGTCGGGAACAAGAACGTTTAATTTTGAGACCTACGAGCTTTTTCGTTAATTAACACGCGACTTTTAAAATAGGTAATTAATAACACCTCCGAGGGCGTCGTAACCCGGGGACAAATGTTCCGCGGATCCATCACGCCGAGTTAATGAATGTCTCGCCGCTTCCGCCGTCGGCGATGTACACTCGCCACGACGTTTGTAGCACTGTGTTCCGATATCTAATACGAGAAAATAAATTAGTTATTAAGTATCGGAGGGCACTTTATAGAAGGCATTTGAAGCTAATCAAGGATTGCGGCAGGGTGATGTGTTCTCCACTATTCTATTTCATGTTGCCTTAGAGAGTGTAATGCGAAAGACCCAAAGCAACAACGCTGGGGGAACACCGTTTAATAGAGTGACACAGGAGCTCGCCTATGCAGATGATATTTGTTATCGAGGAGGAAAGAGGACCTTGTGAAGACAAGGAACAGCAGGGGCCCTGTAACAAATCACTGGGGAGCACATCTGTCTTATGTAATGTTCTGTCCGGCCTTACAATACACACAGCTGACCCACAGTGATGTCCACAATTGCAACGGCGTTCACAAACAGAACACGTGAATCTGAGAAAAGTGGACCTGGAGGAAGACCAAGTATATGATAACATCTAGGAAGAGGTTCGGAGAAGGGGAAATAAGCATTTCTTTGAACGTGAAATAATATGAACGCTATGAGAGCTTTAAATATCTTGGGTCTCTGGTAACAGAGTAATGACATGAGAGAGGAAATACGTGCAAGGATTGCAGCTGGTAATAGGAGTTACTTTGCATTGATTAAAGTATTCAGAGCAAGAAGCCTCAGTAGGAAGCTGAAGCTGACTGTGTACCGTACAGTAGTGAGACCTGTGATGGTGTGTGGTTCGGAGACTTGGACTATGACGCAAAATGACGATGAGTTGTTGCTGAAATGGGAGTGGAAGATACTTAGAAAAATCTGTGGACCAGTGAATGATAGGGTTTTTTGGGGGAATTAGATACAATAATGAGATCGGACAGTTGTACAACAAACCAGATATTGTGACAGAGATAAAGAGTAATAGACTACGTAGGTTGGGACACGTAAAAAGAATGGTAGAGAATAGTACAGTCACGAAAGTTTTCCAAGGAAACCCAGGTGGACGCCGTATGAAGGGTAGACCAAGGAATAGATGGCTAGACAATGTGCAAGAGGATCTGCGAAGGATGGGAGTTAGAAAATGGAGAGCCAAGGCAGTCAACTGAGAAGGGTGGGTAAAGATTTTCCAGAAGGCCAAGGCCCTACATGGGCTGTAGCACCAAGGAGTAGGTAAGTAAGTATTAAGTGTCGGAGAAGTTATTACTTGTTCATGCTGGACACCAACTCTCCTACCAGGCGTCCTTCACTTTATAAAAATTAGATTTTTCGTTGTGAATCGTGCTTGTCTGTTTCAACATACGGCACGAAGTCTTACACACTTTTATGGGATAAATCTCGCAGTTCTTCATTACAGAATACTACGGATTTGACTACACAAACTATTCGGAAACGATTCGGAAAATAAGTTCCATTCTCTTACTTCAAGCTTAGTTCCGTTGTGTACCTTTGTTCAGAACGGTCCCCACAGTATAACTGTGGTTCGTTATGGGCTTTTCTCTGATTTATACTGGTATACAGGGTCAGTCATAAATGAGGAAAAAAATTTCGTACAAATTGTCACACACTGAGCTACAAACATAAATTTGTTTTCTGTATGTTTCTATGTCAATAAATGGCAATGCAGTTGAATGGTAAAAATCTGGAAATATGAAGTGGACTTTTGGGTGTTACTGTGCCCCAACATTGACCAAGGGGACAGATTGGTAACAGGGCAACAGAGCACAACTAGCCACAATACATAAAGCCAGCCTGCAAGAATGGTACGAAATTGATGTGAGCACTGTCATTGCTCGCAGTATCATGCTTGGTGCCGCATGCCTCTTGTGAGCGGTTAGACTACTTACAACACTCGCATGTTGTGCTCAATTGCCGATCTGTCCCCTTGGCCAACGTCGGCACACAGTAACACCTTGAAGTCCACCTTATTTCCAGATTTTTACCATTTAATTGCATTGTCATTTATTGACAAAGAAACATGCGGGAAAAAATATGTTTGTAGCTCAGTGTGTCACAATTTTCACGAAATATTTTTCCTCATTTATGACACCCTGTATCAACTGCATACAGCATTATAGGATTCCACCAAGTGTAAGGTACTTAGAGTAATGCGGTTACTGAGGGCAAAACGAATTACACAAAAGGTAGATGAAGTTGTCACACTAAATTGCCGTTTCTCCATTTCTGAACCCTTAGGATTGTTCACAAAACCCAGAAAGCGTCAGTGGGTGGGTAGTGGATACACTCACAAGATGCAGAGTTTTAAGTAGAAGGGATTCTGAAGCTTGTGAAGCGATATGAGAAATTATGGAAAGTCTCTCACTGTGTGCCCCGGTGCAGCGGCCAAGCGTTGCTGCGGAGAGCCCGGTTGTTCGCTGTCGGAAGTTCGAGTCATCCCTGGGGCATATGTGTGGTGTGTGTGTGTGTGTGTGTGTGTGTGTGTGTGTGTGTGTTGTCTTTAGGCTAGTTTAAGTAGTTGGTAAGTCTAGGGAGACATACAGAGTACGTACAACAAGAAGTATACAACACTTGAGTACATTGATATACTATGAGTCGTCTATTAAGTATGTATGAGGAAGTACCGGAATTTTATTGCCAACTTCTTTAATTACACCTTTACTGTTGCTCATTATCAGCACGGTGTAAATAGTTTTTATCGACAAATTATATAATTACACTCGTACGGGGCATGATCATATCTAGCTGCTTTTTACTGGGTGATTGGTCTTAAAGGAAAGTGACTTCAAGAAACTGGGTGCAGCAGCAGAACTGAAACGCCCATTAAGCATGGGTATGCGAAATTTTTAACTTACATGCGGGAAATTAATAATGATAGAGTAGGTAGGACAGATTTTTTTCTTTTTTGTGCAACACGTGCTCTACGCCTGCTCTTCAACAAATATCTTCCATTTTGCTATCACTCTCGACATCTGCTAATTGATCGATGTAGTTAGTGGACTCATTAAATTAATTTATCTACTCCGAATTGATTTATTAACTGTTAACAACTTTCCCAGTTGGTTGTTAACTTACGATTACCTCAGTTGTACTAAAATTTCAGTTTTAGTCAGTACCGAACTAGTCACCAAGGCTTGAAAAGATATAAAATTGCCTTGATGTCCTCAGGTACGAAAGTCAATTCAGAACTACAATTACCCAACACGTTATACGTACATATATCATATTTTATCTTTGAAGTCAGTCCGACAAATCAGTTGAACGAAGAGAGCCTGGTATTTTTACTGCGCTATTGCGTCATGTGGACGTCGCTGTTACACAATCTGTTGCACAGCTGTCATCACGTCCGGTATGGGTATAAATCTAGACTTTGCAATATGTTTTTCGTAACCATCACATACAATTTTACCTGTTTGCAGACTCCAGCATCTAACAAAAAATAGGAAAAAAATGTAAATAAAAATTTAAAAAATCCTCGTAAATTTAAAAATCTGGAAGTACAATGGTGTTCAAAATTATTTTGAATTGTCATAATACGTCTGCATCACATTGTGTACTACCACTTTCCAATTTCGTAGGATAAAACTACTTCCAACAAACGATGTATTTGTGAGAATGGAAACGAAAACTGTCTAGGAATAAAATATTTTATCTTTAAGTAGCCTTGTAAGGAGAGAAACTAGAAGAGGGTTGGGAAGCTTTTGAAATGTGGTGCTACATAAGAATACTGGAGACTGCATGGGTGGATCGTGTAACTGGACAGAAATGGCGGGAAAATTATGGCATAACTCAATAAGAACAAAGGATCGATTGATGGGGCACACACTGAGACTTGAGAAGTCGTCAATTTAGTAATGGAGGAAAGGGTGTGTTTGTGTTGGTGTGTGTGTGTGTGTGTGTGTGTGTGTGTGTGTGTGTGTGTGTGTGTGTGTGTGTGTGTGTGTTGGTGGGAGGGGGGGGGGAGAGAAATCGGCAGAGGGGGACCAATAGACGAATGCAATGAGCAAGTTCAAATTAACGCTGTTATACAGAGATGAAAAGGCCGGAACATAACTGCGCAGCGTGGAGAGTTACAGCGAACCAACCTACGGACTTAAGATCGCGACACAACATGAATGTACTAATATGTCTTGGAACCGACAACGTTGTTTCTGAGCCATAATATGCATCACTAAGATTTTTCCATGTTCTTTTGTTCAGTATATCTCGAAGAAATTGAAAGATGAAAATCAATTTTCAGATGTACTTTGCAGTGTTACCACGACATGTTACTAATCTCCCTAACCTCATTAAGCAGTCAAATTGTTGCTACTCTGCATAAAACGATGTTTTCAAATCACCTTCTCTCCTGCTCATTAGCAGACATTTGGAATATTCAGGCTAGCTAGATTTAACATCAGTAGGACAATATTAAGGTGAAACTTCAAATTTAGTATGACATGGACGTCAAATTTCCCAAACAGAATAATTTAGTTGCATGGATTAACAGGGCTGGTAACTAACGTAGAGTGACAGTCATGATTCTACGGCGCACTGAATAGTATAGTACCGATTTAATTAAAATTTATTGGTGCTTTAAAATAGTTGTAGGTCTATAACGTAGTCTGTCGTAAATAGTTCGACACAGTGAATACTCACTGATTACTTGAGAAGGTTCACACATTTTCTTACAACAGGCATACAGTGACAGCGACAGAAAGAGTGAAATACCACGTAGTGAATCACCAAACCAGGACTGTGTTCTCAGAAGTAACACCTCCGATTTTGTGTTAATGGAAAACACTTTTTAAACAAAGAAAAAAACTTTATTATCATGTTCCAACTGTATTCTTCATGTGTACATATTTATTTCTCAACAAATACATCTTGACGGTTAACGTCTTTAACCAAACGAGAAACTGTTTCGTTGGTACCATTACTAACTTATACAGTGGTTGATTTTGTTGACGGCAAGGAGGTTAGAATAAAGGGAGGTGGCGTTATCTATTTCGAGCACATACGTCAGATGAAGACTGTTCGTTAAATCGACCCTCTTACGGTTAATACATTGAACTGACAGTCAGTGCAAAGTACGTACTTTTAAATAATATATTTTCTTGAATAAATAGTAATAAATACTCATCATAATAAATTGGAAAACTCAATTTTTAACGGCTAATTTGCACTCTTTCGACACGTATAGCACGGCAAATCCGTTAGACGTTTTATTCCTGTTTTAAGTGACATAAAAAAATCAGCTCTACAATACGGAAACTTCTCTAAAACTTAGCAGTATGGCGGAGGCAGGCATCACTTTTTCAGCGTAAGGGCGTCTCCGTGTATTCTAATCTCCTAGATTGACAGAGTGACAAGCTCATCTCTGCCTCCGTCACTTTGTCACCATAAACTGAAGTCCGCGAAGGACTTTTCAAAGAGATGAAATTAGGATGGTGCGTTCGCAAACTTTCTTGCTGTTAAAGATATTGTGGGTCTCGTGTGAGGTCGGGCATTGTCATGCTAAAGGAACGCGTGCTCCATGTGTTTAAGAACTCTTCAAATTAGTGTTTTCAGTTTCCTGAAGGTTTCTGACGCACCGACGTACGAGACATGCACGAAATAATATGAACACCACTCGGTGTACTGCATCTTGTTCTAAGTTGGCATCACTGCGTCCGTGACCACACTGCACAATTGACGTACGAATTTCTGAACGTTACCTTGCAGTACATATAGGTTTTCTTATGCGACGGAAAATATAAATGATTGGTGAAATGCGTGATCTTTTAGACGTCCAAAGAGGATAAATGGTTGTGCGGAGTTAGTGGGAGCATCTGTGACGAAAAGTTGTGTGATCTAAGGCGCTACGTCACGGTCTCCCCGGCCGCTCCCGCCGTAGGTTCAGGTCCTTCCTCGGTTACGGGAGTATTTGTTGTCCTTAGCATAAATTAGTTTAAGTTGTACGCAAGTCTCGAGATCGAGGACAAACATTTGAACAGTTTTGTGACGAAAACGGCTGCAGTGTTCAACGTTTCACTCCCGACAGAATCCTCAGTAACGACTGCGCACGCAAAAGAAGGTAAATCGTTACTGGCGTAGGGGGATAGTGGGCGTAATCCGTATTAATCTGACGGCGATCAACGAGCATTGATAACGACAAAGGCCAGACGACTACCACGGCAAAAGCGACTGTAAAACTCGACACTCACTTGAGTAATGCTGTTTCGATACAAGCAGTACGGCTAGAGCTTAACATTCATGGGGAGGGAAGCTGTTCGTTAACGCTTTCCAGTCCAATGATGCCATAAGGCATCATCATTCGTATCTGTTACTCTCAGCCCAACAGTTTGACCAAAGATTACAAAGGACACTGCAGGGTGTGAATCATCATATTTTCACGGCGTATATCTTCGTCCACAAATTGCCTGGGTCCAGACAAAAAAACACCTTAATTCCTCAGTTCGATCAGCCTTCGACTTCAATAACCATCTCATCCCCGTAGGTATCAATCTTCAACTCTGAGGAAACAGGGGAGGATTAGGCTAAAATGCATTGACAAAATATGTATTGTTGCTTAAATGTCCAAGTAAGAGTACAAACAGCAAGACTTTCAAAATATTATATCAAGGTAATGGAAACCACATAATTATATAATCTCATTAATAAATTATTGTAAAATTTCTAAATTAGTAATAAATAGTATAAAAAGATGTCAAGTACGGTAAAGGAAACATATCTTGCCCAATGATGCCATATAAAGTCATCCCAAATTTCCATTAAAAAACTAAAAAAATATGAAAAATTGAAAGAATATACATATTTCCAATCATTATGAATAGAAATAAGCAAATAAATACGTTTCGTCACAAATTAATAACATTTCAGGTGGAAAGTGTCAATAACTGAAGCTAACCCAAAGGTGCAAAGAAACTGCTGCAGCGATTATAAAAATTGCACACTTAATGACTTGAAATGAGTAGTATGGTCCGATGAATCATTGATACATTGATTTCTACAAACACGTGGTATTATGCATCGAAAGTTCCAAAAGAAGCCTACCAAACGGCATGCCTGCTTCCTAGCTTCATAAAGTTTAGTACGGGGAACGCTCCGTCACGATTTAGGCAATGTATCGTGTTATCAAACCGTTTCTATCATTGTACTCACTGTCAGGGAAACTGTGAATGAATATCTTATCTTCCGCGGCAGCCAAATGTTTATTAAGAACAAAATATTGCTGTTGTTGCTGTGGTCTTCAGTCCGGAGACTGCTTTGATGCAGCTCTCCACCCTACTCTATCCTGATCAAGCCTCTTCATCTCCTCATAAGCACGGCAACGTACATCCATCTGAACAGCTTACTATATTCGTCTCTTGGTCTCCATCTGCGATTTCTCCCCGACACACTTTCCTCCAATGCAAAAATTCCAATTTCTTCACGTCTAAGAATGTGTTCTACCAAACTGATCCATTCTTTTAGTCGAAGTATGCCAGAAATTCCTTTTTTTCCCCAATTCCGTTCATTAACCCATCACTAGTTACGTGATCTACCCATCTAATCTTTAGCATTCTTCTGTAGCACCACATTTCAAAAGCCTCTATTCTCCTCCTGTCTAAACTAGTTATTGTCCAAGTTTCACTCCCGTACAAAGCAACACTCCACACAAATGTCTTGAGAAAAGACTTCGTCAAGCTTAAATTAATATTCGATTTAGCAAATTTCTCTTTTTCAAAAACGCTTTTCTTGCAATTGCCATTCTGCATTTTATATCCTCTATACTGCATCATTTGTTATTCTACTTAAGTAGCAAAACTCATCTACTTCCTTTATTGTTTCGTTGCCTAATCTAATTCCTAATCATCTGACATTCCATTACACTGTTTTGCTCTTTTTAATGTTCATCTTAAGCGTTCCTTTCAACACACTGTCCATTTGATTCAATTGCTCTTTCAGGTCCTTTGCTGTCTCTGACAGAATTGCAATGTCAACAACAAAACTTTATGCTTTTATTTCTTCACCCTTCCCCAGATGTATCTTTGCTTTACTTCACAGCTTGTTCAACATACAAACATTCAGTGGAGAAATACTATAATCCTGTCTTACTTCTTTCCCAACTTCTGCGCCTCTTTCACGCCCTTCAGGTCTAATAACTGTTGTTTGGTTGATGTACAAGTTGCAAATAACCTTCCTGTATTTTACCCCTGCTGACTTCAGAATTTAAAAGAATGCTAATAAAATGATATGATAATGCCCTCCCTACACACACACACACACACACACACACACACACTGACACACACACACACACACACACACACACACACACACACACACACAGAATAGGTCAAGTTTGCTTTGAACACCATCAGACAATTACCCAAAATCTCCCATGGACAGCGCAATTGCCTTAACTCAGCTCATCGAACCATTATGGGGAATTCTAAAACAGATAGTGCGCAACAAACAGCTCCAACGTCGTTGAAGTAACTGGCCTATGTTTTAGGACCAGAATGGGTATCATTCTCTTGGAAACTAGGAGCAACTTTGCGAATCTGTTCCTCTAAGAATTACGAATTACGAATATCAGACCAGATTTTGAATCACTGCGAATTATATTTGCATTACACGCCGCTTATTTGCACTCTTCAGTTTCATCAACCTTCAAACGCCGGACCTGTAAAGCATCGTTAACAACTAGACAGCAGAATCCTCTTAATCTCTGGTTTACTTATTAAGCATTTCTGGAATTCCTCCGAGCGCAATCTTTCGCCCTTGATGGCGTCGTATGAAAATGGCTGCAGCGAATGCCTGTGATTAATTTTAGTAAGAGCGGAAAGTAAAACAAAAGCCGGCTAAAGTCTTTGTACCTCTTTCCTTGCAATACATCCGAACTCCTTTATGGGCCGTTTTAATATAAATGTGAGATTACATTCTCCGTTTACGTTGCACTAACCACCGAATTACTTGGTTGCTTAGATATCGTCTCGAAACTTTAAAGCATCATCATTGGTTTTACAAAAATGTCGCCAGCGCCTTACTCTGTCATTGGAATGATGTAACATAGAGAAGGTCTTTAAAAATGGTGAATATTTCGAATAATAATAATAACAACAATAATAATAAAGTACTTGAAAGGATGATTTTAGATGTCCTGAACCTGCACCACCCATCTTATAACGCCCTTACCTGTGAGTGCTGTTTTTTAATATAATATTCGGCTTGTTTAGAACTACTAAACAGCGCTGTCCATTAGAGTGAAAATTACAAACAAGTGCGAGACAACAGCGTGTTTTTTTTCCCCTCATAGATAATCCATGTAGCCTACGTTACAAACAATAGCTAACATAAGCTGAGAGTCATGTAATAGTGTCGGTTTTGAAACGGTAAAAATAGTTCTTACTACATATGCGGTCTTTGTGAATGTAAAGAGCAGTTTTGGGAAGTTTAAAGTTAAATTCTTATCTATCATACAAGTGAACCGTCTAAATATATGTTTTATTCCATTGTCTTAACGATCAATCGCACAGCATCTAGAAATAATTTTAATTCAATTGTCTAACAAAATTCAAATTAATCTTGGAAAAATATATTTCTTCATGGAGAAAATTTACTCGACTATTATGCATGAAAAAAGAATGTAACTAAGTTTTAGCAGGTTTGTATAATTTTGTTCAACAGGCGTATACTTTAAAACATGACTCTTCACCGGGGTTAGACTAACATGTCTACACGGAGACCCAAACGTTTTCTCACTTTGTTATCCATCGGCGAGCGAAGTTGGCAAAAGGTCATAGTTTCACATACAATTTCTTTTACTAATTCGTTCGGTTGTTAAGACATGTTTTGACAGCTCTTAACCTCAAGTCATAACATTCAGTTACGGTATCTAATTTCACAGAAAAACACTCTTTGGTAAACGTTTCTTCTGAATAGCAGCCGTGGAAAAGTCATTTGTTTCTTCTCTGACAAAATAATCTTTTCGTAGAGTCTTTCGTAAGAGGAACTGTTGCAGAAGTCCGATATTTACATTTTCTCTTCAATGTTTACGCTTTGACTAATGTATTGACGTCAAACATATTCTTTGCACATCACGGAGTCATAGAAAATACAATTTCCTACTCAAACACAGACAAGTAATACAAGATACGTGTCATACATTAAGTTGTTTATGTTGCTGATACAAACATGCTTTTACTTTCTAACTCCGTAGGATTCAGACTGTCATGAATGTTATGAGGCAATATACTAATAAACCTTATTTGCTCATTCACTTTCCTGAATTCGTAACTTTTCAATAAAACATTTTTAGTTTTATACTAAGGCTAGGCTTAAACTATTTTCTATCACAGTTTCCACGCAGAATGTAATAGAGAAGCTACACTTCACTTCGTACTTCTTTAAGAAACAGAGATCTTTTCTATCGCATCTGATTTTATCACACTTGTACCAGAAAATGGACTGACAATCTGAAAACTATTTTATCAGAAAATAAAAGCATGTGTTACAAATGTGACAGTTGAATGTATCCCAGTGTAATTAATGAAACAGTATAACGAAGTACCCACAGTTAAGCTAAATGAAAATACTACAATACATCCTCCAGTAGCAAGTAACTAAGGCTATAGAGTTTAAGCAATTTATAGGCCATTGATGCATATGCAAATAGGAAAGACACAGTGTAAACGGCATTTTGAGACACGAAAATGTAAAAATTATTCGACATGAACAAAAGAAACTTCTAATTCACGACCTGCTCGTAAGGCTTAAAGTTCTTTAAACACGATAAACTTTATTGTTTCAGGATCTGTTGAATACTGAACACGAGTAGGTTAGCCTCCTGGCGTGTTACTGCAGTACCGAGTTTGGTCTCCTTCAAGTGGTCATTTTTGTTTCGACTGTAGCGCTGTCTGCTGTGCAGTTCCCCGTCCTAACGGTAAAATTAGGTTATAAAGGCAAATTTTACGTACGAGCAAGTAATGAGAGACTTCATTTACAACGCAACGCTAATAGACAGTGGATGATATTGTCAAAAGTCATGTTGTAAATTGTTTGCGCTCTTCAGAAATCTGAAAAATGTCGTCGAAACATTTCAAAACATAAACATTCATTAGCTAAAGAAAAATGTATCCCCAACACGGCAAAAAATACACAAAACGCATTAAATAATGCCACTTTTCTTTTCTTACCTTGTTTTCTTGCTAAAAGTCTAGTAATATAAAAAAATAATTGTTTGACCAATAATTCTGACAGTTTAACTGTTTTAATAATTTCCATTACAACACATTTGTCAATTTTTGTTCGTATTGAACCACGATGTAAGCTTTTTCTTTGCAAAACGTAAATAGCTTTGTGCTCTCATACATTTTTCTCTTTTCTATGCCAATGTCTGTGCGAAAAATACTGGGTTCTGGTGCAACATTATCAATATTACAAAGAACAAAATGAATTTTAAGAAGATACGAAAATATTTATATAACAGGAAAGTACTCGGCCAGAATAGGTTAACTCATTGTGTTAGCCAATGAGATTAAAATAAATGAGCGTAGGTATCAGTGGACGCCTCAGCCGCCATCTTGGTGAGGCGTAGAATGCTATTTCGCCTTGGAAACTATGCGCTACATCGACTTTATCACTATTTATGTACTGAACTGACAATCAGTGCAGAGTATATACTTGCAAACATATATTTTCTTGGATAAATACTCCTCACTTGGTATTTGAAACCTTTATTCAACACTAATTTTCACTCTTTTAACACGGTGTACATCCCTGCATAACCGTCGGAAGTTTTATTACTATTTTAAGTGACAGCAAACATCGACACTACAATACGAACACTTCTTCAAGATTCAGCAATATGTCGAAGGCAGGATTCACTTTTTCAGCGCAAGGGAATCTGCCTGGATTCTAATGTCCTTGTTGTTAGCAGACGTCAGTACACTTCCTTGTTTTCGCACATGCTCAGTGTGCAACATACTCGAAAATTTTGAAATTCACACTCGGCGCAATCTATAGGTCACTGACATCAAGACGCACTCGCGATAGGGTTGGGTGCAGGTTCACACGCAGGCACAAAAAGCGTACGTACTTTGAATAGTCATTTTTTTATCAAAATTCGCTCGTGTACAATGGCCCAGGCAAAGCGCGCTAGCTTATGACACAGGGGTTGTATGACGGACGGATCGAATTCATGTGGAGTGTACCAAAAGTTTGCTTAGAACATGGCCCAGTCTTAATGGAGTTTTAGGCGATTTTTCACACTCGACGCTAAGCTGGTCGCTAATGTTCGCTCAAAACACTTGACATACTTAACAGTTAAAATACGGTAACATGTGGGGGGAAAGCACACATGATTTAGAAACAGACGGTGAAGGGACTGATGACCTAGCAGGTTAGCCCCCTCTTAACAGGCGGTGTTCTCTTATTTCATATCGTGCGTTAGCTGATGACCACGACGGCGGAAGGGCATCCACACAAAAAGACAAGTTTACACAAAATTGATCGTAATGTGATAAATGGTAGGAAAGAGAAAATAAACACCGCTCGTTTGCCACACAATTCGCTTTATTTTGCGCGCACAATATCGTTTAATTACCGGACGCACCTAAGCCAGTAGATCAAATCTTCCTACGTTTTTGTGAAGCGTTCAAGAACTTGCGCCGTTGTAGACTGATTATCTTGGTATTACCGTACGTGCTCAGATATTTGATGGGCTCGTTTTATTGATAGATTCCAGTAACCACTTCACGGCAAGGGAACAAAAAGTATATTCGTTTCAGCAAGGAAGCTTACCAGGAACGCTAACGTTATCAAGACAAAATTTTTAAAAAATAATTAGTTTTGCATGTTTCTCATTCTCTGACGATAAAGTCTTGTTACTTCCAAGAAGCGTTCCTCAGCAGTTGTTGGTACGAAATGCCAAACGGTATAGATCTCAACGTCCGCTGTAGCTAATATGCGTATTTTGGCATACATGTAACGTTTACTTATCCACCCAAAATCGTTAGAAACTCACAGAACGTGTGAAATCAAACCGTAACGGAACTGAATGACGGACAATTTATTGAGAGAATTCTGGCGGAATGGAGAATTTCTGTATGAAACATCGTATAACTGACTAGTGCGATTTATTTTGAAGTACTCCTATTCGGAGGAGAAAGATGGCAAGTTACATGAGTGCTTGGCTGGAAGTAGCCTAAAAGATTAGCATAGTTTATGTGAAAGTGTAACACCGTTCATTATTGAACTAACCTACAATACATTCTCTTAGGACATGATAAACGTCCCGCGGTTAAAAAAACGAGAAAATGCGGTAATATTTGTACGAAAGGAGTTAATGAATAAAAGTTCGAACCTAGGGGGCTGTCGGAAAGCATTTCAAACCTATAGTATTTACTGAAAACTTTCTTAAAAGAAAGGCGACTCTTGTCGAATGAATATTAACATTTAATAGAATATCTTTATTCAATTTATTGCTTAAATCAGTAATGACTATCTTCCAATTTGTCTAGGAAAGGCCACATGAGTGGTAAGAGTGGAAAATGATATAACTGTAAGAAAACAAATGCGAAATTGTAAGACGGAAAATACCATTATAGGGCTACATACGTGTTATTTAATTGATTTAAAATAAATAGTTAATAATGGCAGCTAACAGCACTTGCAAGATTTTTTCATATATCCTTTTAAGGAATGGAAGATGAATAACAGTTATGATGCACTGCCATCACCTTGTCTCTGCAAGACATACGAAAAGTGATCATAACTGATCGAAAATAGCTGAGAAATAACATCTAAGCAGACTGGTAAAAATTTCATTTCACTGTCGCTTTCTTTGAGGCCAGTCGTTTCGCATTTCACCGTAGAGGTGACATTGTTGTGAAATGAAAAACTGTTGCGTCATTTTAGAGCATCGTTGTTTGTGCTAGATATTGCAAATAAACTTGAGCAAATTTCGAATGTGAACTGCTAGAATGAGATAAGGGATATTAGAATAATTAGATGACATATCTTTAATTTTCCTCCCTCCATATCAGAATAAAAGATGGAGGGCAGTGGCTGATGGTATTTCGAACAGTTCGAGAGCACCCCCTCTCTGTCTCTCTTTCTAATTCAATTTCAAGTACACCATGAAATTTCAGGATCACGATGCCATTGCACACCGGTAAAGCAGTAAAATAGGTGTGATTCACACAGTGATCGCGCATTACTACGTTTCCAGTAATGGCAGAAATCTCGGAAATATGTCAGTTCAAGAAGACTTCTTTAGCTTTTTAGTTTCGCCCAAAAAACTTGAAAAATTTCGGTTGTTTACGAACGCTAATTGCCGCTGGATATTCCAATGATTTGTAGGTCTACTATTTGTTTCGTTCAAAATTCGAATGTTTGTACATCTACTACTGTGGTTATCAGTCGTTAGGCTTAAAAAACTTCTTAAACTCTGCTAAGGACAACACACCACACACACACACACACACACACACACACACACACACAAGCGCGCGCGCTAGCTCGCGGGAGGACTCGAACCTCCGACAAGGAGCAACGTCGCGATCAGCAGCAAGGCGCCTTAGAGAGCTCTGTCATTTCATCGCAGCTATTTGTTTTGGTTCAAAAAGTTCCACCTATGGTACAATGGTAGAGAGATGATGCGTCGACAATTAAACAACAAATTCAAATTGAAATGTTTGTAGAGCTTATGGGACTTACCACAGATGTTCCTGATTTTTTTTCCCGGTTACTTCTGGTTTAAAAGACACTTTATTACATCTATAATACATCGTTCAAATGTTGCAACATTTATTTTTCACGAATTGCACCCTAAGTCTCGGCATAATAGGCCGTCCTTCTGGAACGAGGTAAAAATGAAAACCCTAATATTACATGTTAGATATGACGTTTTAATTAAAAATCCATCCATATATTTCTGAATCATAAAGATGAAACTGATGGGTAAGTACTTATACACCCAAAATCATCAGTTAATTCATACGTTGCTTCTGAATATCTATCTTCAAAGACGACTAACATACAACCACTGTGCTAAAACAATGACTGTTAGCATCTGCATGTCAGTGATCGATATCCAGGTAACAGTCATATGTTGGAGAAAGTGTTTTGTGCCAAAACGAAACAATTGACATTAAATGTTTAAACAAACGACACCCCATCCTTCTGAAAGGACGTCAGGATCATCTGAGTTCTACGGTGACATCAGTCCCTAAACTTACAAACTACTTATGAACTAGCTAATACTAAGGACGGCACAAATATCCATGCCCGAGGGGGGATTCGAACCCCCGACCGTAGTGTCCGTGCAGATTGTGACTTGCGCGTCGCAGACCGCTTGGCCACCGCGGCCAGCTTTAAACAACAGATTGATTACGTACCGTAATCTCGTTCTTTCGAGCCGCTAGTTAAAACATCATTTCCATCGTAGTGTACTCACCGATACATTCTGCCTGGCGAAAACGAGATTTGCTAAAGCTCGAAAGAGACGTGAGTACGGCTATGCGAGGCGGGGAAGGCGCGTGTCGTATGCACGCGCCAGCAAGCTCCTTATAAGGCGACTGGCGCCAGTCTCGTGTGCCACGTGGTCTAGACACGTGGACGCGCACTCGCTGATGCGTCACGACCTTCCGCAAAAGCTAGCATTATTCTCACACAGGAACAAAGGAAACTTCTTGTACGACTCGTTCCGATAAGCCAGCGCAGCTGCTATTACCGCGGAAACACGCAGCCGTCTATATGCCTAGTTAATTCACTCCGTCATTCTTAGTCATCAACACGGATCTTCGAATACCAGTCTTAACATCTCACGTTTATACAATTGGACGCATTAGCTAGCTTAATTATCTTTCACCAGTACGATTTTTTTAAGCAGTAGACGTCGGAATTACGTTATATTTCGCAATCAACGCAAATATAATTTAAGATTACCTGACATAGTCTGGTCTGGAGGCGATCTAATCGTTTTATAGTTTTCAAAATGACAAGCCAAGATCGCACACTAACAATTTATTAAACGACGACCGGTTTCGGTGCACTGTGTCACCATCATCCGGTCACATATATGTTATAATCTGGTCAAGTGCAATATTGCACTTAGTCACTATAAAAAAGAAAAACAAAACTTAAGTTTAAAACATTACAGCTTACAAAAAAATTTTGTAAGCTGTCATGTTTTAAACTTACGTTTATAGTGACTAAATGCAATGTTGCACTTGTTATTTTATACCCAATTTTTTTATTCAGATGACCAGATTATAACATATATGTGACCGGATGATGGTGACACAGTGCACCGAAATCGGTCGTCGTCTAATAAATTGTTAGTGTGCGATCTTGGCTTGTCATTTTGAAAACTAGCAAATATACTTTAAACTTACTTCCCCTATTAAAAATGACAGGTGGTACTCTGCTACTGTAGAATAACGAATATCTTATTTAAAAATTGTTATGTGTGTGTGGAAGGGAGGGGGAAGTTGAGCGTTTCTATTCTGACATCTTCTCCAAAATAACTGGATCTATTTCATCCAAAACTGGTATGCATATTTCTTACCATGAGGTAACGCTCCCTTAGAGGTACACAGCACAGGAAAGGACGACATAAAAAATGAGAATGGCAAAAATCTATTGCTAGTTGCGACGTATGAAAAATGAGATTTTATGCATTCAATATTTGAGAATGATGTCACTTAGCGATCCGCTACAAACTTAACGCACAATTTCAAATCTTTAAGAAACTGTTTCTCGCTGGCAACACCAAAAACATAATGAAATACTGCTTACAACCTTTCCGCTGTTCATGCAATAGAACTATGGCATTCCATATTGCTTAACAATCTATTTTTCCTACCCAACTGTCTTTATTAACGAGAAATTTTACACATTGTATACTAATATAGCACTGGTTTTATCTTCAAAATTTCATTTTGGTAGGACAGACAATTCACAATGTATGAGGAGATAAAGTTCATAAAAACTGCCCCGTTATACATGAGGTTTCATTCTATTATGTCTTTATTATTAACTGTATCCGCAACACATTTTGCAAATAAATGCACATATTTCAGGGCATGCACTTTCAAAATTATATGACAGTACCACAAGTAGTTCAGCAGATATGGATAAGTCCCATAAGCTTAACAAACATTCAGCAGATATGGACGCGCTGTCTGGGGTGTCATGTCGTGAATTTCGCGACCTCCCCGTCAGAGGTCCGAGTTTCCGTCGGACATGAGTGTTTGTATTGTCCTTAGCATAAGTTATTTTAAGTAGATTGTAAGCCTAGAGATCGATTACCTCAGCAGTTTGGTCTCTTAACTATACAACCATTAGCCAGGAGGTATGAAGTCATAAAAAGATGCAGGAGAAACTATCCCATCGCGCATGAGGTTCTAATTTCTTCTTTACCGACAGTTTCGCAATACATTCCACAGACAGTGTCCTAATATTCTACGGTACTTGCCTAAAAACTCTTATTACTGTATGACAGATTGGTCAGGAGTTATGACATAAGAACTGAGCGTCATGAAAACTAAACATATACGAAATTCGCTATAGATGCACATGGAATGAACAAAATCTGGGTTGGAAGACTATGGAGAGAAGGGGAAGAAAATGGATGAAAATAAGGCTGGAATAAATATATACTTGGCAACTAACTGCCGAATTCCGAGGCTAATTTTAAGTATTTTGTTGCTGAGTTTTTTATTAATTTTTTGCGCAGCACGCTTCGGGAAGAATTCCCATTAATCAAGATGTTGCACTGTATTCTTTTTAAGCGCGATGGGTTTAAGTTGCAGCAACATTTAGTAACATTACTGTAAGATAAACACGCTTAATTTTGTAATTACGGACGTAGTTTTTTTTTTACATAAATGATGTTTAAAACCCTCCATTTAAGGATTTCTTATTGTCCTCCTAAGCAGAAACTCTCATATGACTATGATTAACTTTCCCAGCTGATAATTCGCAGCACACGTCAAAGATAGAAACATTTAGTAACAAGTAATTACAAAGTTATTTATTAAACATTCACATCATATGTACCTAAAGTGACTATGTGAAGTTCTAGAAAGCCTTAACGTTGTTTCAACCTGTCTATCCTGTTCACAAGATAAATAATAAGAAGCGCCAAATAATTATTTCTGCAGTTTAACTGCACCAGCCATTTTACGAGTATTCATGTTTCTAAGGTAACTCATGTTCAATGATATTATGATAACAGCTAGACTCTAATCAGGAGAAACGACTGCAGTATGGAGAGTTGAGTAAATCATATATCATGAATATAATTCCAGTGGTACAGTCATAAATTTTCGCATCGTTGCCGGTCAAGAATTATACGAAAAGGAAAAATTTAGCCAACCGCAAAAGTAGTGGCACATAATAGTTGTAACCCAACGATACAATTTCATGAATTACCGAATTCTAAGCCACCGCAGGCAAACTCAGAATGAACGATCGTTGTCTCTATAGAACACATTACCCTTACCGGAAATTTTAAGTTAACTGCCCTGAAATCGTGTATAGTACATAGGCCAAATACTTCCCATTGCACGGGAACTTTCCAGCACAAATAACGGCCAGGTAAGTCTACCGAAAAGGCATCAAGGAAATTACAAATTTCCTTCAGAAGCATACTTACTCTGTTCATGCTACGAGTACCACTGGCTGACTAAGCTTTGTTTTAAAAGCAACAGTTTCTCTTCACAATTAGTATCACAAAGCGCACGCATAATCATTATATTAAATCGAAATTGAAATATAATTTTATTGAATATTCCTTCGATACTTGGAGAAACATAGGCCTAAGAAAACTTGAATACATCGTATTTACGTTCTACAATATTTACTTATTAGTTCGTTACTAACCAGCATTCGACTTTTTTGACCGCCGTGACTTAATACTGAACAAACAGTCCACACAACAACAGTGACATAATATAGTTATTGAATGATTGTTTTCCAAATATATGTGAATTTTATGACTATGTATAGATACCATGAAAGACGAATGAAATCGATATAAATACAACTGATATTGCATTGAATTTTCATTTAATTTTTTTATTTTATGTATTTATTTTTTATACTTTCCTAACCCTTACTATCCAACAATTTTAATATATAAATTTGAAATAACGTGTATTTATTCAGATTGCAAATTTGTTTCCCGTTATCGATGCACAAATGACAAATCTTTGGAAAAGCGTGTTTGCATGACTATGTACTCTCACTGTTGTGTGGACTATCGCTTCAATATGAAGTTATCTGGAAATGGCATAAATCATCGGAAGCCGGTTCAAAACGAATTAATAAATACTGTGGAACTTAAATACAACGAATTCAAGTTTTTAATCATATGTAAGCAACCATACCGCAAACCAAATTTAATTTTTTCCATATTTACATGAATTCATGAACGTGTGAGATTTTATTACAAAATTTTAAAATACTTCCTCATCTTCAGTCCTGTTTATTTACGATACCCAATAGCGTGTCTTCTTTTGCAGCATGCTGTCATAATCATATACGTAACAATTACTAGTTTGACAACTGTTACTAACAGATTCTTGCGGAGATGGGCTTCCGGTAGTATTTTGTTCCTGATTTCTACGTATAACCTCACTGATACAACACTACAAAAAGTTTTTCGCACTTCGGAGGAATCCGCAATCAACAATGCCCTTATAGGTGACAATTAGGAACCACATTATTGCTGGCAGAATGCTGCGGAAACGTGCAATGCACATAATTATTGGAAAATAAATGTGGCCCAAATTTAAAAATCGTCAAGGCGTTATTTTATAAATATATCTTATTATTTAGGTACGAGTTGCGTATTAATTGATTTAGGAAATTTTTTTTCTGTTTCAGTCACTTCTTTTTTCTAATATTTATCAGCACGACCTGTTTCGGCAGTTTGTTCCCATCATCAGGTACAGTCACGTTAAACGTAGAGTCACCTAAAGTGTGATTAAGTTTAATTATTAGGTGTATCAGGTAGTTAACTGTATTAAGAATCTATACATTGTGAGCATCTGCATGTGAAAGTTTTAAGTGATGGTACAGTGTTCATAGCTGTTGTTATTCAGAAAAAAAGGGGAAAAAATGGAAATTCTTCAGCACGTATCCTCACTGGCATGCACACCACACTAACAAAAATGATGAACTTGGTGATGGGAGCACCTACCAGAATGCGTTATGGCAATAAATTTCAGTAGAACGTGACTGAAGCAATAAAAATTATTTCATGAATGTATAATAAATTCGCTGTCCTTACAAAATCCCAAACAACATTTAAATGTTAATATATGACGCTGCGTATTTTCATGTTTTACAGACGCTGTACCATATTACCCTAACAAGACATTTGTAGGAAATTTATATTAAGTAGGAACTACGTATTAGTAATTTCAGTTACACCTATCTATGTGTCGGCTATTTGTTTACTTTAAACTGACCTAACAAGTCCGTTTTATAATATAGGAATTATTGGCCAAGAATAAAATAATTTGATCTTTAATTTCATATAATTTTTTACAATCTGTTAGATGGGTCAGAGTAATAATTACGCCAGTTTAGAGGACAGGTATGCGCTACGGAACGTGGTAAAGCCTAACGTATGTTGTAAACCGAAAGCTACTGTAGAAAGAAATTATCGCCGAGCGTATTGGATGACAATGCTACTGTAACATTTATAAAAGTGTTAAAATGATTTCCCACGAGTTCATAACAAGAAAATGGGAGACTGACAAATATTGTCATTGTTTAATAGGAGCATAAAGCAGTAAGTTATTACCGGTCATTGACCGCTAATCATGTCACAACAAATAAACTGACAGACGAAATAAAAAGTTAACAGAAACCACATAATAGTATGAAAGTATATAAATATTTGTAATATTATAATATGGAAGACACACAAAGAGTAAACAGTAAAATGACAAATGATTCATGCTGGTCTTGAAAGGTAATCCGAACGCATCAAATCCTCCTCTTGCATCCAGTACGAAACTGGAATCCTTCATATGGGTTGAGATGCCATTTAAGTTAAATTTTATTAATTGCTTTCATTCATGCAACATCACTGACGTCGTCCACTACGCAAAGTGCAACTCGACCCTACCATTTATGGTTGTCATGTTACTGCGGATAGTGAAATATGACAATTACTTAATATACAGTAGCCTCATTGACTAAGTTTTTCGACAATAGAAGGGAAAAAAAGTCATCCTTACATCCCCTATATAATTTATTTTCAGAAACTGAGCTAAAACGGCCTGTAAACAAATCAGAAACTTAACAATTCCCACCAGGAAACAACAATCGAAATCTAGTCTTGTGGAAATTTTTTCGTGTATATCCACACACTACGTGGCAATGGAAAATTAGTTACTTACTCGTACAGTTCGTTTCGGAAATAAAATTCACTCCCCATACATTTTATGTGTTGCAGTGATATCGTGATCTAAAATATGTCCTCACGGCGTGAGCAGGGAGAAGTTCAGTGAATAAAGAAATGACTATATAAACATCACTTCAGCTTCAAATGTTTATGAAACAAACGTTCTTAACTGGGTTTAACAGAAAACTGTATTAAGTGTGTTTCTCCAATTACATGTTAATTCTTTTTTTTTTTTTTTTTTTTTTTTTTTTTTTTTTTTTTTTTCGTTTTTGGCCTCCTAGTCCGCAGTTGTAGTTATATGACTTGTGTAGGGTAACTATCCGTTTCTTGTAAATGTAAAAATTAGACTAATTTTTACAGTCCCAAAAGACTTATTTACCGTACACAAATTGTATTTCTTCAATTACTGACTAACGTGATTGTGGTGTAGTACCTAACGTGAAAAGTGCAAACCATCGAATAAATTCCAACTAAAACTTCCTTCGTAATTTACAGTGGCTGATTACATTCTCTTCCTTTGTTAAGTATTTCTCGTTTCACTGAATACAATGCGGGGAAAATCACTACCTAATAGTATAGCAGTATTGTTCAATCTTACGTCACGAAAACTGCCGATCGTTTTACCACTTAATTTTACATTCTGTCCAAAAAATAATACCAATTAAATCCGCAGTAAAATGGGTACGGTATAAGAGTATTGCATGTCATACGGTTTCTTTTAAATAGAGTTGTCAAGAGCTCGATATAGTGCCGTATGTATTAAAACCATCTGCTGACAAGGAAAATAATTCCTGTATACTGTGAATGAAAGGAAATGCTCATTTTTTACCCAATAGTTAAACCATTTGATATATATAGGTAATTTAATTTCCGAAATAGTTCAAGTAAAGGAAAAAAATGGACACTGACGAGTGTCAGTACTGGAAAACCGCATTCGGAGGTTGCACATTTATATAATTTGCCTCAATGAGCTCGTTGCAATGACATCAGAAGCTTCAAGCCAAGTGGTTCCATTTCTTCTAAGGATCGCAAATTTCTTTTAAGTTGTTATCGATTCTAAACTTAGCGTCTTTCCCTCCCACATGCCATTACAGGATATATAACTTTATCCGAAAACCAAACATTACGTTTATCCCATGTTCCAGAGTCTCTAAGAGCTGCTATTGAAATACACCTTACTAGTACTATAAAATTATCCGCCTGTGTGGTAAGAAACTTACAATATCTCAAAAAATAAAGTACTGCAATCCGCAATGGAAACTGCGACAATTTTTTTAAAATGTCGGAACAGCCTGCAGCAGTTTCTGTGCCGCTTCGCGGTATTCTGAGTAGATTCTGCGAAGCCTCGGTAACAACGTAGGCGCATAGCCTAACGGAAATAATTTCGCGTTACTTGACAATCGAAATTTATTTTATGCTGATTTATTTTATCAGCTCTTCTTGGGGTTCCCAAATATTACCGTATTATCATTAATGATCTATGTCTCGAGATTCGATCGTATTTTATTGCAGCGCAATTGAAGAATCGGTGTAGTCGCTAGCAGTGATTCTGTTGTTATCCAATGTATCACTTCGACGGACCCAGCATTATGGAGGCTTCGTGAATCTCTCACGTGAATGAGATTACAGAAGTTCATTTTTGCACGGAATAACACAGCAACTAGCCACTATTAAAATGATGTTTATTTTAGAAATAGCGCTGCTGTCGGTTTCAAAACTAAAACTTCATCATCAGACTGTTGTTCACGTCTTAATACATTTGTTACTGTTTACTTCTGGAAACAAGTCTTCATGGCAAAAGATACTTTGGATGGTGATGCCCTACGATACACACACACACCACACACAAAATAAAAGCTTTTTGTATTGATGAGTCTCAGTCATGCAATAATGATTTTACCGCCATTTCACTGTATAAATTATCTTTATTATTTTGATAAATTATCCGTATTTCGACTTTAGAGCCATTTCCAAGTGGAAATTCAACTCTTTCAGATGGTATATATATGTCGCCAAGTCGCCATTATCGAAAATAATAGGGATGCATGTGTGCATCGATATGAGTCGTAATTGAATAATTAATCAGAATCAGAATTTAGTTTATAGCTGAGGTCACCATAAGGTGTTTCATCATTACCTGTTATCAAACTCAAAGATTTCGAATTTATAGAGGACACATATGAAGATAAACAAAGCATTAATAGGATATTATTTTCGATAATGACAACCTGTAAAGGTCTGATAGCGTGACTTGTGACCGGATTTCAGTTTTAGAGCCATTTTCAAGCTCATACAGGTTCCCAAGTCGTCATTATCGAAAATAATAGCCTACGAACGCATTGTTTATCTTCATATGAGTCCTCAATAAATTCGATGTCTTTCAGTTTGACGTCAAGTAATGCTGAATCATCGCATAGTGACCTCGCAGTTTTTTCATTTAGTATCAGCACGTCCAAACTATAATCTGAGACCGAATAATTACTGAATTACGAATCATGTCGATGCATACATGCATCCCTATTATCTTCGATAGTGGCGACTTTGTAACCTATATGTACCAACTGAAAGGATGGAATTTGCACTTGGAAATGGCTCTTAACCCGGAATTCGGGTAGGTTATCAAAAGTATGAAGATTCTTATATAGTCAATAGTCAAATGGCGATAAAATCATTATTGCATTACTGTGAATCATCGATACATAAAGCTTTTATTTTGTGTGTGGTACTTCATGCCGTGTAATACTGTGCAAGCGAGGTAAGTGCTTCACAGCGTGCAAATTATTTTGTGAGCGGTAGCAATGTCAATGAAAAAATCGCTAGATTTACGATATAAGTAAAAAATAAATATGGGGTCATGTTACACGCATGGGAGAAGCAAGGTTACTTAAGAGACTCATGAGCTCGGCAGCGGAGGGTAACAAGAGTCAAGGTAGACCAAGAAGAAAGTCTTTAGATTCGGTGCAGAATGATTTTGAAGTAAAAGGCATAACATGAGACGAGGCATCCATGTTAGCATTGAATAGGGGATCATGGAGGAATTTTATTAGAGGTACTATGCTCCAGACTGAACGCTGAAAGGCATAATCAGTCTCTAATGATGATGATGATGATATTAACAATTAAAGGTTGGTACTGAACAGTGATATCTGTTTACAGTGTGTGACGTCGTTATTAGCGCTATATATATATATATATATATATATATATATATATATATATATATATATATATATCAGTGGCGTAACTATGGGGGGGATGAGGGGGATAGAACACCCTTGCCCCCCAGAACCCGGAAAAAAGGAGAGAAAGAGAGAGAGAGAGAAGAAAAAGAAAAAAGAAACCGTATAACATCAATCTGGTAAAGGTAAAGATTTGAAACTTGGGGTGTTTTACCATAAGCTTTCACTAGAAGGGAGTGAATTAGTGTCTTCAACGGGAGAGGTAGATGGTAGTCTGTCCGGAAACTGACTAAAATTTTGCTCGTCAAGCAGATCTATCCCCCCCCCACCCCCCACCCCCAAAAGCCAAGTCCGAGTTACGCCATTGATTATGTAAACAGCATTATCAACACTGGATAGTTGCTGTTTTCCTCTGTGCAAGAATCAACCTACATTTTGTACAAAGACATGGTCTCGAAATGACAGTTTTCGACAAATTAGCACGAATGACACTACTGTAACCGATCACGAACTAACAGCTGAGACTGATAATATGTAACCAAACCAGAATTTCATTTCTGTCTACAACCAAATGTCATTAGTCTCTTCCAAACCTCTCTCTTTTTTTTTTCTTATTCGACCTCCTGCTTAGTTTGGTAACCCATACGTCGTCTTAACATTTTTCCGAAATACATCAAAAGTTGTAACAACTGAAATGAACTACAGTACGGCTGCAAAAGGCGGGTCACACGCGAAGCACTCGCAATAATAACGGTCGAGGCAGCCGTGCGCAGTTTCGCAGACAGCTGCTCCCCGCTGCGAGCGAATAATTGATGCAGCGACTGACAAACCCGACCAGTTCTTTTCCGCGTCGGCTCGCAGTGACCAGGCGAGGTTACGAGAGGCGCTTTCGCAACCCGCGCCAGCTATGTATGCCCGACAACATTTCTGAGGCGGGCACTCGGAAAATCACCCGCCGCATAGCCCCGTGCAGGCGGCGTCGCGCGCGCTCTATCGCAAGCTATCGATAGTGGCACTACGATTGCGATAAGCGACCAGAAACAAAGCAGCGGCGCCGACCGCCGATAGCGGCGCGAATGCGGGCTCTACTCGAACTCGGCAACTTGAAAACAGAGGCTCTCACAGTCTTTCTGAAGTAAATAGGCTGCAGAATTAACAGACGACGGCGTCGAAATGTAATTTAGTCCAGAGCGAGACCCGCTGTTAAGCTTTGCACATGCGCATCTTTGAAAGGGGATGTTCATTGTTTACGCCTACTACTACTACTACTACTACTGTGTAAAACGTAAATCGAATACTAATTTTTTTTACATCATGGTTCGACGGATAATACTAGACGTTCAGCTGCGGGAAAGCAGTATTATCGAGACAAACATACCACAATGGGCGCAGAAGTTTCGCATTAGAACTGTTCACTTGCAATACGGAGGAAAGTCGCAGCACTGAAACAATACAGCTAATTGCGCCGAAGAATTGATCTGGTCGACAAGCCTTGTAAAGAAAGAGAAAGAAAAGGAAAATAGTGTTGTTTACACATCAGCGATCGTTCGTAATTTTCCAAATAAGTGACGCACTTGCGACCTATCGCAGTACCCGGTATGTTTCTTTCCGGAAGGTACCCACCTTTAACGACACTAACAAGTACAGAGGAAAAATACAGCTTTTGCAAGAATTAAAGAATAATCCCTCAGAGTTTTTGTTTTTTTCACAACGATTCGGTGACGTATTACTACGTCACTAGTCACAACGGCTGAATTATATTATTAACGGGCGCTTCTTTCTAATCGTAGCATATCCTCATCTTTTTTTTTTTTTTTTTTTTTTTTTTATCATCTACGTTCAACTACCGTGATTCACATTGTAGAATCCGAGCTGTGTGAGCCAGCTATAGCCTATTATTGGATGCAATACGGCAGATTGTACGCCAATTTTCGTCCCGCCTGTAACGAAAACAGCAGATGTCTGCTTAGTAGTGAACTTTCTACAGCGATAAAGTGGTTGGAAGAATGAGGTTGACCATATCGCACCTCGCCAAGAACAGTGACAAAACTCTAAAATGCAGAAAAGCGACACTGTTGTTATTGCCATTGACGAATCATGAGCTAAGTAAGCTACAACGAGAATAACAATACAGTTCTCAGATGAACGAAGTACGAGCAAACATGTGAAATTTTTGTGTATGTAGAGGCTCTTCATATACATTTTTTGAGTGATAAACTAAGAATTGGCGTTTTTCGACTTAAGTCTCTCTTCTTGCCATGGTGCGATATTGTCAACAGTGGAAATTAAAATAAAGCAGTAGCGAAATAACGTCATTTCTTGGCGTTATATAGACACAAAGAAGCGAAAAGTGAAGTACTGTTTTTTAATCGTAATTACACTACGATGCTAATGATTATATGGCTCTGATTGTAACTAGTAGAAACCATAGCGTTACGCGAGAAACTAAAACAATGGTAACAGGTTGTGACAGCATAGGGGAAGACGAGAAACGAAATATGCGTTCCGAAAAAGACGAAAAACAATACTGTTTGTCTATCAGGAACAGATTAAAAGTAGCACATGAGATGAGTAGCATTTGGTGATTCATGCGTGGACGAATGTGTAGTATAATATCGCATATATCCGACTGTTGGGCGAAGAAGGATCAACACATTATTGTGAATAGTCACGTTACTCTCACAGAGGCACTCCTACCCATCGTTCACGACTAATATTATCTCTACAAAGCGTTTCGACAAAACAACACTAGTCGTAAACACCTCAGTATCAACCTACCTCCAGAAGGGTAGAAACTCGTTTCGTCTGTTTTCCTCGTTTCACAGCCAACGCGCATTCACTCCCATTTCGGCGTAGCCGCGCTCATCTCTGATTGAGTAACTTTCACACTAGAGAACCATCCGTCGACACGGAGCGGAGACGCGTGCACTTTTCAGCAGCCGCCCATGTCGACGACGTTTCGGAGCGTTGTTGACACCTCCTCATGACAGCAGCGTAGAATTGCGATAGGATACGGCGCGAGGAGGACGCACAGTCACACAACAGCACACGCAGAGGCGACGGCAGCGCCGGCGGAACAGCGGCGCGGAGCGCGCACGTGCATCAAACATGCGACGTTCAGTTGTCGTCGGCGCGCGCGCACAGCGCAGACGCGGTCACGGGGCTGCGTCTCGTACGGCGGTCGCGCACACACTAATACAGCTAATGGCGTATTTCTGAACGCCGACGCTCCAAAAAGCTTCTCCCCCTCCCCTCGCGCAGAGTGGCGAGGTAGAGGGGGGCCCCGGCGAGGCGGCCGGGGGAGGGGGGAGCAACTCTGGCACGGCTGGGGAGCGAGAGAGAGGGGAGCGCGGGGGGGGGGGGGGGGAGAGGAGAGACGCAAGAGAAGAGATGAAAGTGCGGGGTCGGCCAGGAGGGCCCGGGGGTGAAGGCAAGTGGCGGCGGGGGGAGGGGCCGCCGCGGTATTTACAAAACCCTGCATTACCGGGACATGCCCGGGCGCGGCGACAATACCGGGCAAATGACAAATGAAATACGCAAATGAAGAATTGTCGGCGGGCGCGTGAATGGGGCCGAATAATAATCTGGACGCGGTGGTGATTGTAGCAATTCTTCGGTAACGAGATATTGTTCATCATCTCTTCTGCCCGCTCTCCGCCGGCCGTGTGTGTGTGTCTGTGTGAGTGTGTGTGTGTGTGTGTATGTATGTGTGTGTGAGTCGCTGCCTTCACTGAGCGGCTACTGTTCAGCGCCAACAAGTGAAGTAATCCCGCACCTTTCGAGTCGAACCAGTCGCCTTTCGTGCCCTCCTAGCCGCAGTTTTTCTTTTTTCTTTTTTTTTCTGAACGCAAGACAACTCCAAAAACACACACACACACACACACACACACACACACACGCACACACACATATCGCTGCGGAGACCACACACTTCAGGACAAGCAAACACGATAATCTCTCAGAATTAGACACCGAACAGGAATCAGCAGAAAATAATAATAATAATATGGTTTCCTGTTCCACAGGACCTAATTGAGGAGTGAGACTCCATGGTCATGGAACAAGTCAATACATGAAGTTTACACAAGAATGGTAATAGAAAATTTTTAACTAGTCCTATGCACACGACAATCTTAAGACAAAGTGAAAAGAAACAATAAAGAAAAAAACGAATTAGCTTAATTGTTTAACTTTTCTAGGAGTTCCTCGACAGAATAAAAGGAGTGAGCCATGAGGTAACTCTTCAATTCAGATTTGAAAGCGTGTGGGTTAGTGCGAAAATTCTTTAGTTCTTGTGGCAGCTTATTGAAAATGAATGCTACAGAATACTGTACACCTTTCTGCATGAGTGTCAAGGTGGTCTGATGCAAATGTAAATTCGACTTCTATCTAGTATTCACCGAGTGAAAACTACTAACTCGTGGAAATAAGCTGTCATTATTAAGAAGAAACGACATTAAAGGGAAAACGTATTGTGACGCCAGTGTCAAAATTCCCAGAGTACTGAAAAGGGGTCGACATGACGTTCGTGAACTAACACCACATATTATTGGAACCGCCCGTTTCTGAGCCAGAAATATCCTTTTTGCATCAGGCGAGTTACCCCAAAAAATAATGCCGTATACATCATCATAATATATGTCGGTCCGAGGTATAGGACACTATGTCACATTTATTATATTTTACTGGAGAGCAGTTTGAATGTGTTTTACTATTTTCTCCCTTAAATTTCTTGCTTATTAATAGCAACAACGTAACGAAATTGGGTCAGTTTACACTTTGAGCATCATGTTGCTTCACATGCAATAGTCTTTCTTTTGTACCAGTTTTGCAGATATATAATGGACATGGTGTTGTATACATCTCATAAACATATTGCATTGTGTGGCATAGAGCTCTCGCTAGTTAACCTTTTTTTTTACCACATTATGAATTCGGCTTTGGAAAATTTAAAATTCAGTGTTTTCTGTATTATTACAGTGCACTAAACATCTAAATATGTGTTTTAAAATTTTCGATCAAACTTGTGTTTTTTTTATATTTTTTTTATGTCAAGTATTTCATGCATAACACAGACGTTTGTATCGAGGTATTTTATTGCTTGGACGCTATTTTGTTGGTATTTAACACTGCCAGATCAATAATGCTAGCATAATCTTCGAAACAGCAACAATGCACTGCTGAAATAAAGTAACATGAACCACACTTACAACCTGAGCCACACACAGACGGCACCGTAACACAACCTCCAAGAAGGATAGATTAATGCCTCTGAAGTGGCTACACGCCACACCAAGTGGAAAAATATCGTACTAGAAGCAAATAGTTTATCAACGACAATGAGACTTAAAGGATTGATGTACAAAATATGGTATAAATCAGCTTTTAATGCGTCGTTGTGGAGAAACTACATTGGGAATGAATGGGTTAATGAGCAATATTACTCAGTCACATTTATTTTATTGTAAGAATATATTACATGAACGCCACGGTGGAGTAGCCGAGCGGTCTAAGGCGCCTCGCTACGGATCGCGCGATTGTTCGCCGTCGGAGGTTCGAGTCCTCTCTGGGGGAGGGGGGGGGCTGTGTGTGTGTGTGTGTGTGTGTGTGTGTGTGTGTGTGTGTGTGTGTGTGTGTGTGTGTTGTCCGTAGGTTAGTTTACCTAGGTTTAAGTACTTTGTGAGCTACGGACTGATGACCACGCAAGTTGGTCCGATAGATTTACAACCATTTGAACATTTTTATTACATGAACAGAATATTACTCTCATTGCGTTACAACTATCTGCAGGAACATAAATGTCACATTTGGTTCTAAATCACATCTATGTCTTCTGGGTAGTCTCTTATGTTTGTATTACGTGTACGCTCTCCGCTCTTACAGAGTCCACGACAAACTGACGGGGTGTATGGCAACAGTGCCATTAAATCATTATATTTCTGTACCGAAATAGATCTTGGGACATCTGAGAGTTGGTTCAAATCGACTGGAAATCTAAAGTCCATGTCTGCATAACCTAACGAAATCGATCTGTTTGTTGTCACCATAAAAAAATGTATTGAAGTACAGAATTACCATGTTTTACTGTTTAACTTCTAATTGCACACACTTTGGTAATAAAAATGGTTGTTTCTTATTTCCCGTTTTCCCCCGAACAGGGGGAGGCCTTTCAGAGTCTTTAAAACTTTTAAAATCTTGAATTACGATATTATGAACAATTTACTTGCTGGGAGTGTGTATTACTAATTTTTGCCAGGCCCAGTGTGTTAAAATGCGCATATTATCTAATTTATTCCGTTTCGTCTCTATAAACGCATGAACCACTGTCGGCCTACATATGGGTATGGCTTTCTAATAGAAACTTCTTAGTTATGGTCTTAATTTGTGGATACTTATACAGTAAGCAGAAGAAACACATTATGATATTCACATTCTTATTTTGTCCATAGCGGTAGTCTGTACAAAGCGTGATTTCTTCCACGCCACTGTCAAGTATGACACTATCTGCGCACTTCAAAATTGCTGATGCAATTTCGTTTCCGCCTAGCCCTCCTTCTGACTCATCCCACATCACGCCGTGAACTGAAGATTTTTATGCACTATACAAAGTATATTTTAAGGCCCAAAGTTTCCTTTTATGGAAACTAATACTGCAGTGTGCACAAGTATACAGTACTGTGCTCCGAAGGTGGTGTAAAGTGGACTTTGTGTTGTTTCATTGCAGCGTTAGGCCAAAAATTGGCATAGCGTCCGATAACTCCGATCCACATATGTAAATAAACAAACATAATGAACCAATTAAACTTATATAGAACAAGGGGGTTTCACCAGAGGTGACCATAAAATAAGACTCATGTGTGTGTATATAGTTGTGAAGAGCAGTTACAGAAGTAGAAAGTTTCGCTTGTATATGAGTTATTAGACGATGAACCAGCGCGAGGGTTCAGGGTTAAAGCTCTGTATAGAGCTTTAAAATCAAAAATGTTCAAATGTTTGTATAGTCTATGGGACTTAACTACGGGGTCATCAGTCCCTAAACTTACAAACTACTTATGAACTACTTACAAACTAGGACGGCACAAATATCCATGCCCGAGGGGGGATTCGAACCCCCGACCGTAGTAGCCGTGCAGACCGTGACTGGAGCGCCTCAGTCTCCTTGGCCACCGCGGCCGGCTATAGAGCTTTAGTTCAGGGTACAGTGCGAGAGCCATCTAGCGATAGAACGGGTAAAACTACTAGCTCCACCATTATACATTACGTGGGCTTCCAAAACCGCATTTCGTGAATTGATTTTCCAATTCCGCTTTTGATAGATCATCTAAACGCTCTAAAATTGATATTGGATGTCTGCTTTTTAAAAGTGGTTTCCCACTTCCTCAACCGAATTTTGTGTCCATGTAATTGCAGCGGGGTTTGAAACGTGTTTGGCTTGCCAGGTTACGTCTTTTTCTGTTGATATTAACAAATTAACTTTTACTGCAAAGAAAGAGAAGTACAAATATTCGACTGAGCATGTATCTGTCTATTCAAGTAAAGAGAAATTGTGTTTGTGATTTCACAAGGACTAGGAAATCCGATTCATACTTAAAAATATAAACACGACAGCGAAAAATGGTTTATGAAATTCGGAAGATGTGTTGCATATAAACATAATGACTTTCAGCAGTGTAAATCATAATTTCGCATTAATAGCATCACTGTTAGGCGGATTACTGTGAAATAATTACTTTGTGGTGATTTGCTGCTGTTACAGAGAATTCAAGTAATTTCCTTATCCTTAATTACTTCATTTTGAATAGCTACGAATGCCTACTTTTCTTATTATATGGAAATGTTGGGCGCAGGTAGGAGCAAACACACTGATGGCCAATAAAATACAATTATATTTAAAAAAAAAAAGTGTTTCATTACTTTGTAAACGAAATTGGTCTAACTTCTACCACAAGAAGTAGGCCTACTAGTAATAAGTGAGAAACGAAAATTGTAGTATCGAATTTCAATATTTATTATCCAAGGAGGCCAAGGAAACTTGTATAATTCGAAAGGTGTTTTCCGATAGATGTCCACTAACCAGAACTCATTTGTGTACGTCGCCATTAAGACTGTTGAGAGAAAGTAGATGTTTTCATGCCTTAGCTCAGATGGTAACTTCCCTACCGTGCATTTAGATATCCATTTGTCATAATAAGCGAACATCGACAGTTGAAATACTGCCAACTTCTGCCCTGCACACCGATCAGGAGCGGTGATAAAATCGCCACAGGTTTCGTGAAGTTGCGTTCTTGGGACGCTCATGTTTAAACGGTTATTTTCGGTAACTCATGCGTACCGCTTAGCTACGCTGCCAGAACTGTCAGGTTGATTATGCTGTCAGTAATGGAGATGAAAACATCTTAATGACAACCCGGCAAGTATTTTTATTATCATCATCATTTGTTTACTTGTTTGTAATTGATGGTTAAATACTTCAGGATATATGACGTCATACTCAACGCCACATTATGCGACACGTGAATGACGAGTAAATATTTATCAAAGATTTGAGAACAGTAGCACTTACCCTGACATGAAACGTACTTTACACATTATTTTAACACTCGTCAAATTTTTCTCGCTGTAAACCCCAACAAGAGGATGAAAGGTACGAAATTTGGCGCTTACTACTTTTCCGCTGCTCATGCAATAAAACTACTGTGGTCGGCATAACGTTACCGTTGTATACTTCCACACTACTAGTTGCATCCGAGAATAATTTTAGAGACAGTATGTACACATACCGTTCAATGTACTTTCGAAATTATATCCTATTACTACATGTAGTTCATGAGACGTAAGGTCACAAACAATTATATTCAGGATAAACCGCGAGATCACGATTGAGACTTGGATTTATTTCGTCTTCTCTACTAACCCTGTGACGTTACATAGGAAATATTAAAGATCCCGAATTAAAAAACCTGGTGATAAAACAGTCACTACCAAGATACTTTTTTAATATTTACGAAAAGCTAGATTTGTCATCTAAATTTTAATAAACCATACATCTTTACGAACATTTTCTCACTTGTAAATTATCGTTACCTTAAAATTTTGGTAAAATCCTGAATTCGAAGATCAATCATAAGACGTCAGGTGACGACTCATTTGTTTTTATTAACTTACAGTTCAAAGGAAACTGTATGAACTAGCGGCCGTGTAACGAAATACGCACCACTTACCTTTAAATAATAAATTTATTGCATGAATTGTAACCTTTTTTTTACCAACTTTTGTAACCATTATATTTTTTTAACCTCTAAATCGAACTGTATAAATGTCTTCAAAATTTGTCGTCAATTTATTTGAAACAATTTGTAAACCTCACGTCACGTGACGTGACGTATTCGCGACTTGGGCGCCAAAATCTATGTATTTAAACATGCCGCTACTGACGGCAAGCGGCAGTTGATGGCAGTTGTAAGCAGTTGTACGCTGCTGAAAGTCGTAGACAGCTGTCGTACGTTCTTGTAAGTTCGGTTGCCAGGAGCTTTAGACCAGATGTATACAGTGCTGTAGTGTGATGGAAGAATCAATAAAAACCGTTCTCATCTAACAACGACGTTGTTTTAGTAGAAGAATCTCGGAGAATGTGGTGCTATTAACTTGACCAAGAACTTATCTTGTTTGAAGTTTGATTCGTTATGTCGTTTAGTAATAAGCAACCCTAGCGACGAGCTAAGCCCCATTCAAACAGGCCATGCAACGTCTCAACTCTATACGCGACATATTTTGCAGACAGTACTCACATATACTACCGAATGTACCGTCGAAATTATATTACAAAGCATACTTCATGAATTATGAAGTCATGAACTATGAGATACATGAAAAAAAGTTCCTATCACACACGGAATTGTAATCTATGATGTATCTACTACTAACTGTATCCGCAACACATTTCTTTTACAGTTTTCGTACTAATTCCTTCTACTACAGGAAAAATTACATTATTTTAGAACTCGTTGTTTCAGAGATATGGCGGCATATCGATTAAGTTGCGTGAAAACTTAAGTGAATAGAGAGCGGGGCACCAACATGATTGAGTGCGTAGAAGGTGGGGGAACGACATGATAATGGAATAAATATGAACCCGACGAACACTGGGTTTTGACGCTAGAATAAAAGAAACCACATGTTTACACAACCTCTTTAATATTTATCAAGGTAATACTGGCGTGTAGTCTTACAAAGTACTTAAAAGACTGAAACAATAAAATAACGTGACACTGTACCCAGAAGAATTTCAAAGTAATTACTTTGACCATCTTGCAACTTTTCTGTAACTGGATGGACAACTCACAGTGACACATAATAAGCGCTGCATTAGAAGAATCTATTACCAAACATTGTAAAACACGTCTGGATAGTAAACATGTACGGTACTAAATTTCGCAACTGTAACAAGGAGGCTACGAGTGTGGCTGCATGAGGTATGTTCAAAACATTCGTAATTTCGCGCCAGTCGATTGTTGGAGCAAAATGAGGTTTGTGTCCCTGCACACGCCTATAGATGGTGTAACTGCCGAGAGCTTCTTTATTGAGTGACTGTTAGTTATTGATGAGTTGAAGTTTGGTCGCACATTTTGCGAATTTCGAGATGGCAGAGTTAGAGGATCAACGCACCTGTACTAAATTTAGCGTGAAACTCTCAAAAACTTCACAGAGACACACCAAATGACGCTTATTCCGTAATCGGTGTTACGAGTGTTTCCCATGGTTTAAAAGTGGCCGCATGGAAGTGAGAAAGATGAATCTCGTTCAGGGCTCCCTTCGACGTCTACTGATTATGCTGATGACAGGAACTTTAACGAAACTGTGCTTGACAATCGAAGACCGACTATCCGAGAGATTGGAGAAGAATGTAAAATTGCAGTTGCATCACGGCATGAATTCTTGACTCAGCATCTTGTTATGCTTCGTGTTGCTGCCAAGTTCGTTCCATGCACCACGTCATTTATCCCTGACGGTGCATGTCTATTGCATAGACACACGAAAACACATGACGAAATCACCGTGTTGCCCCATCCTCCGTAGTGCGCGGACTTGTTCCTTTTTTGAAAACCCCGTTGAAAAGATCTGCAACGATAGACGAGACAAAAGAATATACAGAGACATTGCTTCGCGCGATCCAGCAGCGGGCGTACCAAGACTGTTTCCGGAAATGAAAATGCGGTTATAAGCGGCGTGCCAATAAGTTATGGAGGAGACTCTGTCTACATCCACAATCCACCGAAAGGTGCGTGGCAGAGGGTACCTAGTATCACTACCAGTTGCTTGCTTCCCTGTCCCTCTCCCATATAGAATGAGGGAAAAACGAATACTTGTATGCATCTATAGGAGTCCTATCTCTCTGATCTTATCTTTGTGGTCTTTACACGAAATGTAGAATGGTTCTGCGGACCGCTTCGAATTTCGGCACTCTAAATTTATTCAACATCTTTTGTCGACATGAACACCGCCTCTTCTCCAGTCACTGCCGAAGCATTTCAGTGACACTCGCGCATTGATCGAACCCGCTAACCTAGCCGTCCGCTTCTGAATTGCTTCTGTGTGCTCCTTTAAACTGATCTGGTGGGGATCCCAAACACTTGAGCAGTACTCAAGACGCGGTCGTACAAGCGTTCTATATGCGGTCTTCTTTACCGACGAATCACATCTTCCTAGAATTCTCCCAACAAGCTGAAGTCGACCATCCGCCTTCCCAACGACTGTCATATACTCGTTCCATTTCATACCGCAGTGACACGTTACGCCGAGATAATTAATTGACGCGACACTGTGAAGCACTCACTACTAATGCTGCATTGGAACATTACAGGATTAACTCTCCTATTCATCTCCATCACCATACCTTTTCCAACATCTAGAGCTAACTGTCACTCCCCACATCACCTAGAAATTTAGTCCAAGTCATCCTGCATCCTACTACAGCCATTCAATGACGGCCCCTTCCTGTACACCACAACATCATCAACTGATGCATCGACAGAAGCTTTTATTCGAACTGAGACTATGTTTAAGAATTCATAGCGCGCTGATGTTCAAGTCATAGGTCTGTAAATTTGTGGGTTCGTTCCTTTGCGCTGCCGCGGTGGCCGAGGGGACTGAAGTGCGCCAGTCACTATCTGCACGGCCGCTAGGGTCGGGGGTTCAAATCCCCCCTCGGGCATGGATATTTGTGTCGTCCTTAGTATTTGTTAGTTCATAAGTAGTTTGTAAGTTTAGGGACTGATGACCCCGTAGTTAAGTCCCATAAGCTATACAAACATTTTATTTCGTTCCTCTGCCTTTCTTATAAACGTGAGTCACCTCTGCCTTTCTCCAGTTGCTTGGAACTTTTTGATGGATCAAAGAATCGAATATTTTGGAGGAGACCATTCACAATAAGTAAAAGGTAGAGGTAGAAAAGTTTGGTGATAAAAGCGACCTTTTTTTACCATATCCGTAATACACAAATATACCACTCCCAACAAACACCTAGGTGGGTGGCATATGGTCGGCGAAATGGACTCATATTCAAAAGGAGAGGATCAAAATCGTGCCGGCCATTCATATTTAGCGTTCGTGATAAACCTAAATCAGTCTAGGAGAATACAGTGACAGTTCCTTTTTAGGAGCACGAACGATTTCTGTAACCGTCCTAAATGAAATACAGTTCGAGCTTCGGCTCTGTCTGGAATGACGACGTTGTCGACTGTACGTTAAACCATAATTTTTCTTCGTTCGCGACACTAGCATACTTTGGAAAATGACGTAAGGCTATACCTAAAACGTATCTTCGACGTGGTTGTCTATAGAGGCAGAGTAAAATGGGACAGGATATATCGTCTTCTTGAGCCAGTATAATCGGGAAATTATTTACCGCACAGACACCCTGCTATGTAGCGACTCATTGCAGGATTTGCGTAAAATTATAGCTGTACCCGGTAGAGCGTCCTTCCAACCTCGATCAGCGTGTTACCGGTTCAGCAGAATGCGCAGGTGGCATACATTATGAATAACGCTCCGGGATAGCTCGTAGGTGAACAGTTGGGACCCCGCCCAATAGACTTTGCATTGGAGGCGTCTGTAAATCAGAATGCGGTTCATGCGATACGTTTTACACGTGGTAGTCTGGGAAGGAGTTCAGTGTGATAACTCTGTAGTACAATCCTTAGCGACTGCTGTAAGCTTACAACAGCCGGGACTGGTATCGTGCATTCCCACGTTCGGGCGAGCGGTCGACTGAAGCCCTTCGGATACATGGACACACTTCCAGTCCGTTACGAATTCCCTACTGCCACACATCACAGATGCAGTGGTCCATCTCCATTATCCTACTTGTTCTCTGCCTGTGACCTATTCACTCGCAAGGATTCAGACATCTTCGGCCATTCCAACAGCAATTGTCATTTATCATATGGACACACACTCATGAAAATTGGTATTGCATCACCTTGGTTCCGAGGTCTCCTGAACAATGGATATTGACTAAGTTTACTGCATCAAGACCACAGTTCTTTACATTATCCACAGACCTCACACTACTTGCACAAAGATACAGTCCTGGCCATTAACATTGCTATACCACGAAGATAACGTGCTACAGACGCGAAATTTAACCGACGGGAAGAAGATGCTATGATATGCAAATGATTAGCTTTTCAGAGCATTCGCACAAGGTTGGCGCCGGTGGAGACACCTACAACGTGCTTACATGAGGAAACTTTCCAACAGATTTCTCATACACAAACAGCAGCTGACCGGCGTTGCCTGGTGAAACTTTGTTGTGACGCCTCGTGTAAGGAGCAGAAATACGTACTATCACGTTTCCGACTTTGATAATGGTCGGATTGTAGCCTATCGCGATTGCGGTTTATCGTATCGCGACATTGCCACAGGAGGACACTACGGAACGCCGTGCTGGATCCCGTCGGCCTCGTATCACTAGCAGTCGAGATTACAGGCATCATATCCACATGGTTGTAACGGATCGTGCAGCAACTTCTCGATCCCTGAATCAACAGATGGGGACGTTTGTAAAACAACGACCATCTGCACGAACAGTTCGACGACGTTTGCAGCAGCATGGACTATCAGCTCGGAATCCATGGCAGCGGTTATCCTCGACGCCGCATCACAGACAGGAGCGCCTGCGATGGTGTACCTAATGACAAACCGGGGTGCACGAATGGCAAAACGTCATTTCTTCGGGTGAATCCAGGTTCTGTTTACAGCATCATGATGGTCGCATCTGTGTTTGGCGACATCGCGATGAACGCACCTTGGAAGTGTGTATTCGTCATCGCCATACTGGCGTATTCCCCGGCGTGATGTTTTGGGGTGCCATTGGTTACACGTCTCGGTCACCTCTTGTTCACATCGACGGCACTTTGAATAGTGGCCGTTACATTTGAGATGTGTTACGACCCGTAGCTCTACCCTTCATTCGATCCCTGGGAGAACCTACATTTCAACAGGATGATGCACGACCACATGTTGCGCGTCCTGTACGGGCCTTTCTGGATACGGAAAATGTTCGACTGCTGCCCTGGCCAGCACATTCTCCAGATCTCTCACCAACTGAAAAGTCTGGTCAACGGTGGCCGAGCAACTGTCTCGTCACAATACGCCAGGCTCTACTCTTGATGAACTGTGGTATCATGTAGATAAGCAGCATGGGCATCTGTACCTGTACACGCCATCCAAGCTCGATTTGACTCAATGCCCAGGCGTATTAAGGCCGTTATTACGGCCAGATGTGGTTGTTCTGGGTACTGGTTTCTCAGGATCTATGCACCCAAATTGCGTGAAAATGTAATCACACGTCAGTTCCAGTATAATATATTTGTCCCATGAATAACAGTTTATCATCTGCATTTCTTCATAGTGTAGCAATTTTAATGGCCAGTAGCTGTTAATGATGTGGCAAAGTAGACACCCGAAAATTAAATAGGAACATACCAAATAATTTTCTTTAGATGTTATAAGCTTTAAAATAATGTATAAAATTAGAAATGCCTAGGTACGTAGATGACTGGGTTTTGAGCCTTGGCGCCGGTGACTTCTGAATCTTGGGTCGATGTGTATCGATCTTGCCGGGTTGTGAGATCTTTCAGGTGACAGTCCGGTGTTCGGATCTGACCTGGCGCATCAAGTGTTGGCAAAAAGGGGAAACAAATGATTGTCACGCTGTGACCGGACCGGAGTGCAGTGTCGAGTTGGTTGTGCTCGCCGCCTTATGGTTCAGGAGAGCGGATATTCATCATTATCCATGTGCAGTTCTTGTGATTGCCGTGTTTGCAGTCAAAAATTTCTGAATATTAGGTCCCTCTGATATGCAAAACCCTGTGATTTACCTAAACATGTTTCAGAGTCTCTATGCCATCGTCAGCGTTTTCTTTTATATTTTTCTGTGGCTGTGAAGAACAAAATCCATTGTTTTAGTAGCAACCTGTCTTAGGCCTAAAAGTCGTATGTCTTATTTTTCATTATTACCTTGATTTTCCATTTCGTGGTCAAAGTAGGACTCTTTCAACACAATTAGTCAATAGTAGGGTTGTCATATGTAACCAAATAATCTGAGTAAACATTGTGAGGACGTAACATGCTATTTCTAGTACGAAACGTAAAATTTTGTAAGAAGGTATATCTCTGTATTCGGACCGTATTTTCTATTACTTACGGCTTGTTTTGAAGCACATTTTCTCTCGCGCGTTTCTGTGGACAAAACAAGCATTACACATATTTCGGGGACTATTCCTTCTGCTAATGCTTTTTGTCAGTGATAGTTTTCTTCTATTGTGAGTTTGTGATATAGGTGAGGCTTTATTGTAATATTTTTAAGTTTGTATTTGGGTGGCGCTTGTGTGCTATTATGTGGTCTGAATATGTGCTTCGGGAACAGTCACTGTTTAATGATCTTAGCTGCTCGGAGTCTGTTGGCACAGAGGTACTGAAACTTGTTTGGGTAAAAGCAACAAAAAGTCTATCGAGTATCAGGCGGACCTTATATCCAGGAGAACAGCGGAGCCGGCCGCGGTGGCCGAGGTGACTGAGGCGCTCCAGTCACGGTCAGCACAGCCACTACGGTCGGGGGCTCGAATCCCCCCTCGGGCATGGATATTTGTGCCGTCCTAGTTCGTAAGTAGTTCTTAAGTAGTTTGTAAGCTTAGGGATTGATGACCCCGTAGTTAAGTCCCATAAGATGTACAAACATTTGAACATTTGAAGAACAGCGGACGTTCCGCGTTTTCTGGCCGTTGGTGTTCGGCTTCATCTTGCACGAAACAGGGGCGGTATTTTAAGGTCGTTTTAGCGAAAGCATTTCGCCCTGTCCTGTTGCCAGAAGTTGAGTGTCGCTTCTTAAGTACTGTATTTTTTATTTATGATAATCTTAGGAAACGTAACTTTATTTAAGTTCTATGTTAGAGTGTTTACTTTTCAACCTTAACCGCAGATTATTAAAATTGTGTCCACGTTTCCTATATTGGTTACTGGGCGCCAGACTCTACCTCAAGAGTTTCCTGATTACCGAACATGTCTTTCTGCGTTATGCTGGAAATGAGTGTGCATGCTCTGCTCTTTGTGTTTTGTATGTTTCAGGCTTCAATCAGCCGGAAAAAACGGCGCTGGCTCGGGTCGCTGGGCAGCGACCTATCGCGGTATCGTGCTCGGCGACACCCGAGGTTTTGAACATATGTTGAGTCGATTTGTCGGCGTTGTGACCATCTTCCGTGTGTTAAGTATCTCACTTCTCTATCTCTCTCTGGTTACGTCGGTTATTACAGGTGAACAAGTTTGAATTTTACTGACCTTATTTCGGTTATCAGTTTGATACTAATTTTGGGGGAGGGGGCGGGAGTCATTATGCTCGTCATCTGTTGTGCCTCTTGGGCACTTGCAATCTTGGGATTATGCTGATTGCATCATAGTCAGCATACTTACGGGGTCATGGAGGACAATAATTTGAAGTGTACTTCATGTGTTACTGGTAATCATGTAAAATGTATGGTTTCTGGGGATACTGCGTTAAGCACTTACCGTGATTGTTTGCATCCAGGCACTGATATCTGTTGTTACCAGCTAATGAGTACATGTTCAGATGTTGTGGTGACTTGCAGTGCCTGTTACTAAAACTTCCAATGAATTGGACTTGGCGAAACTGTGGAGGAAAGAAACTTGTTTTCCTATTTCTAATTCAACTGTCTTACAGATGTTATTTTTTATGTAAAATTTATAGTTTTTAAGACTTAAGATTAGCACTTACTGTGATTGCTTGATTCCTACACTGTCTGTTGTTTGCACCCAATGTGTGCATGTTGACATTTAGCGGAATCTTGCAGTGCTCTTTACTGAAAATTAGAAAGAACTGGACTTGAATTTGCCGAGAAACTGACAAAGCTTGTTGGTGGTCTTAACTCTTTCAGGCCTGATTTTTTTCTCTATCAAGAAAATTATTTTTAATGCTGTAATACACTTCAGTTAAATTTTCAATGATTTTAGAAGAAGATTTATGCAATTATATGCACCCATTCTCATACTACAACACTGTGTATACTGAAAAACAAGGATTTTTTTACGGACTACATTAATTAATTTTGTAGTACCAACTGTTGTACTAATTAAACTGATAGTTGCATAATTACATAGCAAAATAACAACATCTCCTTTCAGTTATGCTGTGGAATACAAGTAAACCACAATTCCGTGTTCTCTGAAGTTCGTAAACTGCTGCGCAGTGCAACACTCGCATCTTAATATTTTTATAGTCATCTTCCGCAGGTGTCTGTAATTGTGCATGATGAAATGATTGAACAAGCAGGTGTCGTATACATGAATTTTCCATTTAGGAAAAATGTTTCTGAACCATCTTAGACACCGTAGAAGTTATGTACACATTTGTAGCCAGAGGGTCCGAAAGGGTTAACTAGCAATGTATTTAAATAGTGGATTTGGTGTAACTGTTATTTTTGAGTTGCGATAATTGTGGTTTAGTTAACTGCAGTGCGTTGTTCACTCTGTCTCTGTGGGAAATTTGCTAAATTTTTTCATTGGTCGAAATAAACTGATTAGATCAACGGTAAGCGAACAATTTGTGGGCCTGCCTTTCACCGCATGTTTTCCATTTCTGTCCTATCCTAAAGGAGGGGGTACCACGTTTACTGCCTGTTATTAAAATAAATTCTAATCAAAAGTGTTTTGCTGGGTTGGGGAGCTAGTCTTCGAAAGAATACCCGGCGTTGCAACCATTTTGTAAAAAGGTTTATGAAAAACAGTGAGGAAAGAAATGCAATTAGAGCAGTTTGGTATCAGAAGAAGAGGCAAGACTGCCGCTGATTACGGGACGGGTTCATCATTTCCTCGAGGCCCTCTGCTCCGGTTACCGCGTTCAGCTCCTTTGCCACGAGGCCGTTGACGCGGCAAGGACATCATCAGAGCAAACATTAGTCCCTTGTTGGCTAAATGAAAGGCAGAAGTAAAAACGACAGAAATGAGAGGGGAAGAGAGAGAGGGGGAAGCGAATCCTTGCGGTGAGTCGTAAAATCAGTGCGAAACAGCGGGCCCCAGTAAAACGCTAACGATGTACTAAAGTGTATCTGGAGCGGCGCCGTAACGAAGCAAGGCCCCCGGCGTGCGCAGCCTGGGGGAGGCACCGCCGCAGCAAAACAGCGCGTCGTTACCGCGAGCAGGGCACAGCGCAGCAGTCGTTCAGCAGCCGGACTTACCTGCAACAAAGGGAAACACGCACAATTAGGAAAAGCAGCGCTCTGCCGCCTCGCCGTGTTTTGCTTATTTCTAACAAGTGAAATAATAATCGCCTTCCGCATCAAGCTCGGTCACTAATGATCTCGATGTCGGCATGCTACTGATCTCTAATTTTTTTCTTTCCCTACTACTTACTTGCACTGCTGTTGGTTAAATATCCGAATGTAACAAAATATTAATGAAGAATAGAAAAGTTCCTCGAAGAGAGGGAATAAATTCGTAATTGGTAATGCATGGTGGAAATACGTACAATTCAAAATGCTTGTAGCGTCAGGGAATGGGAATACAGAGTTGTACAGTATCATTTTATACTGTAGTATACGATACCAACAGTCAGTACTGTGTAATCTATATTGCATCTTCTGTTATTTATTGATTCAACAGCAGCGATATTGTAAAGTTTCATTCAGTTTTATACACTGCGGGAAACATTAGGCGATCAGGTACGATATCATACTAGGGTGTTTCACTAAGTGTGTTTGCCTCTGTAACTTATAAAATAAAAGGTGACGGGAAATTTTAATGCGGTAGGTCAACACAAGAAATGTTACACTTTCTGCGGAGCTATGAACATAGTTTATTGTATCATTTTCCAAAGAGTTACACCACAAAGATATATTTTTTAAATGGAACAATAGTTTTTTCTATCGTGCATTGGATTCGTTTAAACCAGCTGCGTCCAAATCAATTTAAACTACATTCCTATCACTGTTAGTTTGGGAGCTACAACCCTTCAAAGTTCCGGGGGCGGAGTCTGCGACAGTGTAGCTAACTGGCCGAGTGGCTATCCCCTGGAGCACGGCCCACTGTCTCATGACCACCAGCTAGTCAGATACGCTATCGTAGCCTCCGCCACCTAAACTTTGAAGGGTTGTAGTTCCCAAACTAACAGTGATAGGAATGTAGTTTAAATTGATTTGCACACAGCTAGTTTCAACGAATCCAATGCACGATAGAAAAAACTATATCTTTGTGCTGTAACTTTTTGGAAAATGATACAATAAACTATGTTCATAGCTCCGCAGAAAGTGTAACATTTCTTGTGTTGACCTACCGCATTAAAATTTCCCGTCACCTATTATTTCATAAGTTTCAGAGGCAAACACACATAGTGAAACACCCTGTATATATAATTTGGCCCTTAATATGGTGTGTGATCACCTCGGTTGGCCAGTACAGTTGCACACCGGAATGACATGGACACTATGAAGTTATCAGTTAGCTTGTAATACTACCAGTTTCCTAATTTCCGTAGTTATTGCAGATATTCATCTGTGCTCGTTTAGACCGTAATATTCTGAATATCGCCCAAGAGTAGATATCATCGGAGTAGTGCAGCAACTAAAATCACTTAACAAGAACAAGTTTTTTCGTCCGGATTGTATACCCATTAGATTTCTATCTGATTATTCTGAAGCGATAGCGCCTTACTTAACAGCCATATACAACCGCTCTCTCATAGAAGGATCTGTACCAACAGATTGGAAAGTTGCACAGGTCACACCTATATTCAAGAAAGGCAGTAGGTGTAACCCACTAAACTAGAGGCCTATTTCATTGACATCAATTTGCAGCAGGGTTTTGGAACATATCCTGTATTCAAATATCATGAATTATCTCGAACAGAACGATCTATTGACTCAAGGTCAACGCGGATTTAGAAAATATCGTTCTGTGAAACACAACTAGCTCTCTGCTCACACGAAGTGATGTTTGCTATCGACAAGGGTTCGCAAATCTATTCCGCATTTCTTGATTTCCAGAAGGCTTTTGACACCGTACCTCACAAACGGCTTTTAATCAAATTGCGTGGTTATTGTATATCACCCTAAATTTGCGATTGGATAGGGAATTTCCTTTCAGAGAGAACACAGTTCGTAGTAATCAATGGTAAGGCATCGACTGAAACAGGGGTGATATCGGGCTTCCACAGGGTAGTGTTATTGGTCGTTACATAAACGATTTAGGAGAAAATCTAAGTAGCTCTCTTAGGTTGTTTGAAGATGACGACGTCATTTACCGCCTAGTAAAATCATCTGAAGATCAAAACCAATTGCAGAACGATCTGAATAAGATATCAGTATGGTGTAAACATTGGCAATTGACTCTAAATAATGAGAAGTGTGAAGTCGTCCACGTGAGTACGAAAAGAAATCCGTTAAACTTTGTTTACAAGATAAATCAAACGAATGATAAGGCCGTAAAATCCACAAAATACCCAGGAATTACTATTACATCAGACTTAAACTGTAAAGAGCACGTAGATAATGTAGTGGGAAAGGCGAACCAGAGACTGCGTTTTATTGGCAGAACGCTCAAAAGATGGAACAGAACTACTAAAGCGACTGCCTACACTAAGGTTGTCCGTCCTCATTTAGAGTATTGCTGCCCGGTGTTGGATCCGTATCAGGTGGGTTTGACGGAGGACATCGAAAGAGTGCAAAGAAGGGCAGCTTGTTTTGTATTGTCACGATACAGGGGAGACAGCGTTAAGGAAATGATACAGGGCAGTTGCGCAACTGCGTGACGTGAATAGTATGAAGTTATCAATCAACTATTGAGGGGTATTTGGCCATTCTTTCATGAGTGCAGTATGCAGCTATCTAACCGTTGTTGGGTGTGCTGGTCTGGCTGCAATGCGTCTGCCAAATGCATCCCAGACATTCTCAGTCGGGTTAAAGTCCGGTGAACAAGCTGACCACTCCATTCGTTCAATCCCTCAGCTACAAGCATGTTGTACACCAGTGCAGCTTTGTGGAAACGAGCGTTTAGTCCATCAGAAGACATCCATCTCCTATGACACCAGCGTAGGGTACAACAAAAGATAGAAGGATCACTTCTTTATCCCTCTGAGCCGTCAAAGCGCCATTCTGAACGAAATAGTGGTCGTACATCCGCCAATACTCACCGACTCCTACCTACTTCATTCGTCCACCATGATATGGTGATATTTCCTTCACATAAGCAGGATTGTTCGACTTCCACGTTCTCTCCAGATGATTGTCCGGCTGATCACAAAATATTGAGTCATCTGTCAACAGAACGCGGCGCCGTTCCCTACAACTCCAATCTTTACGTTCCTCTGCCCAGTTTCTTCGGCCTAAACGGTGGCGTCGTTTAATGGCATACACACCATAGGCTTTCATGTGTAGAGGCTACATTCCCGAAGGCGATTCCGAACTGTTTGTGTTGATACTGCGCCTTCTGTTGCTGTCTTGAGGGTGCACTGCAACTGAGTTGCATTCAACCTCCTCTCTCGACGGCCTGTTATCCGGAGTCAGATGTCACCTTTTGTTGATGTTACCCGTGGACGATATTGGCATTGTCTTCTTTTAACGGTTCCTTTTGTCTGAAATCACGTCCAGGTCCTGGAAATATGTTTTCGAACATGAGAATATCTGCAGCCACCTCCCTCTGTGTCTGTCCCGCTTCCAACCTTCCTATGGCTCTCCATACCATAGCTTATTTTTGCATTGCACTATATGCTCATTACGTCAACTGAAACCAAATGATTGTGTAATTCACTTGGTTGAGTAAACACAAGTTAACATCTACCCCTATGCAGCAACTCTCCGTTATTACCACTATCTCAGTTGTCATACTGCTTTTATCTCCACTCCTTAGAATCGACAGAAAGACTTCGAACCATTTTTGTTTACTCTGGAGATGAAAAAAAAAAAAAAGTACGTCAGAACCTTCAGATCTCACCTGATCGCACAATTGTTTTAACCAGTGTATTGATGTAAATTAGAAAGTATCTGGAAGAGAGAGAATTAATCAAGAATTGCTAATACATGGTGGAACATTTGTACACTCCAGAATACTCGTAGCATGGTAGTTAAGGCTGAGAGTAAAGATTTGTACGATACCATTATTTTAATGCAGTGTTTGACAGCAGTTGTCGGTACCGACTAATGTGAACTACAACTTCTCCTTGTTATTAAATCAATCAGTGTGAGACTGTAAAGGTTTTCTGTAGTTATATTTCCACCTGTACTGCTGAAATGCATACCTTAATACAAAATTCAGTTTATATAAGTTTCTACATTGGGATGGATTGGGAATTTCGATTCGATGACTTTTGGATTTCTTAGTGTAAAACTGCCTTGGTGACTTAGTTGTACTTGCGTCTAAATGCTGTGTAAATGTTGGCAAATAAAACATTAAAATCATTACGAACACATTGTCGGAACTGATATTTGTTGATTTCTGTGTGTACTCTCTTTACCATACTAATTATTATATCACTTTTCACCTCATTCGACTGCATTCGAATATATTTGTTTTTTGAAATTCCATAAATTGTAATTGCAAGTTTTATTTGTAAAAGTATTAAACAGTCTGAAATATAATCACAATTGTTGACATTATATAGACAGCAGCTATACTCGTCGACGGTCCTACTTTCTGATCAAGATTTTTCCCAAGATGTGCGCTAGTATGGGTGATGAAGTAAAAATTCCAGAATGCACCAAGGTGAAATCTGGTGTCTGTTCAGGTTATTTAGCAAATACAGAATAAAGACATACTGATTATTTCACACAGGTAGCAGATTTCAACATGGATTCGGCAGATGACGTCAATTAAAAGCAGCTGAGTATTTATATTCACAGGTATTACGTACGTTGCACTGTACTAACTTTAAGTGACGCGTATCTGAAAACAGGGCTTCGTGACTGATATTTTGACTGAATTTCGAGACTATTTATTTGATTTCGGTAATAGCTCCATCTCTGTAACATGTGATAGTGTAAACGTGAACCGGCCGCGGTGGCCGAGGGTATCGCTGTTGGCTATAAAAAAGTAACAGCTGAGCCAACCGTTGAACGAACAAACACGAACGAACATAACGAACGACCGCAATCCATAGATCTAACAGATAAAAAAAGGGGGGAGGGGCTAAGGCGCTCCAGTCTCGGTCTGCACGGCCACTACGGTTGGGGGTTCGAATCCCCCCTCGGGCATGGATATTTGTGCCGTCATAGTTCGTAAGTACTTCATAAGTAGTTTGTAAGACCGATTCGCGGTCGTGTCGGGGATTTTCTCCATCCGGTAATGGATGCTGTGTTGCCCTCATCGTCATTTCATCATCATCATCGACACGCAAGTCACTCCAGTGGCTCACCTAAACACTTGAACCAAGCAGTCCTACACCACAAATATGTCACACGGAGTCATCATCATTACTATTATATTGGTCGTGTGTGAAATTGTGAGCTGAATCAGGAAACTGTCTGTGGGATCCAGAAACAGGAAGAGCCATCTTTCATGCCGTAATCTCACAGAACCAATTCTATTGCATCTACGACGCTTTACGCTCTTGTGACAACTCTGATGGAAGGGCACGAAGAGAAAACGGCAATTTGCACCAACAACCATCCTGTACCAAATGTAGATGGGAATACTATCACAACAATGAAATACTGGTTCAAAAGTAGTGGTATGTTAGAAACTACAATGAAAGATAAAATTATAACAAGTTTTAATAATTAATCAGTATTTTGCCCTTGAGTGTCAGTCGAATTATTATGACCCGTTTTAATAAAACGGAGCAAGGTTAAACAAATCGTCGTTCCTCGTTCAATGTGTGAGCGGAATAGGAAGAAGTGCTAATACGTATTAGAATGGGAAATACACTTCGTATGAACTTCATAGTGCTTTGCCTAGTGTAGATGTAGACACGCATTTCGGCAGGGAAAGTTATTTCTACCAGCACTATGGAGCCTCAATAAGGAAGTACAAGTGACGAGAGCGGCTATATTTTTTCTATATACTGACATCCAAAGTGTTCAAGCCAATGGGGGGCGTCGAAACTCATAATTTTACGTCTCATCTCATTCCTACTGGAAATGCCTAGTTATCTTCAACATCCCTCGCAAAAAAATAATAAATAAAAACATAAAAACTCTCAGAAATAATGAAAAGTGGAAACCTGACAGAAAAATCTCGGCCCTAAAGACAAAAAACTCACTAAGTAATCATCGTCGAGACCAGTTCTTTCTTCCTACCGAGAAGACCATCCTAGTGCCAAACTAAGAAAATGTAGTTTCGTTAGCGAAAAAGTTACAGAAGAAACATTTTCTGTGTAGGTTATAGTTCAACACATTGTGCGTAACACAGCACCACGTCTGTGTTTAGTTTTAAAATTCATTTCAGTGTTTTACAATTTGCAATATATTTGTTTGTCATGACCCCGTACAATGCAAATAAGAACTACGATACTGTTTCAATTATTTTCTCGCCGTCTCTTCATTCAACATGTTGCTTTGGACATGAGGCTGTGAACAGCGATGGTAACAACACCAAGGCTGTTGTCGACGTTAGACGGACCTACACAGGTAAACATTTTTCATCTCCTGACAACTAAAATCGATCAATAAGCTAAGAGACAAGAAATAGGCGTTAAAGATTATTTGCAGTAAATTTGTGACTAACAATACCATATTATTTCGCTGACTGTATAGCGAACTATATCTACCAATCGTGATAAGGCAAACGCGAAATGTAGTCAGTGGACGAGGGGCAAGATGATTTAGTGATTTGCTAGTTGAAGATTGCTACCAATGTGGCATTAATTAAAATGACTTCAGAAAGAAACACGAGGTGAATGTCGGTACAGATGTAACATACGATATTAAATTCCACATGTACAGTGCACAGGCACAGATGCAATACACAACAGATCAGAAAATACTTGTCATGACAAGTTGAAATTAATTGTGCTGCGCGGGTAATCGAGTCCATTTATTTCTTGAATACAAGCTGTTTTATACACTTTATTGTATAGGGCACATACAGTACAAAATTACATGCTGTTTAAAGTTCACGTGCTTGCATTGTTACCAGTTCTTTCATGCTTTCTCTACTCACTTTTCGCTACTTAACATTGAGTAATAAGGACAAACCGCTATATCCCCAGAGACTTTTAAAAATCCTGTTTTGTTTACTCTTTCAGCAAGGGGAATGACTAAGCAGGTTCCCGACCGGAAAATGCTAGCTCACTGTAACAGATTACATTCACTGCTGCGTTTTTGTGGCGACGTTTTCTTGCAAGGAGGAAACTGTTTCCTGCAAAAAACACTCTTTCACTGGACGGGACATGTCGCGACGGTGTGAAAAGTAAAATCGGTTGCAAAGCAAACCATTCCGTTATATGTTTTTCTTACATTCATAATAATTAAAGAGTAAGGGCTAAAGACAGCTTATGTTTATGTACTATTCACAAAAGAAATTGTACGGGATATGTATAAAAATTCAGTATATGCTTCAATAAGTGAGCGATAACGCGTGTAAAAAAAATCAAAGCATGAAAGGACTATAGAAGCTATTACGTAATGTAAAAACAAATTAAAGCTGTTTTGTTCGTAGTCGCCACTGCGATGAAGTGTGTGTACATTTTGTAACGTTGTTAATGCAGTTAATTCAATAATTGCTCCTCAATGGACGAGTTTTGTCACGAAAAACAGTTGTGAATGTGTAGAGATGTGGTTGTAAATGAACGAAACGAAAGATGTAAGTGGCAAATGTGTTTCACGATTCTGCTATTGCAGTCATGTTCTGATCGATTGTTAACAAGGAGAAGAACATCAAACACGTTAGGGACTGATGACCCCGTAGTTAAGTCCCATAAGCTTAACAAACATTTGAACATCAAACACGTTCTATTCTGTCGAGGAGTTGTTCGTAAGACTGCTGATAATTCTTACTAACGCGAAGAAACGCCTGGTAGCAACTATTAAGAACACATACCATTATTTATATTGATCGTTTTTCGTTGTGGCTAATATTCATTGTGGGAGTTGGTGTTGTGAAAAATTCTGCTTAAATGTGTGACACTGTTGACAGGTATTGAAGACTTCTTAATATGCGTAACGGAAAGCTAGGTTCAACACACGATGTGGTGGCCTTTTACAATTTTGCCTTTTTATGTGTTTTTTCAGCATTGTCGTTACAGAAGGATGAAGCATGTGTAGTTTTACACGACCTTGAGAAAATCCTGAATAGGTGTTGGGAGTACTTTAAAAGGTTATTGAATGAATAAAATGTACGACATAAATACGAAGATGGAGATATAAATGAAGGAATGACCCAAAGTATAAGTGGGGAAGAAGTCGAATATGCGAAGAAGAAAGTGAAAAATTGGAAGGCCCTAGGGGCAGAACAAATTCCAATATAAGCATGGAAAAGTCTGGGAGAACAGGGAACTCATATTGTATGGGATTTAATGCAGAAAATCTGGAAAGGGGATGGTATGCCGAATCTGGAAAGGAGAAAGAATGCCGCATGCATGGAGAAGCAGTATACTGATTCCCATATTTAAAGGGAAAGAGGATATCCAAAACTGTGGCAATTACAGAGGGGTAAAAATGGTGTCCCACACAATCAAGATCTGTGAAAGGATAATTGAGAAGAGCTTGCGTCTAGACACTGAAGTATATGAAGGATTTATACCAGTTTGGATTTATACCGGGAAGAAGAACAACCGACGCAATATTTGCACTAAGGCAACTGATGGAGAGGCAAAGAGAAGTACAAGCCGAACTGCACGTCGCCTTAATACATCTTGAGAAGGCACATGACAGAGTGCCGAGGCAATAGATATGGAGATGGTTAAGAAGTAAATATGTCCCAGAAAAATATATCAGGGTGGTACAAGACATGTATGAAGATGCAACGACAAAAGTCAGGAGCAGTGCGGGTGCAACAAAGGCATTTCCAGTGAAAGTAGGACTACATCAGGGATCTGCTCTTAGCGCATATCTCTTTGACCTTGGCATGGATGTACTAGTCAAACATGTGAGAAAAGGGGCACCTCGGAGCATGTTGTTTGCTGATGATGTAGTAATCTGTGAACCTACCCTGAGGCACTTCAAAAGAAGCTTGAACAGTAAAGAAAAGCTCTGGAGGAAAGGGGAATGAGAATTAACAGGGTGAAAACAGAGTATGTGTGTACAAATGATGCCAGAGATCTATATATTAACGTGCAATAAAAACAAATTACGCTGGTCATGAAATTTAAATACCTGGGCTCTTACTTGCAAAGTGATGGAGGATGGAAGGCTGAAATACAGCACAGGACAAATAGTGGATGGATGAACTGGAGGAAAAGTGAGCGGAGTACTCTGTGATAAGAAGGTTAGCTGTAGAATGAAAGGAAAGGTTTACAACTCTGTGGTGAGGCCTGCGATGTTGTATAGCGCAGAAACGTGGCCAATTACAAAAGCTCAAGAGAAAAAGATAGAAGTGGCAGAAATGAGAATGTTAAGGTGGATTAGTGGGTTGACACGAAAGGATAGAATAAGGAATGAGTACGTCAGGGGAACAGTGAAAGTGGGGACAATAGTGAAGAAGATCAAGGAAAGTAGGCTAAGATGGTACGGACACGTGCAGAGAAGTGGTTAGTGCTATGTGGGGAGAAGAGTTGAAGACCTAGAAATCGAAGGATCGAGGAGGAGGATCGAAACTGGGATGGAAAGACAAGGTAGCAGGGGACTCACGGGAGAAAGGATGGCTCAGAGAAGCCCTAGACAGACATTTGTGGAAGATAAGGAGCCAGCAAAGCAACGCCTATCCCACATGGCGTGGGAAGAGATTATTATTATTATTATTATTATTATTATTATTATAACCTTCAACACACATATCTCCAATCATTTTCAGCACTCCATTACTCATTCTTTCCATCCAGCTTATCCTCTCCATCGTCCTCCACATCCACATCTAAAATGCTTCTATCTTTTTTAATCCTCTCGTCTCACCGTTCATGTTTCTCCCCATATAGTGCCACACTCCTGACAAAACATTTGACAAGCTTTTTCATTCGACCTTTATCTAATTTGCTACATAACAGGCTCCTCATTCTATTGAATGGCTCCTTCGCGATGCCAATTCAAGTTTTTGTTTCCTGGTGGTATCTCAAGTCTTCAGTTCAAAAAATGTTCAAATGTTTGTTAAGCTTATGGGACTTAACTACGGGGTCATCAGTCCCTAAACTTACAAACTACTTATGAACTACCTTATCCTAAAGACGACACAAACATCCATGCCCGATGGGGGTTTCGAACCCCCGACCGTAGTGGCCGTGCTGACCGTGACTGGAGCGCCTCAGTCACCTCGGCCACCGCGGCCGGCAAGTCTTCAGTTATGGTGCTTTCAAGATATTTAAATGCACTTACTTGGCTCCTAATTTTAACAGTGGCCAGTCTACGTCTCATACTGATGACCATACACTCTGATTTTGCTGTGTTTATTTTCATACCATATTCCACACAGTCTTCATTCATACCTTTCATCACGTTGTTCGAACATCTTGAAAATAAAATGTTCAAATGTTGGTAAAGCTATGGGACCAAACTGCAGCTGTCGTCAGTCGCTAGAGTTACAAACTACTTACACTAACTTTTGCTAAGGATAACAGACACACCCACGGGGCTGGGAAGGACTCGAACCTCAAAGAGAGAGCAGCCGCGCACACTCGCAACAAGGCGCCTTAGAGCGCACGGCCGCTCCCGGGCGGCTTAATATGGCCACGATGTAGAATTTCAGGACCCATCAGCAGTTGAGACAAAAATAATAGAAGGGACATCCAGTTTTGTTTAATTTCAACAACTACACCACTATGTCAAATACTTCGAATTCTTTCCAAATATCAGTATTTCTCTCGTGATGGGAATTGGTCTATCCAACTATGTTCCTGAGGAATTTCTTTTCATTCGCCTGTAACGTTACTTTATTTTCCACAGCCAAGATTCATACGAGTTCAGCGATGTTGGGAGACTGACAGCTGAAGGTGCCACGTCACCACTGCAAACGGGCTGGACGGTATTTGGAGGCCAGGGGCTTCAGTGCAGGCCAGACAGCTTTCTGTGGGCCTGCCATTAACGGCCATTGTGCTCAATGAAGCGCCAGTGAGCCATTCGCCAATTACCCTAACCGGCTTGTCTGACCCCAACTACAAGTCCTGCCGCAAATGCTGGCGTCTGCGCACAGCGTTCACTACAGTTACTGTCCACGACAGTACACTGAATGAAACTCGCAAAGACTTTATGCCCCGGTATCGACACGTCCCTTCTCTATCAACCTTGTCAGCTGCGCGGAGAAATTGCGCTGCACAGTCTCATATGCATACATCAGCGGTGGAAGTCTTGAATTTTCCGTCGACACCTGTATGAATTTCAATTTGTGAGCATTATGCATTGTTGCTTGGGGTTTTATCTTATTTTGCAGGAAGGGAAGGTGAAGTACATGAAGATGAAATAGGAGATACTATACCGAGAAAAGAATTTGACAGAGCACTGAAATCCGATGTCGAAACAAGGCCCCTGGATTTGATGTTATTCCCTCGGAGCTATTGAAGCCTCTAGGAGAATGAGCCATTACAAAACTATTTCACCTGGAGCGTAAGATGTACAAGACAGACGAAATATCCTCATACTTAAAAAAAACAGTAATAATCCCCATTACAAAGAAAGCACGCGCAGACAGGTGTGAAAATTATGGAACCATCAGTTTAATAAGGCATGGTTGCAAAATAATAACACGAATTATTTACAGAAGTATGGAAAAGCTGGTAGCAGTCGACGACGGGGAACATCAGTTTGGATTCAGGAGAAATGTAAGAACAAGTGAGGCAATACTCACTTTACGGCTGATCTTATAGATTAAGGAAAGGCTTTTGTAGATATGAAAAAAGCTTTTGACAATCTTGATTGGAATACTCCCTTTCAGATTCTGAAATCAGCAGGAATAAAATATAGGGAACGGAGGGATATTTACAACTTGTACAAAAACCAGACAGCAGTTCTCAGAGTTGAAATGCATGAAAGGGATGCAGAGGTTGGGAAGGGAATGAGACGGGGTTGTAGCCTTTCTCCAATGTTATTCGATTTGTACATTGAGTAAGCTATAAAGGAAAGCAAGGAGAAATTTGGAGAAGGAATTAATGTTTAGGGTGAAGAAATAAAAACTTTGCGTTTTGCCGATGACATTATAATTCTGTCAGAGACAGCAAAGGACCTGCAGGAACAGTTGAACGGAATGGACAATTCGTTGAAACGTGCGTATAAGATTAACATGTAAAATAACATATGATTGACGCCTTACAGATGATATGAAATGCAGGATGGCAATGGGAAGTAAAGCGTTTTTTAAAAAGAGATTTGTTAACATCGAATATTAATTTACGCGTAAGGAAATGCTTTCTCAAGGGATTTGTGTGGAGTGTTGCCTTGTATGGGAGTGAGACATGGACAATAAACAGTGCGGACAGGAGGAGGATAGAGGCAGGATTACAAAAGAATGGTGAAGATTAGGTGGGTGGTTCGCGTAATTAATGAGGAAAAACTGAACAGAGTTGGGGAGAAAAGGAATTTCTGGCATACCTTGACTACAAGAAGGGATTGATTGGTAGGACACATCCTTAGACATCAAGGAATCGTGAATTTCCCGTGGAAGGAAGTCTGTGGTGTAAAAATCGCAGAGGGAGACCATGTGATGAATAGAGTAAGCAGATTCAAATATATGTAGGTTGCCGTTTTTATGAGGAGATGAAGACGCTTGCTCAGGATAGAGTAGGATAGAGAGTTGCATCAAACCAGTCTCCGGACTGAAGACCACAAAACAATGTATTTCATAAACGTGTTTCTTACATGAGATGTCCTTGTGACGCTGAGTTGGGAAAGGTTAGCAAAATGGTCGTTTAAACCATCACATTTGGTAGTTATACAGAGCTGTACAATGGGGGACAAAAAGCTTACCGCCGCGGTGGAGTGCCCAAGAGTTCTTAGTCGCCTAGCTGCTGAGTGCGCTGTCGCTCGCCGTGGAGGTCCGAGTCCTCCCTCGGGCATAGGTGTGTATGATGTCCTTAGGTTATTGTAACTTAATTTAAGTAGTTTGTAGAACCAGGGACTGATGACCAACGTAGTTACGCCATGGATTTACAAACATTTGAACATTTTTGAAAGATTACACGGCCAGAAACCCAAGAATAGATCACTGCGCATGTCCAAGCTCATAAATGCGAGTGTTACCAACTCCTGCGGTCTGTGAACCTTCAACTTTGCTGTTTAAATCGTTAAATAGAAGCAATACAGTAGTTAAGATACAGTAAATGTCAAGATTCATTGCACTTAAACTCACGTATCATTTATTTTGGAAAACATTACTTGAGCACGTAGAAACGATTGAGGATCAGAATTCTACGTTTGTACATTTATCACAACGAACCGCTTCTCACATATGGTTCATTGGGTCGCCGGCGCCCTGGTTGAGCGCGTCCGGTCACGGGCCCGAGCTAAGAACACAACGAATTAACAAAATTAGCGAACGCAAGGGACAGAACTACATACACAGCAAAAGAAAAATAGAAAACAAAGAAAAAATGCGTTCAATGGGACGGCTTAAAAAAAAAAGGCCTACAACTTAACACACAAAACGCTTTCAAAAACGAAGAAACGTCCGCAACAGATCGAACACCCTGATGAACAAATGAAGTAATAAAATAAAAATAAAAAATAAAATTTGGTGAATGGATAGGCTGACGGTTTATGGACGCAACGGGCGCGCGCTCGAATCCTATTGGAATCAAGTTATTTTTAATTTTTCAAACCTCTTGCAGGTAATATTTTAAATATTTATTTCCTAAAAATTGTGCAGTTGTAGTCTTTTATAGTTTTTAGAAGATTATATTTTATAATAATCTGATCTTTAATTAGACAGACACGTGTTCGTAGTAATAATATTGGAAATGTATGTATTTTGGGAGGTCAGATGAAAAATACCCTACAAGTGTGTTTCTTTTTTGTTGGGGGTAGTCAAATAAATATTACCTTCTTAGGAAGATTACTTTTAGAGATAGAATTGACAAACTGTAATTACTTACTGACAAAGTAGAACACTGAAAAAAGTAAAATCAATATAATTTAATAACAAAAGTAACTAAATCAAGAAAAATTTGCACCGCGATAAGAAAGTAAAAAATAGAAAAGTACAGGCATTGATGGCATTCTATCAGATGCACAGTACTTAACAAGGAAGGTCTACACTTTCAATGAGCTACCTGTACTTTCTCGTTAGCGTAAGGCTCGAATAGTCCTACCGGAGTTGACGAACGAATATTAAACTGTAAACAATAGATTATGGAAGGACTTAGAAAATTATGCTTATCTGTTGTTACATGTATCTTTGCTTAACACTATACATTCACCGTGTGGCAGTCGAAGTAATTACAAGTACATGCATCCATTTTCAGCATTTTTACTCAAAAATGTTTAAATGTTTGTTAAGCTTAAGCTTGGGACTTAACTACGGGGTCATCAGTCCCTAAACTTACAAACTACTTATCAACTACTTACAAACTAGGACGGCACAAATATCCATGCCCGAGGGGGGATTCGAAACCCCGACCGTAGTGGCCGTGCTGACCGTGACTGGAGCGCCTCAGTGACCTCGGCTACCGCGGCCGGCGTATTTTTACTAACGCTATCATTTGTCTCGCTGTTTAAAGATTATTCGTTGTAATAAATCTATCCACGCGCAGTTCTTATACCTGAACCGCTTCTACGTGCTACAATAACGGTTTTAAAAATAAATGATACGTGAGTTAAGCTGCTATGAATGTCGGCATATACTGTATCTTAACTGTTATATTGCTTCTATTTGACGATGTAAACACCAAGCTGAAGCTCAGAAGACCGCTAGAGTTGGCAACACTCGCACTTCGGAACTAGGGCATGCGCAATGCTCTGTTATTGGACTTTAAATTATTCGGGGCGGGTAATCTCTTTGTCTCCCATTGTACAAGTTAATGAAACTACCATCTTTGATGAGACCTAATTCTCAACGGCCATGTATTATGAAACATTCTCGCACTTCTTGCCGTCTCAGTTTCAGATAAAAACTTAAGCTTTGAATAAATCCCTCCAACGTATTCATCATGTGCTAACTGTCTATATTGGTGATATGGTGGCTTCAATATAACCTGATCTTTTTATGATTCGTCAGCCATTCATTGGTGGACAACTATGTAACGCTGTCACGAATGGTGTTAACGTCTAACCCAGTGGCGCCCTTACTCCTCTAGTATCGCGGAAGATGTACGGAATGTCTCTGCTGCTTCTCTGTATTGAGCGCAGGCTTCCGTGCACCGCTGTTATTATCTCCGGAATCAAGATTAAAGTTGTCTCGCACATTCCTGTTTCCACGGCTTCTTCAATTATTGTATCTCAGATCCGCACATCTTAGGATAAACCTACCATAAATAGTTACAAAATGTTGCTAATATTACGAGCCGTTTGTTTGAGTTACACTTATTTGCTACATTCTGTACAGGTGAGGTGCCCAGCGTGTGTGCGAGAAGGCGGTGGATAGGGGCACAACAAGGAGATGGACATAAAAATGGCATAAGTACATAACCGTCGAATTTCAGGTACTAACGTTACTATTGTCCATAAACGCAAACTGACATCGAAAGTCATACCATTCACCAAACACACAGCGAAAACCTTTTATCGCGCATCTGATCCAGCGCAAAGTTACAAGCATCAGGAAAACGAGCAAGTGACCCCATGTATAAGAAAGGCGAAAGAACTAACCCAGATAATACAGACCAGTATCATTAACATCAGTTTGCTGTAAAATTCTCCAACATACTGTCAGTTCTAATAGGCATACAGTAAATTTTCTTGAGACGGAAAAGCTTCTGTCCATGCATCAGCACGTTTTAGGAAGCATCGATCGTGCCAAACCCAGCTTGATCTTTTCTCTCATGACATCTTGCGAGCTATGGATGAAGGGCAACAGGCAAACTGCCTATTTTTCGATTTTCGAAAGGCGTTTGACACGGTGCCGCACTGCAGACTGCTAACGGAAGTAAGAGCATATGGAATAGGTACCCAAATATGAGAGTGGCTCAAAGACTACTTAAGTAACAGATCCCAGTACGTTGTCCTCGATGGCGAGTGTTCATCAGACGCTGGCGTATTGTCAGGAGTGCCCCAGGAAAGTGTAATACGACCATTATAGTTTCTTATCTATATAAATGATTTGACGAACACAGTGAGTTGTAATCTACGGCTGATTATGCTGTTGTGTACAGGAAGGTGTCATCATGGAATGACTGTAGTAAGCTGCAGGATGACTTGGACAAAAATTCTATGTGGTGTTAAGAACAGCAGGCAGCTCTAAAAATGTGAACTGATGCAGATTAGTGAGAGGAACAATCCCGTTATGTTCGAATACAGCATTAGTGGTATGCTGCTTGACAGAGTCGGGTTAATTAAATAGATAGGCGATATTAAATGAAATGAGTATACGACGATTGGAACTTAATTTGTGGCAACTATTTATTCACAACCGACACAAAAGCCTTACATGTTTCCACCTGTTATTGTCCTGCAAAGTAGTCACCAGCGTTGTGTAGAATCCTTTGCCAGCTATGTGGAAGGCGTAATATAGCATTAGCAGAGCCTGTCTGTTGATGGTGCGAATGCCTGTCTCATCTCTGAAACAGTTCTGAAGCGAATGTCACGAATGATTCCTTCATATTCAGAGTCAAATTAGTCACAAGAACATAGGCCCGAGGAGAAAAAATCTCCGACACGTCCAGGAATCGAACCCAGGCCCCATGTCCACTAGACTACGAAGGCGGACCTAATGACAGTGACCCATGGTCACTTGTTCCTCTTGCTCGCAACCTAACTGTATTCCCGTAAGATATCGAGCGTATTTGTGCTTCCACGCAGAAGTAGTTAATTGTCTATCGGGGCCATATACGAGGGTTGGAACTTAAATGGTGGCAACTATTTATTCTCAAGCGACAAAAAAGCGTTACGTGTTTGCATCTCCTACTGTCATTCAGAGTAGTCACCAGCGTTGTGCAGAACCCGTTGGCAGCAAAGTAGAAGGCGTAATATACCGTTAGCAGAGCCTGTTCTGTCGATGGTCGAATGGAGGGGTGTATTGCCTGTTGAATCTATGAAACAGTTTCGAAGCAAATTCCACGAAGTGGTTCCTTGATCTTTGTAATCAAATCAAAATCACAAGGAGCCCGGAGAGTATGGTGGTTGGTACAGTATTTGCCAGTCCCAACGACCGCTATATGCGTCCGCGCATTGTCGTACAAAATGATATGTGGTTTTAGCTGAAGTGTTCAAATGTTTGTAGTCTATGGGACCTAACTACGGGAACATCAGTCCCTAAACTTATAAACTACTTATGGACTACGTACAACTAAGGACGACACAAATATCCATGCCCGAGGGGGGAACCGAACCCCCGACTGTAGTGGCCGTGCAGACCGTGACTGGAGCGCTTCAGTCTCCTCGGCCACCGCGACCGACTTGAAGTGTTGAGGTTTGTTTCGCACTGTGGTGCTGTACAACCTCTAGCCCATTAAATCTTGATCGTACTCCGTTGTTCCTGTTTCGAACACATAGTGACACTGTTACGTTAGATTGCGCGCTCACAAGTGTCTGTGTTTCCCTCGATTCTGCGCACGCCGGTGACGTGGGACGAGCGAGTCCATTCGCTCGGAGGTAAGGTAGTTATGTCAACAAGGTGTGCTATCAGCGACAATAGTAGATTCCATTGCATAGTGTCTCCATAGCATTATTGCCACTATTTAAGTTGGAACCCTCGTATAAGGACTGTCATGGGGTTGGCAGATGGTCACCTTCGGATTACTGGGAGAATTTTGGGGTGATGGGAATCGTCTGTAAAGGAGACCGCTTATAAAACGAGCGCGTGACCCGTCTTCAGCATTACTCAAGTGATTGGGATCCCCACCAGATTGGTTTAAAGGAAGACATAGAAACAATTCAGAGGCGGGCGACTAAGTTTGTTAATAGTAAGTTCGATCAATGCGTGTTACAGAGATGCTTTGGGAACTGAAATGGAGTCCGTGGATGGAAAGCAATGTCCTTTTCGATAAACATTGGTGAAGAAATTTATAAGTCCGGAATTTGACGTGGACTGCAGAACGATTCTACTTTCGCCAACTTATATTTCGCGCAAAGACCACAAAGATAATATCAAAGAGATTAGCGTCGTACAGATACACAGCAGCATTCGTTTTTCCCGCGTTGTATGTGGGTGTGGAACAGAAAAGCAAGTAACTAGTAGTGGTACTGAGTACCATCCGCCACGCACCCTTGGATGGATTGTGGAGTACGTATGTAGAAGTAGACTTCACTTATCCTTTTCATTTGTCGGTGCTCTGTTCTTTCACTTGCTGTAACCAGCCCTTATTCACAAACATACTTTGTTACAGGTTTACACTTTCCTCCTATTATTTTGTGTTTTCTCGTCGGACGCGGCACTAGTCGCCGCGTTACAGAAATACCAGGAGAAACGCCAGCTAGTTATTTGTAATGTACGCGTTATTCAGATGTTGCGGCCGTGTACAGACAAAGGCGGACTTGCACAGGAAAGCGGTAAGTGGCCGGCGCTTTCTCTGCAGCACTTGTCCGGGGAACATAAAAACCGGTTGGCTGACGCGGGCACTTGGCGCGGCCGGGGGGGGGGGGGGGGGGGGCAGGGGGCAGCGAGGTTCTCCGAGTTAAATATTACCATTTCATGCCGGCGATGGCGTGCCCGTTATCTCCAACAACGAACAGCGTTCGCTAATTGCATGCGGCCCGAATGTTCCGTCGAGCTATCGGTTATTTATGGCTATGGCGTGTCAGCCGGACTTTTTCAATGCTTTCAAAGCCTCTCCTAGGTATAATGTTCCAGCCACTCGGCCCACTTGTGCCGTGAGAGCTGCCCCGAGAGCGGATTAAGAGGCGCACAATTTCATCTTGTGGAGCACGTCGTCACAACTCTTCAATAGTGTGGGAAATTCAGTACGAAACACCGTGTCTGTTACTTTCATTTACCCAACGCACACACAAACACACATTAAATATCTGTAAGGATAGTTTGCAGATCACCGCGTAGACACAAGCCACTGAACTTTCGTCCACTAGCCATCGTCAGCAAGAAGGCTTGCCTTCTTGCTGACGATGGCTAGTGGACGAAAGTTCAGTGGTGTGTGTCTACGCGGTGATCTGCAAACTATCCTTACAGATATTTAATGTGTGTTTGTGTGTGCAGAGTAACAGACAGGGTGTTTCGTACTGGATTTCCCACACGATTGAAGAGTTGTGACGACATCCTCTACAAGATGAAATTGGAAATTGTGCGCCTCTTAATCCGTTCTCGGGGCACCTCTCACGGCACAAGTGGGCCGAGTGGCTGACATATATATATATCATCTCTGGTTGCTGCGTTCCCAGGAACGCTTTGCAGTGATTTTATGGGAGGGGAGGGGAGAACGGGAAGGATTCAAAGTGGTCATGGTGAGGATAGTTACATAGCAGGATAATTTATTCCTGGTAGCAGGAATGGGAGGCAAGTGATAAGGGCCGGAGGGTCCATTCATTCTTCCCCGACATAGCGGAGAGACTAAGAATGAAACATGTAGAAATGTCGATCCCAGCCGCGGCATGGTTCACTTCTTGACAGGACACTGCCCTTATCCTTTGCATCGCGTCAGTCTTAGAGAAACACCATACTGCACATGTGGGGAGAGGGGATCTCCCGAACACGTTGTCTTATTCTGCGGGACCTACAATCACCTCAGAGACATATCACCAACACTATATGCTCACACAGAACAACAAATATACGAGGCCATAAGACAAGAGGACCAATGGACAACACTCAGTATACTAACAGATAAAATCTCGCACGCAACATAAGACGAATACAAACTAAATAGACAATACAGAAGGCAACGACATATGCAGCAAGCAAACACGGTGCATAGAGTGTACCAGCAAAGGAACCGAAGTCGAGATCACGACAGGGACCACAATATGGACACATGCACCAACACGGACACGGACGCGGACAGTGATCACCATTTAATAGACAATAATTAGTGTAAACATAGCAGTAAGGAAGAAAATATGAACTTGTCGTTCTTTGTCACCGGCAAAACAGCACTATAAATCTGTTAAACTGTTATAGATAATACTAACGATGGTTGAGGTTGACGACTTCATGGGAATGCCAAGTCCTCGACCCTCAAGCATCACAAAGTGTCGGACTCCATCTTCTCCATCTTTCTCTCTCCTAACATCTTCTTCTATTAAATAAATTAATGTTATTCTTTCACTGCGTTTTTCAACATAAACGTCTGTATTTGCTCCAGTCTTTACTTCTTCTTCTTAAATGGATATGTATTATTTAATTATTTTTTCTAATTATTATTTATAGTTTTATTTCATAAGTTAGTTAAGCTGTATATTGTAAAATTTAATTGGTTATAAGAAGAAATTGTTCAGTTTAAAAAATAAATTACCTGTGCAAAATACGACTTGTTTTAGCGTCTAGATATCAGGTCATTGTAAAAGACAGCAAAATAAATAAATAAAAATAGCAGCCTTACATCTCATGTAGGTAGAATGGGTGGAAAGAAATGCAGTGTAGGAATGCAGTTGGCGAGAGAGGAGGGAACCAAAATGGATATATTCGTAGGCGAAATATCAGAACCTTACGAAACCAAAACTGGAGTCCGCGAGGGGGACGGACTATCCCCAATCCTTTTCAATATTCAATATTGTTCTACGAAAGGTCATCAGGGAATGGCAATCTCACGTAAAGGGTATCCAAATTGGTATCAAATAAGAGAACCGAATTCAAGTAAGTTGCTTTCGCTGACGATATTGCACAAATAAATATCAGAACAAGAGCAATTGACGCGGTGGAAAAACTACATGAAATTTCACAAAAATAAATAAATAAACGGACTACAGATATCTTACGAAAAAATCAAATATGCTGTAAGACATCCAGAAAATAAATCCCCTTAATCACAAAATATGGTAAAATTGCACAAGTCTGCCATTTTAAATACCTCGGAGGAACTGAATCGCCAATAAAGAATCACCAAGCATCAAAAGGCCTTCAAGATAACATGGACGCATTAAAAAAAAAAAAAAAAAAAAAAGTGCATTTACAGAGTCGCAAAATTGAGGCACAATATAACAGTGATTCTTCCAGAAGCAATCTATGCAGCTGAAACAATGGTGACTGGTGGTCATCCTAAAATTAGCAAAACAGAAAAATCAGGAAAGAAAATTTCTCAGGAAGATTTATGGTGCAATCATCATAAACGGCATTTGGATGAAGAGACCACGAAACGAACATAGCAGAGACTACGACAGCGTAGCTGACTGGCTGGTGGTCATGAGACAGTGGGCCGTACCCCAGGGCCTAGCCACTCGGCCAGCCAGCTACGCTATCGCAGCCTCCGCCCCCGAAACTTTGAACGGTTGTAGCTGTCAAACTGTAAGTGATAAGAATGTCGTTCAAAATTCTTTGTACACATCTGGTGCCAAAACTTCCAGTGCATGACAAACAACCATTGTTCCATTTAAAATAATGTAAGTTTGCATAAAAAATACACTTTCTAAGTAATATTACAATCTGTTTGTTGGCTAAATATACGAGGCCCTGACTACCAATCCATTCCGTGAAAACCGCATATCAATCGCACTTTCAGTTTCCGCAATATTTGCGGTGCAATTGTAAGGTATATTTGAGTTTTTACAGATAAGGGGTTGCGGAGACGAACTGAAACGGTGGACTGAAGAGAGACAGGGCGAGTAGATTGGAAGGGGAGAGGGAAGGAGGAGATGGGCGGAGAGATGGGATACAAAGAGGGAGGGTTGGTGAGGAGGCGGACTAGGAGGGTGGAATAAATAAATACCCAGCCAACGCCGGGTTGTCTGTCTCTGTGTGTGTGTGTGTGTGTGTGTTGTGGTTGTGTCTATACCAAATCTATCTGGGACGTTGAAACGCTTCTAATGGTGCCGACTAGACTGTTTGTCGTGTAACTGTGATGTGGCAAATAATGTTCAAATGTTTGTTATTCTATGGGACTAAACTACTTTGTTCATCAGTCCCTAGTCTCACAAACCACTTAAACTACGTTTCACTAATCTAAGGACAACATACACATCCATGCCCGAGGGAGGACTCGAACCTCCGACGCGGGAGACCGCGCGATCCCTAATGTGGCGCTCCAGACCGCTCGACTACAATCTAGTATTCCATAACGTGATACCAAAAAATTGCATATAATCAGCGAATTGAGTGATTCGCGAGTTCCAATCTGCTGCTACGACACCGGCTAGCACATTAACTCTATGTACGGAATTAGAGACATTCCGATATCACCGATAGGCGATACTTAAACTGGTGTAAAGGGCGATTTCAATTCACTTGGAACTTGTCCGAAAGATTAGACACCATACATCGGAGTGACAGTTATTGAACTATATGAAATAAAATCGTCTTAACTTCTGAATGTTTTGTGTCAGGACGTTCAAGTCGCACACTTGTCCGCGAAACATGGTGGGGAGTAGTATGTGGTTGCGAATATCGATACGATATTCTTTGATGGCATGGTGAGTATAAAACGGTACGTGAAGGAGTTGGAAGATGATTTTGTCCGCATTATCCAAAGTAACCCTCATTATGACAAGACGTGGTTCATACAAGACGCAGCTCGACCCAATCAAGTAGGAATGTGGTGTCCTAGAGGTGATCTTTAGGAACTGTACTCTGTCTTTGAGGTACCCAGAAGACACTGCCGTGGGCCTCGACTAGTCGCCTTGTTCTCGGGATCTGAACACATACGACCCCTTTTTGTGGGGCTGTATTAAATACAAGGTGTACAGCAATAACCCCGAAACCATTTCTGAGCTGAAAACAGCTATTCAGGAGCTCATCGCTAACATCAGTGTTCAGACACCTCAATTGATTATGCAGAATTTCGCTTTTCGTCTGCACCACATAATCGCCACTGAAGACAGGCATATTGAACATGTCATAAGTGAATCCGAATGTCTGTATTGACGTTTACATGTTGAATGAAGTGTGTGCTCCCAGTTGTTTGCAATTGATTAACGTTTTATTTCATATAGTTCAATAATTTTCACCCTGTATAATTAACAGGGAAGATCTAAAAATTGCCAAATATGAAGCCTCGAACAGTTTCCACATACATATGGGGTCGAATTGTCTGTCAGAAAATATTACTAACTCTGATTATATTTCTCAATATCTGCGGTGTAAGCTTTTCATCCTGTCTGCCGGAGAGCAGTGTAGTGCTGAACACGACTAACAAATGGAAAACACTCAAATCAAAATGCATTAATTAATATTTGATTACCGGGTATACAAGTGAGAAATATTTTACTTTTGCCCAACGTCGACGACGAGATCGTAATAGACGGAGCACAAGCTTGGATAACGGAAGGATATGGCGGGTAACCGAACACGTTCTTTGCAAAGAAAACACTCTCGCATTTGGTACACTTTATGATGGTAATCCACAGGACTACAGCTGTGGCCCAGTCTTCTGGATAAGAGACCCATTTACTGCTATCCATCGTACAGCCTCACTCAATGCCATAAATAATAAGTACTTTATGATACTGAAAAGCAACTGAAACCATTCGTAACTCATAGGGTGCAAATCATTGACAGAATTCCAAAAATGTTCTAATGTTTGAAAAGCTTATGGGACTCAACTGCGGGGTCATCAGTCCCTAAACTTACAAACTATTATGAACTAACTTATACTAAAGTCGGCACAAACATCCATGTCCGATTCGAACCCTTGACGGGGAACGGTCTCGCTCGTCCCTACCGTCGCGGCGACAGAATTCCGATTAGTTTTTTGTAGTGATGATATTTTAAGTATCGGTCGCCTCGCTCAACGCACGTTTTGTTTAGATGATAACGAGTGCCTTACAAGAAGGAGAACAGAAAGAAATTAAAGATTGGGGTATACAAATTTCCTCTGTAGCAGAATCCTAAATCATATTTCAAGGAGCCAAAACAGAGTAATTCCCTCAAAGAATCAGCTCGGGAACATAAAAAGGCGATTGTGTAGAAAACGTTTTGATTGATTTACATGTGATATTCTCCATAATATAGTCTATAGAACCTAATACATTGATTTCATCTGCCTACACAATTTACCATGTCATCTAATAACCAAGACACGTACACACGCTAGTTTCCAAAGTTCTCAGCATTGCGGGAGTGGCCGTGCGTTCTAATAAGCCTTGTTGGGGAGTGCGTAGTTTCTGCCTGTCGAAGGTTTGAGTCCTCCCTCGGACATGGATGTGTGTGTTGTCCTTAGGTAAGTTTAAGTGGTTTGAAAGCCTAGGGACTGATGACGAATCAAGTCAAGTCCCATAACTTTAGAAACATTTCAACAGTTGATATTCAGTCCTTGATGGGGACTGATGGAATATAACGATTATAACGTTATATAATATGAAGGAAAACAAATGAAAACCGAAACAAAAAAATCACGTAAATTGGAAACTGCAGAGTTCAACCTCTGTGAATCTACTGTATCACAAACAATTCATAGTAAAAAGGTTGATGGTGTTCAAGGTATTCGATATTCAAGTTCCTCAGCATAAGTTGTCTTTAATAAGATTGCAATACTTCAGGCAAAAGCTTAAATAGAAGAGAAATAATGAGTTTAATGGCCATCCTTTTTAGAAGGTTTTTTGTTGTAGATGTATTGCAATTTGTTTGGATCTGAATTGCAATAATCAAATTGTAGGTAAGGCAGTTCGGTTCATTGGTTTTGGAAAATTTCAGTCCTTCTGCAAAGGATACTGCTTACAAAACACTCGTACAAACAATCCTAAATGCTACTCAAGTGTGTGGAACTCACAGCAGGCAGGGGTGATGACAGATATACAAAAATGAGTTCACTACAAAAGATATGTAGAAAGATAGAGTAAACCTTGTGTTGCCGTACCGGTAGACACGTCCAAGGCAAGATCACATTATAAATAGTGTACACAGAGTTTTGAAAGACGCACAATCTCGCCCTCAACATGCAACTATAGTTCCCGTCACGTACGAAGGCGCTCCGTGCGTGGAGGCCCAACGGTAAGGGATTCGTGGAGGGGAGGAGGTACGGCCGAGCGCCACCATTGCAGCCTGCAGGAGAAAAACTATCGTTTCTTCGCTGCAAGAGAATTAATATTATTGGCTGCCAGTGCGGTGATGGAAGGGGGATGCCCAAAACGGCTAACTGGGCCACCTTCCTATGTGACGCGGATTATAATGCTGCTCTCTTTGAGGGAGTATATTGGGGAGTTTGTGGCCATTTGGCCTTTACTCCTCTGTGTATTGTGTGATGTTTGTGTATCTTTTACTGTTTTTAAATGTCTGTGAATTGTGTTGGAGGTTCTGTGTGTGTGTCTAGTGTTTGCTCTGGGGCCGTGAGGTTGGTTTAGTAAGGTAGGTTTGGAATTAGGGATGGACGCGGAATATAGAGTCTGAGGAAACTCAGTAAAGCCAAAGATCCTCTGTAAAGCATTTCAAAGTGGTTTGAAAGGCACAGATGTAGCTTTTTACGAGGCAGACTGCAATCCGAATTGTAAGAAACATAATTTCATTCGGAAGTGGCGAGGGTGGCGCAGTGGTAACACACTGGACTCGGAAGGATGGTAGTTCAAATCCACCCCCGGCCATCCCGATTTAGGTTTTCCGTGATTTTCCTAAATCACTCCAGGGAAATGCCGGGATGGTTCCTTTGAAAGGGCACGGCCGATTTCCTTCCACATCCTTACACGAAACCTTCTCAGCATAAGCTTCGTCTGTAATGACCACGCTGTCGACGGGACGCTAAGGTCCAAGCTTCCTTCCCTCCTTCATTCGGAAGCACGGTGTCTTAGATATGTTTGGCAGCCAGTTGGGACGGTTTTGGATCGTCCTGAAGGCAGAAGCAGCAGCCTGGAGGCGTCCGGGTCCTATTCCTGGGCAGTCAGGACCGGCGCGGTCTGCGTGACAGGCAGCCAACGCGACGGCGACGTAACGCCGCGGCGTGGCTCGCGACCGCGCGTGTTATTAATCGGCCGTCAAACCATTATCGCGGTAATTGACTCCTCTCCGCGGCACGAACAACAAAAGGCCGCACGCCAATTTGTCGCGTTTTTTCCCCCTCTCGCGCATCGCACCCGTTCGTGCGAGCGGTCACAGCCGGCGAGGCGGTCGCTTCACTGATCCAGATAAACCGCGCGATGGCGGCGACGGCGTGTTTACGTTTCCAGATGAGACAGATTCGTTAACTAGTACATGCTTATAAAGAGGCGCGACAAGGCCAAGGCTGCTCACCACCGCCTACTCGCTGGCATGTTTTGTATACGAAAATCAAATGCGTAGAGTGTACTAAGAGATTGAACGGCAACATGTAAATCTGTACTCTGCAGCTACCTAACGGTATTCGGCAGAGAGTGCAATTTTTTATTTTATAATTTTATTTTATTTTTTTAGCGGTGTCACTTCCACCTATCCTTATTGTAGCCGCTTAAGAGGTGGGAACAGGTTGGTGCTAAGTCTCTGTAAGGGCTCGAGAACCTCTTAATTTTATGTTCATGTCCCATTCGCGAGATACACATAGGATGAAGGAATATAAAGGTTATGAAAGAAGGAAAATATTTTAAAAAGTGATTGCCCAGTACTTACCCGACGTCAAGACCGCCAACAATCACACCGATAAGATGAAAATAAACGTTAGAACACAAGCTTTCGGAAATTTAATTTGCTTCTTCCTGTATGAGACAGCAAGGTGAAGAAAAGGGATAGAAGAGTTACTCACTACCTACATAGTAAGATAAGAATGGCGTGAAGAATGGTAGGTAAAAATCAAAGATATTTCGTAAAAAGTACACTGCTTTGCTAGTAGGAAACAAAAGAAAATGGATCAACAAGTAAAGAGAAGTGAACTGTGTGTGTGTGTGTGTGTGTGTGTGTGTGTGTGTGTGTGTGTGTGTTTGGTTTCGACTTCCATCCATCTCCCTTCACGTCATCCTTACCTTACGATGTACACTGTGAGTGACCCATTAATTCTATCCACTTTTTCCTGTCTCCTCTCCAGTAATTGACGAACGAAACTTAATTTCCGAAAGCTTGCTTTCTAACGTTTATTTCAGTCTTTTTGGTGTAACTATGGACGGTCCTGAGCTCGAGTACATACTGACCATTCTATCTCTTCTTAAAAAAAAAAAAATAAATAAATAAATAAATAAATAAATAAATAAAATAAAAAATAAATTTCATTGGAAAATTTCCGTCAGATTAATCGAATGTATTGGAAAATTAAGAATAAATGAAACTCTCCCTTTCTATAAAATCTGTAATTGTAGTGTCGGCCGCGGTGACCGAGGGGACTGAGGCGCTCCAGTCACGGTCTGCACGGCCACTACGGTCGGGGGTTCGAATCCCCCCTCGGTCATGGATATTTGTGCCGTCCTTAGTCTTAGCTAGTTCATAAGTAGTTTGTAAGTTTAGGGACTGATGACCCCGTAGTTAAGTCCCATAAGCTATAGAAACATCTGATTTTTTTTGTAATTGAAGTTGGTCGAGTACCTCCATGACGCTTGGCGATAGGCATACTTAGTGATCTCCCTGCATCTGGTCTTTGTGCAAACAACTGCAGCTTCCATATACAGTGATATATTTTCCAATGGTTTTGCATTGCCGGTCGTATATTAATGTGCCAAACAAATTTTCATTACTTGTTTTGAACTTTGTTTCAAAATGTTATTACGAGTCCGAATCTATAAGTAGTTTCTTTTCGTGTTCTAGTTAATAAGGGTGTTAGTCTCACGTCAGTAAACAATGTCTGCTTGCATATGAAGTGACAATTTCCTATTTTCGTAATGGTACTTTTTTCTATTACCTTACAATGTGTTTCTGAACTTTGTACGTTTTTCATTTGCCACAATACGTACAATGTAGAAATTTCACGCGTATTTGTATCCTTTTGGGTTCTGGATAAACACACCCAAGAGAAGATGGAACGTTACTTGCGAGGTGCATTAAATTCTTAAATAAAAAACTAAAGCAAAATCTTGGTAAAATTTATAGCACAAAGATTTCATCGTTTTTCTGGTCTTAAGTGGAGTATATCATACACGTGGTCTTGTAACAGACCTAATGCTGCATCTAAGATCACCGTACCCATTGTTAATTTCCGTCTTCAATTTATCAGTGGTATAGAGCTACATGAGGAATCCAAATAACAGATTCTATTCTAGGATTATTATCAGCCGATTATCACGTATTTCACCTTTGATGTGCAAATGCGAAGTTTTGAAACAACGGCAAAATGTAGGTCCACTTATAACTGGCTGAGTAAATATGCGACACCAACGCCATTTATTTATTGTTTACATCCTTGATTGTAGTATCCATAGTTGTCAAATTACACTAGTCAGTGAGATAAATTGAAATAAAACAGCTTTACGCTAAAAATATGTGCCGAAACATCAATACAAACAGCGTTCGCCAACTTGACAAAGTGGCCAACAAACAAAATTCCAGTCAATCGTCTAAAACACGATCTATACTTTACGAACACATTAAACTGCAACGCAAGCAGTCAAATGTTTTGCAATCATAGTAAACTCTAACAAAATGTCTCATCGTTTACTGCGTCTTGCAGCAGAAGGATGTCAATGACGGCTACCACGTGTGCATATGCTACCTCTCTCTCTCTCTCCTTCTCTCTCTCTCTCTGAAACACAGGGGCACCGAACTTTGGAAAGCCAGTGTGGTTGCTCGTTGTTTCATTTTGCTTACCTCTTGCGTCTACAGGTTTCAAAGAATAGGTCAAGCCGTGAACTACAGAAACAATGGTTTAATTTCTGTGAATTTTGAACTCAACCTAGAAAAAGCACATGAACATCAATTAGTTATCTCCGCTGACCTGTGTCGCGGCTGTTCTGTTGACGAGGCAGGTACACAGAACCATCTGCGGCTGCGAGCTCGGCTCCCGTTCTACCATCAGAAATGGAGATTTAAACTTTGACGAATGGCAACCACTCGAGCTGGCGAAACGTCAGAGCAATCATTAAACAATCGTGGGCCGTTGAACTTGAGACGGAAGTCAGGCGGCAGTGTGTGAACAAATGACCAGTAAAACCAAAATATATTTGCTTTCGGACTGCAGTATAAGGATCTACACCATTATCGGTACGGAGATCGGAGCACCTACAGGTGGTATTTCCTTCATTCACGCGAGAAGCCCACATTACGGTCGCTAGCAGATGTCTCAAAATCTGTCTGCCAGAAGCGTACTTAAAATCAATTGTGGCCGATACATTTCAGATGTGTTACGACCCGTGGCTCTACCCTTCATCCGATCTCTGCAAAACCCTACATTTCAGCAGGATAGTGCACGACCGCATGTTGCAGGTCGTGTACGGGCCTTTCTGGACACGGTAAATGTTCGACTGCTGCCCTGGCCAGCACATTCTCCAGATCTCTCACCAATTGAAAACGTCTGGTCAATGGTGGCCGAGCAACTGACTCGTCACAATACGCCATTCGCTACTCTTGATGAACTGTGGTATCGTGTTGAAGCTGCATGTGCATCTGTCCCTGTACACGCCATCCAAGCTCTGTTTGACTCAATGCCTAGGCACATCAAGGCCGTTATTGCGGCCAGAGGTGGTTGTTTTGGGTACTGGTTTCTCAGGATCTATGCAACCAAACTGCGTGAAAATGTAATCACATGTTAGTTCTAGTATAATATATTTGTCCAATTAATACCTGTTTATCATCTGCATTTCTTCTTGGCGAAGAAATTTTAACTCTCCTTATAACTGCCGTCGGTAGAACGTGGAAGTTAACTTTGTAAACGTCCAGATGGGGTCGAAGGCGTCAGACAGTATCCGACAGTGCACAATCGAAGCACGTGGCTCTATTCAAATGTTTGAAAATGTAATGGACCAAACAGCTACGGTCAACAGTCCCTAGATTTACAAACTAATTAAACTAACCTAAGCTAACCTAAGGACAACAGACGCACCCATGCCCCAAGGAGAACTTTAACCTCCGCGCGCTCCGTAGCCTGGCAACTTAGAGCGCTCGGTCACTCCACCGTCATATTTCGGCTGTGTATTCTTAGTGTCTGCAGAAATAGACAGGCATATCGCAAACCAACTCAGAGAGTACGTTCGGAAGGAAAAGTTACAATAATGTAGTTTGCTTTTTGTGAAATTCTTCTTAATTAGGGCTCATCAGAGTGAAAGATCAACCAACACAAGCGAATAATATATGGTATCAAAACTCTGATCCTGCCAGTGGGGACCACTTTTCTTAGTTATTAGATCGTACACCAAAATTTCTAATTCCTTAGGTTTTACTGCAGAATAATGTATTGACAGCAAATGTATTTTTATCAGCTACATGCCCAAAAGAAGTTATTAAATCGCAAAACAACAGATTTAATTTCGTACGATTGTCTGTAAAAGAATGTATTATTAGAAAACATATTACGCGTTCGTATCAGTCATTCCATAGTAACACTACAAGTTTTGGCCCACTTTAGGTTACGGTAGTGGCGCTAAAAGTGGGCCTCTGCGATATCCTTTTGAGAGCTCAAAATTTAAAATAAAATAACCGCTTAATCATTCATCTGACACGAAAATTGGGTAAATGAATATTGTACAGGAGAAAGCTCTGTACAAATTTGATCTCTTACGGTTTTTTTATTCTTTTATTAATTTTTCTTTTTTTTTATCTCGCATCGTTTCAGAGACATTTTCAAAAATAACAGCCATTTGATACTGTCTGTCTGTGGCATGATCCCACTTTTTAGGTTGCGCCCTCCAACCGGTTGGCACCAAATTTTAGAGACGTAATTGTTGGCTGCCAGTGACCAGAACATCCCTTTTTTAAATATTTCGGATAAAAAATAGGTTAGTAACACTAAAAATAGGTCAGTAACACTAAAAATAGGCCGTTTGTGATGGTATTTTGACAGCATGAAATCTAATTGCAAATAACGCCTAAACCGTTCAGCTGTGACTGATATTGTGTAAACGTATTTGTAATCTTCTCGGGTTTGCAGCCGGATACTAAAGTCAACTTGACACAATATTTCAGCGGCGCAACTGCCCGCCATCCTCAGGTGAGCGTGCTGGTACACAGTCATGCCGGAATTGAGTTCCCAGTGCAGTCTGCGGCTCCTTTATACATCGCGGAAGACCCCTAGCACGTGCGCAAGAAGTGACAGTAGCTGCCCTCTGTCGCACAAAACATACAGCGCTCCGGTGGTAGAATCCGGCGAAATCGATAATCGATTATTAAAAAAGAAAAAAAAAATATTATTCAGGTTGCTGAAGTACCAACCGTTATTTTTTAACATCTGATAACACAGAGTTTCAAGATTTACTAAGACGGTAGCCTTTGTCTCTGTTAATCATATTCTCAGATAATAGGATCTCTATGGATTCGTTTAAGGCACAGTCCCAGTAACGAGACGCTGAAGCAACCATGTGAGTTTCATTATACAACATTCGATGTCCCTCATCGAGGCAACGCTCAGCTACCGCCGACTTCTCGGGCTGGAGCAAACGTGTGTGGCGTTGATGTTCAACACATCTGTACTGAATTGTACGGATCGTCTGACCAATATACGTTTTCCCACATTGGCAGGGAATCTTATATACCCCGGGCTTCCTCAGACCCATATCATCCTTCAAAGATCCGAGAAGTTCTCTGGTGCTTACTGGCGGACGACAAACACTCTTAATGTCATGCTTTTTTTTTTTTTTTTTTTTTTTTTTAATCCTTCCTATCTTTGATGAAACAGTGCCGGCAAAAGGTAGGAAAGCAACTGATTTGTGCGTCTCATTTAATGGTTTAGGTGAAGGACCAAACTGAAAAGCACACCGGATGAGCTTATCTATGTTGCCATTCTGTTTAAACACAACTTTGAGATGATGTAGTTCTTGCGTCAAACTTTCTGCATCAGAAATGGCGTAAGGTCTAGTTAATGTCCGAAGAACGCCAGTACATTGTACCGGAGGATGACAACTCGAGGCGTGCAGATAGCGGTCCGTGGGCGTAGGTTTTCGATAAACACTATGTCCCAGTTTCCCATAATCTCTTCTGTATACCAGAACATCAAGAAAAGGAAGCTTCCCCTCCTTCTCCTCTTCCATTGTGAACCTTATGTTAGGATGCATGCAATTAAAATGGTCCAAAAGGCGGTTAAGAGCTTCTTCCCCCTCCCTCCCTCCCCCAGTAAAGACGAGAGTACTTCTCGGATCTGTGAAGGATGATTTGGTCTGAGGAAGCCCGGGATATATAAGATTCCCAGATCCCTCGTCTCTTAGTTCGTTCGCTCCTTTTCCGAAGACTGGCGGGGAACTGCGAGAGGACGCGAGAGCACGCAGCATCGCGTGATTTGTACGTAACGTTCCTGAAATGGCCTATTAAATAAATAAAGAAATCCATTTTAAAAACAAAATACTACGAGTACTCTGTGTATGAAGTAGCTGATACCAGCAGCGGTAGCAAAAGCCAAAAAGAGCTAACGAGTGACGATCTGTCTCGGGATTAAGAGCTGACGAACTAAAATCAGCGACCTTTTCGCGACGGAGGTGCGTACTAAAATATTCGCGAACTATTATGCCAAACGCATCTCGTACCTTAGTTCGTTGGGTCCTTTTCCGAACACCGACGGGCAATAATGAGAGGGCGATCAGAACCATTTCGAGGTGAGCGTCTTCCTACTAGAGTTGCGTAGTTCAGTGCTACAATACTTCTGTCTTAAAGCGTTCTGCACTGTGCAATATCTGACTAATAAATTCCATAATGCCAAGGTATAAAGGTAACTCAAAACGTAAACGCGAGAAAAAATGGAAATGAGCGTATGGCTTTCTTGGCCGGAAGATACCTAGTGGGATTGTTCGGCCGCCTTAGTGTAAGTCTTTTTATTTGACGCCGCGTGGGCGACTGATTTGCCAATGATGATGAGATGATAATGGTTAGGACAACACACAACACCCAGTCCCCTGCCGGAAATCGAACCAGGGCCTCCTGCGTGATAGTCAGCGACGCTGCCGCTGAGCTACGGAGGCGGACGTAAACGCGAGAAATTATCAACAAACTGTTTCTTTTGGTCTGCGTGATATCGTTAGCGGCTCACGCAGCAAGCGCATGAAGCAGCTAGGTGGGGGAAATTCTCCCTCCACCTGCATGCGCGGACAACACCGCTCAGCCGTCGGTGGGAGCGAACGAACTAAAAGAGCGAACTAGTTCGCGACCCAGCTGCGAACTAAAGTGGGCGCTCCCGGTCGCGAACTGTTACGCGCAAGACTAGTAACACCCAGTGGCGGATCCAAGGGGAGGGTCATGGGGGTCACGACCCTCCCCCCCCCAAAAAAACACTGTTTAATTGAAACATTTTTCTTTTTATATCTGAAGTGTGTACGAAAAAATTCGGAAGTATTTATTTTTCGAATTAATTTCATTTATTCTTCTATACCAATTAGCCACTTGAAATATCCTAATTAGCTTTTATTTACTGATTCCAACGCCTTTTGGAACCCCAACATAGGTGACAGAAATAATAACATTCCTGCCCGTATCACAGTCGCATAGGCACATTTTGCATACAAAGTATTGTAGTGCTACGTGTAACAATGAGTGAACACTTCGATTTCAAACCGTGCAAATGATAAGATTATCAAAAATCTTATCATAGTTTTTAAATTAACTGCGTGAGGGATGTTGTACGCAAAGGTTTGGACACATATTTTAAACACCGTGTATTGCGGAATGTCAATCTATTGATTAGGCTATAATGCTGATAAATTGAGCTATTAACTGACGAAAACCAATGTTAGGTATTATTACTATGATTAGTACATTAAATGTCACATATAATACGGAAACTTAATTTAAAATATTTATATTAAAAATTAAATATTTTACAGAGATTAAAATAGTACACGTATATGATACGTAACGACAAGGTATAGGCCGCGGTGGCCGAGGGGACTGAGGCGCTCCAGTCTCGGTCTGAACGGCCACTACGGTCGGGGGTGCGAATCCCCCCTCCGGCATGGATATTTGTGCAGTCCTTAGTATTAACTAGTTCATAAGTAGTTTGTAAGCTTAGGGACTGATGACCCCGTAGTTAAGTCCCATAAGTTCTACATACATTTGAAGATTTTGACAAGGTATATTTTGCGTAGGTTTGGGGGAGTCAGTGACAGGGTGAAGACAACACCAGAAACACAATCGGTGATCTGTGACCCCCTCCAGAACTGAAACCTCGATCCGCCCCTGGTAACACCTGCGTCGCCTTACCAGTAACTACCCCACAAAGCGAACGAATGTTGGCGGACCTGTGAACGCACGGCGGCCACCGGCCAGGAAGACGCCGGCGAGCGGGCAGCTGGTGCGGGGTGTGGCGGTGGGAACGGCGCCTGCGCTGCCGCTGCCTGGTGCCTGGTGCCTGGTGCGTGCTTTATTTTATTCCTACCTGGTCAGCCGGCAGCTCAGCTAAGCCGAGCGGCGCGGCGCGGCGGCGGCGTTGCCACGTTCGCGGGAAATCCACGGCGCGCGAGTCGGTGGGCGGTGGAGCAGCGCCCAGGGGGAGGCGGCTCACCCCACCCCCAACAGCGGCCTGCGCCACGGACCACCCTGTCATGCAGCTCGGTATGACACGGCGCAGCTTACGTCAGGTGTAGACGGACCGCTACCTGCAGTCCCAACTCTGACACTAGCGGTTCCACCTGCTCCAGAAGGTGTCCTACCCTTGCCCCCTCCTCTCTTATTGCCCGGCCCAGAGAACTCATGAACAGCACAGAAGAGAAGGTATTCTACAAAATACCTAGGAGTTACAATTACGCCGGCCGTAGTGGCCGAGCGGTCTACGGCGCGACAGTCACGTTCTGCACGGCGACTACGGTCGGCGGTTCGACTCTCCCATCGGGCATGGATATTGTGCCGTCTTTAGTATTAGCTACTTCATAAGTAGTATTTGTACAGAAGGATGGAAAAGCTGGTAGAAGCCGACCTCGGGGAAGATCAGTTTGGGTTCAGGAGAAATGTAGGAACAAGGGAGGCAATATTCACTTTACGGCTTATTCTACAAGACAGATTAAGGAAAGGCAAACCTACGTTTCTAGCTTTTGGAGATTTGTAGAAGGCTTTTGACGATGTTGATTGGAACAAACTAAAAAATGTTCAAATGTTTGTAGAACTGATGGGACTTATCTACGGGGTCATCAGTCCCTAAACTTACAAACTACACAAATATCCATGCCCGAGGGGGGATTCGAACCCCCGACCGTAGTGGCCGTGCAGACCGTGAGTGGAGCGCCTCAGTCCTCTCAGCCACCGCGGCCGGCGGGACAAACTCTTCCAAGTTCTGAAGCAAGCAGGAGTAAAATATAGGGAGCGTAAGGTTATTTACAACTTGTACAAAAACGAGAGAGCAGTTGTCAGAGTTGAAGGGCATGGAAGGGATGCAGTGGTTGGGAAGGGAGTAAGACAGGGTTTTAACCTTTCTCCAATGTTATTCACTTTGTACATTGAGCAGGCTATAAAGGAAAGCAAGGAGAAATTTGGAGAGGGAATTAAAGTTCTGGGAGAAGAATTAAAAACATTGCATTTTGCCGACGATATAGTAATTCTGTCAGAGACAGCAAAGGATATGGAACAGCAGTTGAACGGAATGGACAGTGTGCTAAAAGGTGCATATGAGATGAACATTAACAAGAGCAAAACTAGGGTAATGGAGTGCAGCCTACGAAAATCAGGTGATGCTGAAGGAATTAGATTAGGTAACGAAACAATAAAGGAGGTAAATGAGTTTTGTTAGTTGGGTAGTAAAATAACATGCGATGGTCGCAGTACAGAGGGTATAAAATGCAGAATGACAACGGATAGAAAAGCGTTCTTGAAAAAGAGATATTTGTTAACATCGAATATCGATTTTGCCTAAGGAAGTCCTTTCTTAAGGCATTTGTGTGGAGTGTTGCCTTGTATGGGAGTGAAACATGGACGATAAACAGTGCGGGCAGGAAGAAGATAGACGCTTTTGAAATGTGGTGCTGCAGAAGAATGCTGAAGATTAGGTGGGTGGATCGCTTAACTAAGGAGGAGGTATTGAACAGAATTGAGAGAAAAGGTATTTCTGGCTTACATTGAGTAAAAGAAGGGATCGACTGATAGGACACATTCTTAAACATCAAGGAAACGTGAATTTAGCATTGGAAGTAAGAGTGGGGGGGGGGGGGGGGTGGGGGGTAAAAACCGCAGAGGAAGACCGAGAGATGGATACAGTAAGCAGATTCAGACAGATGTAGGTTGCCGTTCTTATGTGGAGTTGAAGAGGCTTACTCAGGTTAGGGTATTGTGGAGAGCTGCGTCAAACCAGTCTCCGAACTAAAGACCACAACAACAACAAGTGGTTTCTAAGTTTAGGGACTGATCACCCCGTAGTTAAGTCTCATAAGCTGTACAGATTTGAACATTTGAATTGTATTACAATTACGAACAAGTTAGACTGAAGAAAATACACAGAAAATATTGTGGGGAAGGCGAACCAAAGGTTACGTTTCATTGGCAGAACGCTTCGAAGACGCAACAGCTCCACCAAAAAGACTGCCTACATCACACTTGTGCCTCCGCTCCTGGAGTACTGTTGCCCACGTGGGACTGACGGAAGACATTGAGAATGGTCAGAGAACGGCAGCTCGTTTTTTTGTTTTATCGCGTTATAGGGGGGAAATCGTCACAGAAATAGGGGGGAAAGCGTCACAGAAATGTTGCACGATTTGAGATGGAAATCGTTGAAAGTACAACGTTATTCGTTGCGGTGAGATCTATTTACGAAATTTCAATCACTGAATTTTATTTCTGAATGTGAAAATATTTTGCTAGCCGGGACATAGTATTACTAATGCGATTCCAACAATAACAGAGGAAGTGTTACAAAGAACATGGGAATAAATTGAATATATATTCGATATTCTTCGTAACAAAATGGGAAATGGTAGTTTGGGGAACTTGAGCGACAATGATCAGTCCGGGCCGCTCGGTGCCAGGGGCATGCTCATTGGGGTTAGCTCGGTGAGCTGGCCGTAAACACCTAGGATTGTAAACACTGGCACACCTGAAACGCTGCACAGTAGTTTTAAGCTTGCATTCTGATGCACATTAACAACGTAATGACTAGTGGAATACATAACAATTTCGAAGTGTATAAAGCTGTGTTTTTAGTAGCTTGTTAAGACCCTTTATAAATCTGAGGCGCTGAGTTATATAGTAGAATAATTAAAAAATAGATACATTAATAAAAAAAACCTGGCATGAAACTGAATAAAAAAAATCGATATTCTTCGTGCTATAAAAATGTTCAAATATTTGTAAATCTATCGGACCAAACTACGTGGTCATCAGTCCGTAGCTTACAAACTACTTACACCTAGTTAAACTAACCTAAGGACAAACACACACACCCATGCCCCAGGGAGGACTCGAACCTCCACGGCAAGCAACCGCGCATTCCGCAGCGAGACGCTTTAGACCGCTCGGCTACTTCACCGCGGCTTCGTGCTATAAATGGTTCACATGTAGAAGTGTATGGATTATAAACAAATAAATGCTTTGAGATGTCCTATCACGTGTTGAATTATTCATTGTCGTATCTATTGTTGGTTCCCTCTCCTGGGCATTTGAAATGGTGAAGAGGGGGGGGGGACGTTTAATGGGACATCCTGTATTACCAATGAAATAAAGTATAGATATCATGGAATGAAATAACGCATTGTAGAAACGGAAGAGAGTCTGTAGCAGGGGTTCCCAAACATTTTTGCCTCGTACACCCCTTGACAACTTCTTCTGCCCTGTGTAGACTCCCTGCATTTTGTGTATTAATTTTTTACGAATTCCTAACTTCAAATGTGTTTTCGCGCCTCATATAGTGCTACTGACTTTGATAACTTTAACTATAAAAGGGTAGAGTGAAAAATGCTTTACAAGTTAGAATATATACATTATAAGTGACTGATTTCCTCCCCCAACCACATCCACCCCCCCCCCTCCAAAAAAAAAAAAAAAAACAGACTGTGGACCTGCAGCAGGAGACCGAAAATACAGAATTCCTCCACTCTCTCGCTCGGCCAATGAAACGAACAGTGCCATACAAAGGATCAAGCTTCAGCAATGTGAGAATAATTCTGAATTTTGGTTGCGACCTTCCTAAATCTGAACCACTAACGTGAACCCATTTACAACAATTAGACCCCCACATTATTTTTCCGCTGACGTGGACGCCTTGCAGGTTGGAATAGACCCCTGTGGGTCTGTACAGACCACTTTGTGAACCACTGGTCTAGATGATGCATCGGGTTCGGACGTGCCTGCGCCGCCACCATCGGCGTGATCTCTGCGGGGTCACGCACGAGACGGCAGCGCAGCGCGGTGTGGCGCTAACAGATCGCGGGCATAATTAAGGAGCGCGTCCTGTTTCCTGCTTCCTGCACACACGCGCCCAACACCTGCCGCCCGCTCTCCCAAGCATTTTTAGTCCGTGCTGGCCGCAGTGCAGCTACTGCACAGTATGCAGTGGGCTACACACTAGGATCTTGCAGCACCCCCTATAGAAGAAGGCCTGCGCACGACGTCACAACATGGCGGCGGGGAGAGGCTTAGAGTCCTCTGAAAGATTGTAAACATTAGCAATGCACGCTGTTTATAGTGAATTATTTCGTTCAGGAGTGTATTTATTACGTAAATTGGTGTTGTGTACGGTTTCATCGCTATGCTGGACGATTTGTGTGTCAGAGAACAATGTCTGATCTCTTTTTTTACTGACAAAATGCCGTTTCGCTGTTCTGTGGCGAAATGTAGAGGAAATTACGACTGTGGCCCAAAAGTTACCGTCTTTAAACGTCCGGAGAGGAATAAGCTAATGAGGGTGGTTACGTAAATAAAATGAATCGCAATATCCAACGGTAAACAGTCATGACTTAAAACTCTTTTATAAGGATAAACAAAAACGAAAACTTATTAACTTGAAGACGGAGACAAGTTATCCTTGGAATTCTTGATATCCATTTCTTCTTATCCGGACGTTTAAATATGGTAACATTTTGGACCACAGTCGTAATTTCCTCTACATTTCGGCACAAAACAGCGAAACAGCATTTTGTCAGTAAAAAAGAGATCTCGCGTTGTTCTCACACACAAAAATCGTCCAGCGTAGCGATCACACCGTACACAACACCAATTTACGTAATAAATACACTCCTGAACGAAAGAATGCGCTATAAACAGCGTGCAATGCTAATGTTTACAATCTTTCAGAGGACTCTAAGCCTCTCTCCACCGCCATGTTGTGACGTCGTGCGCAGGCTTTCTTCTATAGGGGGTGCTGGATCTTGTTGTGCATTACAGCAAACTATTAGCGTGGAGCAGTATCGACCAGAGAACACCATTTGGACCACTAGCGCTCAGCCACTCCTCCCTCTCACTACTAATAGGAAACTTCGCAGATTAAACTATCAGAGAGATTGGAGGAAGCACCGAAGACCGAAGAAACGAATTACCGACGTAGTTCCTGTTACCAGAATAACCTTGAAAAACGCGGAAATCTGAATAAGTGTTTCGTGAACCCGATGCTGATCAACTGGAGTGAATGCGAAAACCAAAATTTTGCTACAGTAACTGCATCACCGTCTACTAACAAATAAAGTGCCTGACATGTGGGTCACCGATTTCGATCGTATTTTCATGGACGTTCTATATCGATTATAAAGAGACACGTCTTTCGGCTTTTTCCTAGACAGTCAGTAATTAAAAAGAATCAAGGTCATAGTTGATGATGGAAAATCGTGTTTTCCATACAAAACGTCGAAAGATCGTGTGAAGATGCATTTTCTTTCTTCTACTCTCTGTTATTTTTATTTTATTATTTATTTATTTATTTACCTACGTATAGTGGTCAAATGGTATTACCATTAGTGTGTTTTCATGCTGCTCATTGTTGGCCTTTTTGCACTTAATCTAAACAGAGTGAACACTAGCCTAGCCGTCTCAGGTTTCTATTTAAACAGTAATTTGTACAAAAGCTTACGCTGTAATAATTACATTTTATATTACACAACAATAAAATTTTATTTCTCCAGCTTTTTCTGTGTGTTTTCTTCCCGGCGCCCATGGTCGGGTGCAAAAATTTATCTAAATCGGTGATCCAAGTGTCAGAGTTTCTCCTTGTCAGTGAGAAACCAACGAAACCGAATTACGAAAACAACGTTTGTTTCATTTAAGTTTGAAACAAAATGTAATCACACGAAAACAGAATACAATTAAATATAAATGCGTGATTTTTTTTTTCATTTTCAATTATCATAATGTTCTGTCAAGCATCGAGGGAAAATTCAGTTAATGTGATGACTGCATCAAGCTTAATAATACGTTTCTCATTCACTACTAAAAGTTTGTTAAGCTTAAGGGACTTAACTACGGGGTCATCAGTCCCTAAACTTATAAACTACTTATGAACTACCTACAACTAAGGACGGCACAAATATCCATGCCCGAGGGGGGATTCGAACCCCCGACCGTAGTGGCCGTGCTGACCGTGACTGGAGCGCCTCAGCCCCTCGGCCACCGCGGCCGGCCATTCACTACTGATTTAGAATATTTCACAATACAAAAAGTTCTTCGAGGAACAGAAAGTTGTCGGTACTTCAGCTTCCTACACAAGGTAATTAAAGCACTTCCAACTGAAAAATAGCCTTTTTTCTTATTTTGTCTTCTGAGTTTGTTTCATGATCTGCTTTGGCCGAGAAGTACGATATTACAAATTTCTGCGAAGTATATATGTATCTTAATAAAGAAATAATATATATTGTGATGAATCAGCCTGGTTATTGCCGTTAATATAGCACAAAGCAAAGCGCTCATTAAGACCATTATGCGCACAGTTCATTAATTGGCAGTGTGATTCAGAGTGGAAAATTGTAATAATTGAGTGGCTACTATTAGCTTAGCGATACAGTACTATTTTCCGAACGAGTGTATCATTTCAGAGAATGCAAGTAATTCGTTTTCGTTTCGAATATAATAAGTACAATCGTTCGCATTGAGCCTCAACTGCAGAAGAGCAAAGCGAATCACAGCTGGAAAAATACCAGGCAGAGCACTCCGAATCGAATTCGTGTGCACCAGTCATCATGTGTACGAGAGAAAATGTTCCAATGTTTGTAAACATCATGCACCAAACTACTATGGTTACCAGTCCCGAGACTTACAAACTACTTAAAAAGACTTACACTAACGACGACATATAAACCCATAACCGAGGGAGGACTCGAACTTCCGACGGCGAGTAACCGTGCACTCCGCATCAAGGCGTCTTAAAACGCTTGGCCACTCCAACGCGGCTCAAACAGAAAGATATATTTGTTCCTTCAGAATTTAAAATGTGGTGTTTCACAAAGACCAATCCTAACAAACTGACCTTTAAGTTTCTGTTCTGTCTCTCTGTCTTTACCCCTCTCCACTCTTCTCCTCTTCCTTCCTCTCTTTATGTGCTTTTCCCCACTCTCTCACTTTATCTGCTCTTCCTCCGATCTGTGAAAAATTAGTGATATCTCACAAATTGCCGGTCGCGGTGGCCGAGGGCACTGAGGCTCGCAAGTCCTGGTCTGCACGGTCACTACGGTCGGGGGCTCGAATCCCCCCCTCGGGCATGGATATTTGTGCCGTCCTTAGTGTTAGCTAGTTCATAAGTAGTTTGTAAGTTTAGGGACTGATGACCCCGTAGTTAAGACCCATAAGCTACACAAACATTTGAACATTTGAATCTCACAAATTCTATGGTGATCGTTGAAACGTGCCGATGTTTATTACAAGTTATCGTCTGCCATGTACGATAAGGTGCCTTGCAGATTACGAAAATCTTTTCCCTGATAAGACAGATCCACGTGACAGCTTACATGGGTATCGATCAAACGGTGTCGAATTATGTTGTAAGGTAGGTTCCGTCAGTCAGCGTATGAAATCTAGTGGGGACAGTCATCTTACTAATGTCTTGAAGGTTAAACGTGCAAAATTTGATCAAGAGCGGAAGAAAACTGTAGATTTATATGAATTACAAGCAATCAAACATGAAAATAAACGTCAAAGATAGGGCCGATTAGCTTCCCTACCTTCAAGAAAAGAGTTGGAAATTGTGTCCCATCTCTAACAATTATGCTGTAGATGGGATGTTAATCGTCATCTTCCTCCCTTTTCTGAACTTTACCCTGAAGAGGCTAGTCAACAGGGCATAAATTCAAATTTCATACATATATTACTTAGAGGGTGAGTCATAAATGAAGAAAAATATTTCGTGAAAATTGTCACACGCTTAGCTACAAACATATATTCATTTTCTACATCTTCCTATGTCAATAAATGACAATGGAACTGAATGGTAAAACTCTGGAAATATGGATTTTTGGTGTTACTGTGCACCAACATTGGCCAAGGGGATAGACTGGAAACAGGGCACAAGTTACTTTCCCTATGCCAACTAGCCACAATACATAATATAGGCCAACGAAAACGGTACAAGATAGATGTGAACACCGCCATTGCTCGCACTGTCACGCGGACCATTGCTTGACGTCGCGTGCCTCGCCTTCTCGTGAGCAGCTAGACTACCTACAACACTCGCATGTTGTGCCCTGTCGCCGATCTGTCTCCTTGGCTATTGTCTGCGTACAGTAACACGCAAAAGTCCGCTTCATATTTCCAGATTTTTACCATTCAATACTACTGTTATTTTTTGACATAGGAACATGCTAAAAACTAATTTTTGTTTGTAGCTCAGTGTGTGACAATTTGCATGAAATATGTTTCCTCTATGACTCACCATATGTTTCGAAAATTTGCCGACAATCTTCGTGGGGTGGTAGGCTATGGCTTGAGGTAGAAAATGAGGTAGGGAAACTGTGTCCTGAAACGTCACCCAATGGCGCTACCGAGCGTCAAATTTATAGCTGCTGGCGCATGCCGCTAGGCAATCCCTCGGGCGTCGAACGTGTCATTCTGTGCATACACATACCGCGGACAGGTCTGTAATAATGTTTTTTATATTCGGAGTTTGAGAATGATAACAGCGATCGCCGATGAAGAAGACGGAGCTAGTAGCAGTATGGGCAGGCCCTGTTTCCTATGAATCGCCGGTGGAGAAGACGAAGCTAGCAGCTGTATGAGCAGACCCTGTTAGCTGTGAATGTAATGCTCACTTGCCGTGATGCCTTATGGTGACAAACTTGGTACAAATGGTTCAAATGTTTGTAAATCTATCGGACCAAACTGCGTGGTCATCAGTCCGCAGATTACAAACTACATAAAGTAAGGTACTAACATAAGGAAAACATACACACCCATGCCCCAGGGGGGACTCGAATCCCCGACAGCGAGCAACCGCGCGCTCCGCAGCGAGAAGCCTTAGATCGGTGACGTACTTGGGCTTCTCCTCAAGGTATATTGCCTCTCAAAATATGCAACACAATTTCCGATGTTGTACGCTATAGCGTAGTATAATGGGTGTAACTGTCAGAGAATGACAGCGGTACTATGTTGTGTTTTGTAGACTAAAGTCGTCTTGTGCAGCAGCCATCACTAGTCTTGTGTAGTTCGCGAACGAACTAGTTCGGAAGAGCGCTCCAACAGGCGAACTACGCTAACTATTTAGCAGATCCCTCGCCTCTTAGTTGGTCCGCTCTTTTGCGAAGACTGACGGGTAACAGCGAGAGGACACGAGAGCGTGCAGAATCGTGTGATTCCGTTCTGCCAGTTTGCTGTCATTTCGAACTGAGATGCAGCTCAGCTGTAGTTTTAGTAGGGGTAGCAAAAGCAACAATGGACGGACGAACTAAAAGGAGCGACCTACTTCGCGGCCGAGCTGCGAACTAAAATGTGAGCTACCGGTCGCGAACTAAAATATGCGCGATAGGTCGCGAACTAAAATATGTGCAATCGGTCGCGAACTAAAACATGCGTTACCGGTCGCGAATTATTATGCCAAACGTATCTCGCTTCTTAGTTCGTTGGATTCTTTTCCGAAAACCGACGGGCAATAGCAAGAGGGCGCGTAGCAGAATTAAAAATCACGTGTTTGCCTTCCGCTGATGAGAGCCATTTCGAGGTGAGCGTCTGCCTGCTAGATTACATACTTCAGTGCTACAAAATTTCTGCTTTGAAGTATTCTGCACTCTGCAATAGCTGACTAATAATTTCCACGATATATAGATAAATCTAAACATAAACGCGAGAAATTATCTACATAAAGTTGTTTTTTTTGGTTTGCATTATATCGTTAGCAGCTCAAGCAGCAAGCGCATGAAGCAGCTAGGTGGGGGAACTTCTCCCTCCACCAGCATGCGCATACCACGACGTTCAGCCGTCACTGGGAGCGGACGAACTAAAAGAACGAACAAGTTCGCGGCAAAGCCGCGAACTAAAGTGAGAACTCCCGATCGCGAACTATTATGCGCAAGTCCAGCCGTCACCATCTACGCTGCTGTAGTGGGCAGATATCAGAAGATATTTCGTAATGTCGACGCCTTTGTTGTATTTAACAGGTGGATACCATAAATGCAAGGTAGCGCCGTTGGGTGACGTTTCCGGACACGGGTTCTGTACCTCGTTTTATTCCTCAAGCCATCCTCTACTACCCCAAGACGTTTGTTAGTACCATTTAGAAACACCCTGTATGTTAAGTAACAATGTAACACATTCTGAATATAAGGAGATGCATTGAATTAAAAGTTATTATGTGGCCGGGATTCAAACCCGGGACCTCCTACTTACTAGGTGGCGCTAAAGCTCACTGAATACCTCTCAGCTAACACAGCGTTATAGCCAAAGCAACTACACGGACTGTCTTAAAGTACGTCTCCCTCCACACCACGTACTTTAATTCTGCTTCATGTTCCCTGTGAAATGCGTAACAAATTGCCAGGGCTCTCCTACATTGGAATAGCAACCCAGCAAAGAACGCGAACAGGAACTATCCCGCCTTGTTACTCAGGCTGAGGTGATATTTATATCAACAGATAATACAATTCCTTGACACAACATTGTCTCGTTATACCAAAGGTGTTAAACATAAGGAGAGGCATTGAATTAAAGTTTATGCTGTGGCCGGGATTCGAACCTGGGACCTCGTACTTACTAGGTAGGTGCTTTAGACTACTCAGCTAACACAGTGTTGTCGTCAAAGCAACGTGTAGTTGCTAGTAAGTAGGAGGTCCCAGGTTCGAATCCCAGCCACAGCGTGTAGTTGCTTTGGATACAACGCTGTGTTAGCTGAGTGGTCTAAAGCACCTAACTAGTAAGTAGAAGGTCCTGGGTTTGAATCTCAGCCACAGCATTAATTTTAATTCAATGCCTCTCCTTATGTTTAATACCTTTGGTATAACGAGACAATGTTGTCTCAAGGAATTTTATTATTTATTGATATAAACATTCTGAATAAATCTTATTCTGACCTGTAAAATCTCGGTTGCTCTATATATGTATACTAGCTGAAAACCCGGTGCTGCCTGGGTATTTATTTATTTACTTCTGCCATTTATCAGGTAAATATTTATTTGTATAAGGACTCTATCTCTGTAAAATCTCTTAGGAATACAATTAGTAGTAAAGAAGTAATAGTTTAAAACTTGGTGCGTGATGGGGCGGTTTTCCATGAACGTTATTGTTAATGTGCTCATATCTCATGAACTATCTAAAGCACTGTCTTACAATATGGTAGGTACACTCAACTATATGCTTGTATACTGTCTGTAAAATTCCTGCGGCTGCAATTTGTAGTGTAGAAATTAAAAATTCTAACGTCATACCGAATGCCGTAGTTTTACTCCATAAACAGCGGAAAAGTAGTAAGCGAGAAACTTTTTTCATCATTATACTATGGTTACCAGCGAGAAAAAGTTTAATAAAGGTTTGAAATTATGTTTAAGGTTTGTTGCAAGTGGCTAAGTACTGTCATTCTCATTAGTGTATTTAGAAAGTCTCGCCGCATTATATGGCATTTTTTTGCGATTTCTATTGCTAATGACGTAATATGTCTTGAACAATGTGCCATATGTGATTCTTAACCATGCAGCAATTGTTACCTCACGGTAAGGAATGTGTGTACCAAATTTGGTTGAAATCGGTCCAATGGTTTAGGAGAAAATGAGCAGCATTGTCGCAAAATGCAGCAGTTTTCCGCGCTTCTCATTGTTTATGACGTCATATCTCTTGAACTATATATCGTATGTAATTGTTACACTTACGGCGACCGTCCTCATTGATTGAAGCTTACGTGTACAAAATTTCATAAAGATTGGAACAAAACTGCAGATTTGTATGCAACACGTACAAACATACGGACACTCTGCCTTATTTATTAGATGGGACTTAGAAACTGAGATTTTCGGCTTCAGAAAATGATAATTTTGTTTGTGGTAAATTTACTCCAGAAAATTCTCTACGTAATGGTTTGTTAACTGTTGTTCGCTCTAATGTATCATCCGGTGTTAACACGAAGCGGCCACAAAAACCTCAAGCCAGGCCGGCCGCAGTGGAATCCGAGGCGCGCCTGTTGGCAACACGAGCCCGGCGTGTTAACCGCGGCTCTCCTCCTTGGCGCGGCTCGGCTGCTCACTGCTCACACGGCACAGCGCAGGGTTCGAGCCGCGTGTGCGACCAGCGCAGAGCCATCGCACCTCTGGCCAAGGCGAGCGGCTTCATTACGTAACAGCCGAGTGCAGGCGGTTTGCATACGCGAACGGGAGTGTCTTCAGTACCGTGGGGAACGTTGTTTCTGAGCTCTAATTCAATAACTAACTGTCCGTTTAAAAATACTCTTAAAAAGTGTGAAAAAAGAAAGATATGTTTTGAAAAGTCGCCAAGTTCGTAAGAATAGTCTAAAATGTTGACTTTGTATTTTATATTATTTATTTATTTTGCCAGCAAACTGAGTAAATGGATGAAACATGAACCTTCTCAGGGACGTGATTATTCAGGTTAAATTTTCGTTGATGGTCTTAAACTGGTGCGAGTATTCTTACAAAGTACTCCCACATTAAATCCTATAAAAATAATATTCACTTGAAAATGAAATCAATGTGGAACCTATCCTCTATATTAAAATTCTGAATATTATTCTCAGTCACGGTCTGCACGGCCACTACGGTCGGGGGTTCGAATCTCCCCCTCGGGCATGGATATTTGTGCTGTCTTTAGTGTTAGGTTGTTCATAAGTAGTTTGTAAGTTTAGGGATTGATGACTCCGTAGTTAAGTCCCATAAGCTCTACAAGCATTTGAACATTTTTTTTTTTTTCAATTACGTCTATCATTGAAACTTTAATTGAATGTCCTACTTGAAGCAAATTCGCAAAGTCTGAATTCACTGAAGCTAAATGAAAACTGTCTTTTAACTTTTTAAGATATGGCTATCAGGAAATTATTTAATGAAATATTATTCACTTCTCACTCATAGTAATATTAGTAGTTGTGGTGTCGCACAAGTACTTTCGCTCGCCACGTACTTTCGCCACGCGCCGCCATACAAGCCATGAGCGCCCTCTGCTGCAACTCCGCTCGTGGCCACCACTGAACTGCATCGAGCACTTGGGATTATGACAGGCACTAGAACAGACTCATCAGTAGGCAGACCTCTACCTACATAAACTATGTACCAGCATTCTGCAGTCATGATACTTGTAAAAGTTAAGTATGATCAGATTGATATGAAATACATATCTTGTTCTAATCTAGCTTAGTGTTTCTAGTTTGTGCTGTCCCACTGGCTGGTCACCTCAGACTCTGTACCCACACACGCGTGCATCCTATTTTCCTGTGACGGTCTCTCTCTACTCGGCCGCCGCGGTGGAGTAGCCGAGCGGTCTAAAGCGTCTCGCTGCGGAGCGCGCGGTTGCTCGCCGTGGAGGTTCGAGTCCTCCCTGGGGCATGGGTGTGTGTGTTGTCCTTAGGTTAGTTTACCTAGATTTAAGTAGTTTGTAAGGTACGGACTGATGACCACGCAGTTTGGTCCGATAGATTTACAAACATTAAAAAAATTATTATCTACTCGGCCACCGGCATCTAGGACAACCAGCGGAAACGAGACACAAAAGTAGTCACTTTGAATAATTATGCACTCGTAATTTATAGATCTTTGCAAGATACCACATTTTTACCATACATTACCACAGAAGTTGGCGTAATTTTTATGTAAGTTCAGTTTGCTTTTGCAGAGCTGAATTAGATTTTTTTTTTATTAAACTTTATTTTCCACCCGTCCTTGCTTTATCAGTTTGGAATTCTATATTTGCCACGTAATGGCGGCAGTTTATATAAATGATCAGGGTACTTCTTAACTAATTAAAGTTCGCACACTTATTTCATTTAATACATATATTTTAAGTCCAAAAAAAAAAGGTTCATACACGTTTTACAGACCTCATTACAATGTTTCCTTCATTTTCATTAAAAACAATCTCGTCACGATTATGAATCGATCAGCGCAGATAAGACACAAGACACAACCAGATACAACAAGATACAAAAAAGCCACAACAAGATTACTTTTTAACATTACTTACATTTACATATTTTAATTGTACAAAGATAATAACACACATTAAAATAATTATTCTTTGCTACGAGTGTATACACAGACACCTTTTGTTACATGATGCGTCTATATTAGTGGTACCACTAAACTTTTCAATCGTCGATTTCGGTAAAAATTGGAAGGTCATTTCATCCGCTAGCTACTGATGGGTTTCACTTCATTAATGTTTCCTTTAATTTTCTCGGTAGAGTTTAAAAAAAAAGTTCAAATGTTTCGAAATATGTCGGACTCAACTACTTGCTCATGACTCCGTAGCTTACAAACTACTTACACTAAGGTACACTAACTTAAGGACAATACAAACAACCATGCCCGAGGGGGACACGAACCCCCGACGGGAAACGGTCGCGCGCACCCCAGCACGGCGCCCCAGTGCGCACTGCTAATGCGCCATAGCGGTAGAATTTAAATAATCTGCTATAATCTGTCATAGTTTTCTTTATTTTTTGGGCATTACACTCCAAATAGGTACATTGTTACTGGTTTTAGTACAATTATGTAATTCTGCGCCTTGCTTGTATATGTAGTACAGTAGATCTGACATATTAATGTTACGTACAGGATTATATATGCCCTGAAAATATCTGTCTCTGGAAATCGGTAATAGTACGAGGAAACTTTGTAGCTTACATTGAAATTAATAAGCGATTTCGTTGATTGATTTTTTTTTTATTTTTTATTTATTTATTTATTTTTAAGGCACTAAACGACAACGGTTATCAATTCCTTGACTGAATGTTTCGTTGTTGCTTGGTAAAATGTTTGATACATGACCAATGAAAACAAACGACAATGTCTTAAAAGTGTACAATATTTATTGTTTTAACACACTAGTTTTCATTTCGAGTAATACACATATTTGACATTGTGCGATTACAATTGGAAACTTAAAAACAGTATTTCATGAATATACAGTGTGTGGAAAATAAAACCAGGCATAAATTTCGACGTAACCTGAGAAATGGAACTACCTATTACCATAAACAAACTGATAATGCTAATATATGTAACGGCCTTGATAATAATTTTAGGCGAAAATTTTAAATAGGTGTTACGTGTGACAGTTGTTAGGCCAGGTTTGGAGTGGCATCAGGAACTTAAAATGAATGACAATGTGGAATAGTTACTGGATTAGAGTAAAGTAAAATAGACCTGTCTAACGAAATTAGTATTCAAAAAATACAGGTAGATAGTTTTCGCCTGTTACGCCATCATCAGCTACGATATTTATATGTTATGGCAAAGATTTTACAAGAGGTGCATCAAGAATGACATAAAATGATGAAATATAAACGTTGAATATGAAGCTATAAGAAGAAGTTTTGCGAAATTATTAAATACTGTTCAAGGAGCTAAGAAAAGTAAGCGCATATTTGAAAAAAAAAATAAATAAATAAATAAATAAAAATAAAAATACATTACACTTATTCCAATGTCGTTTCGTTTGCAAACAGAAGGTCACACAGAACAAATGAAGACCTCGGGAGTAAATAATAACCCCTAACTGTTGTATTTTTAACATAATTGGTGCAAAGAGACGTATCCGACAGAATGTTTCATTTTCTTCAAGTAGTACATGAAGCTGAAGAGAGATGGCAAATACAAATATAAAAACATGTAATAGAACCTAATTTTCAACCGTACAAGTCATATATCAGCACTTTATAAATGAGGGTTATCATCTGCCAAGGTCTTCAATTATAGTCTTTTGGGTAACATTTGGAAAGAGGTGATAAATAAATGTGTGTCACTCGTGAAACAATTATAAGACAAGAACAATGATTATTCAAAGACAACGTTTTTGGTACACGGTCCCAAAGGGTGAAGGAGTAGGTAAATTATTCCAAATAGTTCAGTAGGCCTATTAGTAATTTATAGGTATGTAGAAATTACATCAGATAACTCCCAATGTTTATGTCGTAAACTATAAAGACAATAACTAATAAGGCCTGTAAAAGACGATCTATGGATGAAAACTCCAGCAGCTTACAAAATACCATGTGAGTGTGACTGCTGTTGCATTGGACTGACAGTACGCACTGTTGAATAACCCCATACGGAACACAAGTGATGCTTACATCTTCGCAGCCCGGAAGAATCAGCCGTGGCAGATTATTCATTTGAAAATCGGCACAGAATTCCTTTCGGTTGAATGCCTGTCACTGCATAAAATAAAAGATTGTGTGACAGTCTCAAAAGAAACCATCGAAATTAAAATGTCGGAGAACACTATTAACCCTTTGTTGATACTGTTGGGTCTTCTGTACCCATTGCTGTGTGAGTGATTTGTTTTGTTAGGTTTACGACACTGATCGTGTGCAGCGTTTCATGTAGCTACCCACCTTACACTTCTGTGCCATTTGATCGTCGAGAGACGGCAGAAGTCCACTGTCTAAGAGTGCCTCACCGATGGTATCAAGTTGCTAAGTACTGTCTGGGTTTACAGGATTCAAAGTAAACAAATACGATTACAGATCACATTCAGATTGATGAACAGCCTATTGCTTTCACTTGAGGGCTATAATGGACAATACAGAAGATCCGTGTAATAATGCTCTGCGAAATAGAATGGTCAGTGACGAATCAGCTGATGAAAATGTAGACGCAGACTGAACTATATAGTGAAACATTACAGAATGCGACGAAAGTCGGATGACATTCGGAGGAGAATGTTGGCGATTGGAGTTCGTAAGTAGCACACGCCGCAGCGATATACGTCGTTGTTGTAATGATTCCCATCCCAGATCCTGTACCATTTCCGTACCGCTATCTCGCCTGTATTGTGACAATACGAAACGAGCTGCCCTTCTTTGGACCCTCTCGATGTCCTCCGTCAAACCCACCTGATAAGGATCCCACACTGGGCAGCAATACTACGAAAATGGACGGACAAGCGTAGTGTATCCGGTTTCTTTTGCAGTTCTGTTGCATGTTTAGATGTAGATCTAAACGGAATTTGGCTACAGTAAATACAGTTCAAACGTTTGTAAATCTTATGGAACTTAACTGCGGGGTCGTCAGCCCTAAACTTACAAACTACTTATGAGCTAACTTATACTAATGACGACACAAACAATGTCCCAGGGAAGAAACGAACCTCCGACGTGGGAGGCCGCGCGCCTACTTCCGCGGGGCGGCTGCAGTCACTAAAGAGCCAGGGTGTGCATCGCACACACGAAAGTGCCACGATCCCCCTTCAAAATGAGCGAACGAGGTGGCGCAGTGGTAAGAGACTGAACTCGCATTCGGAAGTATGGTGGTTCAAATCCACCTCCGGAAATACAGATTTAGGTTTTCCGTGATTACCCTAAATCACTCCAGGCAAATGCCGGGATGGTTCCTTTGAAAGGTCACGGCCGATTTCCTCCCTCATCGCAAAAAAAAAAAAAAAAAAAAAAAAAAAAAAAAAAAAAAAAATCAAACGTTTGTAAAGCTTATGGGACTTAACTACGGGGTCATCAGTCCCTAAACTTACAAACTACTTATGAACTAGCTACAACTACGGACGTCACAAATATCCAAGCCCGAGGGGGGATTCGAAACCCCGACCGTAGTGCCTCATCCTACGCCGAAAATCCGAGCGTAAGCTCCGTCTCTAATGACCACGCTGTTGACGGTATGTAAAACCCTAAGCTTCCTTCCTTCCTTCAAAATGTCCTCCGCAGATGGGGATGAAACGTTGGGTTTCAGTAATAAACGTATAGGACCATGGCACAATTTTAGTAATATAACGAAAATTCACCTAAATTCTAACTGAATTAAATTTCGGTTTCGGCTGAATCTAGAAGAGGAGCCGAATATTCGGTTATGGTTTCGGTTTAGGCCGCATATCATGTTTCGTTCGGTCACTATTAGTAGATGAATGTCTTGTCTGTGTTAAGGTGGTCACACTGATTTGGCCACCGAGTGCGGGGCTGTTGGTGCCTGCCACACCTGTCCGCGGGACCCGCTCGGCGCAGTGCTACCACTCGCCGGCGCCTACCGCCCTCAGCGGCCTGCTCCTCCTCCTCCTCCTCCTCCCCCGCGCAACTCGATAGCTGCGGCGGCCCCGCGGCGCCGCGCGAGCCGTGCATTAGCCTCATCCAGACCCCGCGCTGATCCGCTAACACATGCAACTCGACACGCCGCCCACACCTGCCCGATACAGGCGCGGGCCGCCCGCCGTTTTTTGTGCTACCGCGCGCGCGAGGCGGGCGGATGGAGGCGGAATTAGCATTTCCGCTTTTCCAGCGGAAAAAAAGGCATGGGGGGGGGGGCGTGCTGGCAGACAGGGGGAAAGCCATATGGTGACAGAGTGCAGGAGGCGTGCGTCGCCGTCTTCCCTACTGTGAAACGGATATTTTATAGCTTTATGCGAGGGCTGAAATCAGGTGTTACAGAGCCGGCGTCTCCTTTCCAGAGTAGTGGGCTCAGATTCGCTTTTATTTACACTCCGTCGCGGAGATGCTGCTAAGAGGCACTCCACTGAACCTATGTGCAGTGTCTGAAGAGAACGAGTCACGTATTCTTGAAGGAGCTAGTTTTGGTGAAATCTACGTAGAAATGTTTCTCTAATAACATCTCAGCGAACCACAACCTGTTGATATACCCGCAGTTTCTGTTCACACATGAGTAATGACTGCCAAGAGATGGCTCATAAAATTATTACAATACGTGCTGAAAGGAAGTTCGAAACGCAGTGACGTGACATAAGTCATGTGATACCCTGTCATAATTTTATGACGCGATTCAACACTTCTGATTTGACTCGTGACGTCATCAACATGTCAGAAAACCCTTAGTTTCTCAAAATCTTTTTCTTCAGACTAGGTTTAAGCTTTCCGAATTTTTACTCTTCGAGTCTAACACACAGACAGACTAACTCGACAGTTTCACAACTACTACACATTGACTGCTCTCCACGACAGTTACACATCGACTCCCCTCAACGAAAGTTACACAACGACTCTTTAAACGCAACAACTGCGAGTGCATATTCCAAAGATAAAACAAAGTCTTTGGATTAGAGCAAAGGTAAGAAAATAAATACAGTATGTTATATCTATTAATGAAATGATACAAAATATTACATAAATTTGTTTTCTACAGAATTATAGCTTAGGTTTTTATAACAAAACATGCTGAAGGTTGTATGACAGGCAAAAATTAAGTGAAAATTATATTTCGTACTCCTCTCAACTTCTAATATTACGAAAATGACCTCCTATATATAGGGTGTCACATTTTCGTGTAGTGATTTGATCCTGTAGTGACTATGTATCAACCCCTTAGTTGCGAGTTGAATTACACCAACGGGAAAAGTAGAAAATTTGAATGGACCGGGATTTGAACCCTGGTGAATTGCTTGTTAAGTAGTAAGTCGTAGCAAACTGCAAATACTCAATGTCTCAATTGATTAGTGTGTTTTAATTAAATCACAGTGCTCGTTAAAACTCTACTGGTAATGTGGAAGAAGCGTTTCATATCGCAGTTGGGGCCTACTAGCGGTATAGTTCGAACACAGTGCCATCGTTTCTTCTTCATTCGCAACAATTTAAGCTGTACTCTTCGGTTCCTGTCTAATCAATTCTTCAAAATTATAACATATTCGTAAAAATTTTAAAGTAATTTTGTCAATCAGAATACATATCTACAATCTATCTTTTCAAATGTACTTTGCCTACTACAAGCCCATGCCACGGGTCAAACCAACCGATGGAATCGCGTCCTATAATTCACGCGATACTTCCTTGGATGTCGGACCTATTTCTTCCTGGCGAAATGCAATTCGACGCGGGGGCGCACTCAACAAGTTGTTGGAAGACGCTATGAAACAAAACAATGACAACCGCTACTTTGATTCACGTGTAAACAGACAGAAATTGTTATGACGTAATGCTTTTTTTCGGGACATTAATTATTGTATGATGTTAATATTGCATTTTATTTTGTTGTTGACATCATCATAATCCTCATCATCAACGTCGTCGTCGTCGTTGTTGTCGTTATCGTCATTAGAGTACTCTACAGCGTGGTTGTTAGTCTCTCTGTCCCCATACTCAAAGCACAACAAGGCACAATAAAAGTTGTCGGATTAATATGGATTAAGTAGAGGCAAGACGTGTGCCACTGACACAACATATTAAATCAGAGTAGGGCCTATCATTGAAAGAAGATGCAAGGCATCTAAATATGGAGGCAGAACTGAAAGAGTAGGTGCGAGATATAAGTTTCTCAGAGGTGTTGACAGTGAACGAATTACATACCGATCTACACTGACATCAAGATAAAAAAAATTAAAAACACCGGAAAACTTTATTCCAAGCATTATGCGTGCTAAATGGAAGTAAAAAAAAACATGTTACAGATTTCAAGTAAAGGAAGGTAAGGCTAGGAATTTATTTGAATTTTAAATACTCCATTTGATTTTGAAATTTCTTTCCTCCCCAGTTCTGTTCAGTACTACCACATTAGTTTCACGATTTACCCATCTAATCTTCAGCATATGTAGCACCACAATTCAGAAGCCTCTATCGTCTCCTTGTTTGATTTTTCAAATATTTGTTAAGCTTAAGTGACTTAACTGCAGGGTCATCAGTTCCTAAACTTACAGACTACTTGTAACTACCTTATACTAAAGACGACACGAACATCCATGCCCGAGGGGGAATTCGAACCCTCGACGGGGAGCGGCCTCGCGCATCCGAGCATAGCGCCTCAATCCGCTTGGCCACTCCGCCGCGGCCCTTTCCTTGTCTCAATTATTTATCGTCCATGTTTCACTGCCGTCGGTAACACTCGATATAAATACCTTCGGTAACGAGTCCCTTACTTTAAAATTAATATTCGATTTACACCTAGGACTTCAATCTTAAGTAGATTATATGTACGACACGAGTCTCTTTCACTTCCATTATAAGACAATTAGTCACCACACAGCCATGCGAACCGGTAAACACAAAAAAATAAATGTTAAAATGTTTCTAATTCCATGCGATCAACTGATGGGTTATCAGTCCGTATCTTACAAACTAATTAATCTGATTATACAAATATTAACTCGCAATTTGTGAGAATTTCCGACTTCAGCTGATATTCTTTAGTTTGTCTATGCTTTTGCAACACGGGAAAATTTGTTCCAGACCGGGACTCGAACCCGGGTCTCCCGCCTATTGCGAGCTGTGCCTTAACCACTTGGCCACCCGAACACGCCCCCAGGCCCGACCCAAACTTCCATATGTTGCACTTGCCTACATCCCCTGGTGCTCGCACGCATTTAGCGTGATTGCCGCGGCGGGGAGAGACATATTGACACCAACTTTAGCCAATGTAGGCTTTCATATATACAATGAAAGGAACAGAATTGACGATGGTCCGTAGCTACCGGGGTTCGAGTCCCGCTCCGGCACAAATTTTCATGTGTTGCAAAAGCATAGACCAACTAAAGAATATCAGATAAAGTCAGAAATTCTTGCAAATTGCGAGTTAATATTTGAATAATTAACATTTAAAGCTGCGGACCATCGGCAATTCTTTTCCTTTAGAACAGAAGTATCATTGTATATACTTGAACTTAGGTGAACTAACCTAAGGACGACACATACACCCATGCCCGAGGGCAGACTCGAACCTCCGACGGCGAACGGCCACGGGCACCGCAACACGGCACCTCAGTGCGCACGGTTAGTCCGCCGCGGCTCAGTAAACACACATACAGTCGACAAGCCTGAAGCCCGCCTCACAAGTGATATAAATTTCAAGTACATGAAGGCACTGTAACGGTTCTGCACGATCTACGTCGAAGACTTCTGATACGATCCTCGTGCGAAGAGCGACACTAAACACCGAGGCAGTACTTGCTTTCGTTGTTGTTGCTTTTGTTGTCGTCTTCAGTCCGCAGACTGGTTTCAGGCAGCTCCACGGTACCCGGTCCTGTGCAAGTCTCTTCATTTAAGAATACGTTCGGCAACCTACATCCTTTTGAATCTGCTTACTGTATTCCTCCCTCGGTCTCCCTCTACGATATTTACCCCACACACTTCCTTCTAATGTTAGGTTGACAATTCCCTTATGTCTCAGAATGTGCCCTACCAATCTATCCCTTCTCTTAGTCAGGATATGCCAGGAACTCCTTTTCTCCCCGATTCGATTAAGCACCCTCTCATCTAATTTTCGTCATTCGTCTGTGGCACCACATTCAAAAAGCTTCTATCATCTTTTTGTCTGAACTCCTTATCGTCCACGTTTCACTCCCATACAATGCTGCACTCCAGACAAATGCTTTCAGAAAGGACTTCCTAACATTTAAATTAATATTGGGTGTTAACAAGTTTCGCTTCTTTAGAAACGCTTTTCTTCCCATAGCTATTCTGAATTTTATATCTTCTTTACTTCGGCCATGAGAATTTATTTTGCTACCCAAATAACAAAATTCATCTAATACTTTTATTGTCTCATTACCTAATCTAATTTCTTCAGTATCGCCTGATTTTCTGACATTGCATTCCATTACCTTCGTTTTACAATTGTTAATGTTCATCTTATATCTTCCTTTCAAGACACTGTCCATTCCATTCAACTGATCTTCCAGATCCTTTCCGGTCTCTGACAGAATTACTATGTCATCGGCAAACCGCAATGTTTTTATTTCTTCTCCCTGCACTTTAATTCCCTCTCCAAATTTTTCCTTCCATTCCTTCACTGCCTGATCATTGTACAGATTGAACGACATTGGGGAAAGGCTACAACCCTGTCTTACTCCCTTCCCATCTTCTGCGTCCCTTTCTTGCCCTCCGACTGTAATAACCCCTGTCTGGTTTTTGTATAGGTTGAATATATCGCTTCGATCCGTATATTTTACCCCTGCTACCTTCAGAATTTGGAGAAGCGTGTTCCAGTCGACATTGTCAAAAGCTTTCTCCAAATCGACAAACGCTAAAAACGTAGGTTTCCCTTTCCTTAGCCTATCTTCTGAGATAAGTCGTAATGTGAGTATTGCCTCCCGTGTTCCTTGCTTTCGTAGCGAGTCCGATTACAAGGTTAGACCGTAACAGTGAGGTGTAACTCGTTAGTAGGCTGCACAAAAAGCCATCCGGCGTGCAGATATGAATTACCCGGTGCTGTGACTCGGCTGGAAGCAGAGGCTTGAGACAGCGGCCCGGCCGAGCAGCCGGCCAATTATGAGGCAGTGAGCCGCAGCCTCAGCCACGAACGCGCAGGCGTCGCCGCCGCGGCCGGTTCGTTAGCGGCGGCGAAAGCGCGCGCGGCCGTGATCTTTGACCAGCTAAAGAGCAGCAGTTCACGCGAAAGGCGCCAGCCTTCAGTCGCGCTATGCGGCCGCTTGATGAAATTCCTCCAGGGTGCTCCACTGCTCGACACGAAGGCCCCACCTCCAGGTCTGACAGTGCTGAGCATCAGTGGGACAAGTTCAAGAGCGTCGTGCAATACGCGTTAGAAACGCATGCGCAGAGTGAAATTATGACAGATGGTGAAGATCCATCGTGGTTGAACAAGCAAGTCAGAAAACTGTTACGAAAGCAACGCGAATTTCAATGCAAATTCATCATCATCGTGCGCCTCGGCCGCACAGTGGTAGAGTGCCAGACTACTAATCCAAAGGTCGCGGGTTCGATCCCCGCCAGGTCCTAGGATTTTTATCTGTCACTTTCCACTTACTTCACCCCTGGCAGTATTGCTCATGTGAAAAATACCGAGTACCATCATGGTTCGGAACCCACGTTAAACTGTAGGTCCCCCTGTAACTGGCTGAGTAAGTCAGTTTGAAGGTCGGAGTGCAACGGCATACCATCTCCAAAGAATACCATGCCTAGAAAGCACTGTGGTGTTCAAACCAATCTTCAGATTGCTGATTGCTTTATCTTACATCATCATCATGTGTTCCTCTTATCCAGCTCCTACCGGATTGGGGCATTTATGGCACTTCTCCAGCTTTCTCTATCCTTCCGCCATCCCAGTACAGGTTTGGTGAAGGTAAAGCAGTCAACAATCCGAAGATTGGTTTGAACACCACAGTATTTTACAAGGCATGGCTCTGTTTGGAGGTGGTATGCCGTTGCCTTCCTCCGACTTTCGACCTTCGAACTGACTTACCCAGCCAGTTATAGGGGGACCTACAGTTTAACGTGGGTTCCGAACTACGGACAGGTTTCTTATCGTTGCACTATTCTTTGTTGATTCAATCCAACTCGACAATGTACCTCACAAGGGTCTTCTAATCAAATTGCGTGCTTATGGAATATCGCCACAGTTGTGCGATTGGATTCGTGAATTCTATCAGAAAGGACACAGTACGTTGTAATTGACGGAAAGTCTTCGAGTAGTACAGAAGTGATATCTGGCGTTCCCCTAGGAAGTGTTATAGGGCCTCTACTGTTCCTTATCTTTATAAACGATTTAGGAAACAATCTGAGTAGCTCTCTTAGACTGTTCGCGGATGATGCTGTCATTTATCGGTGAATAAATTCTCCAGAAGATCAAAAGCAACTGCAAAATGATTTAAATAAGATATTTGCATGGTGCAAAAATTGGCAATTGAACCTTAATAATGATAAGTGTGTGGTCATCCATATGACCACTAAAAGAAATCAGTTAAACTTCAGTTACACAATAAATCAGTCCCATAAGCTTTACAAACATTTGAAGATTTTGAATCAAGTAACATTTTTTTTTTTTTTTTTTTTTTTTTTTTTTTTTTTTTTTTTGTGGACCAGTAGCGAACAGTTCCATACAGTGTCGCTATCCAAAGTATACCTGCGTTTCGAAACTTGGAAACAATACAAACTGCATTCAAGTATGTAAGATATCATCTCCGTTCAGCACACTATCCTTATGGTTTTAACCGTATCTTACGAACTGCGTGTAGTAATAATTAGTTCAATTCACAAAGTGTTATTTCACGAAACTTCTTTGAATTATGTTGGTCAAATTTCAAATGATTAAATAATCGAATAAAACAAAGTTGTTCAGTGTTGGATTCGATGTGCATACGAACTGTGGTCAGGATATAGGATTCGACTTAGGTGGCCCACTTGTTCTAAATATTCGAAGGCTATAAAAAACTTAAGCAGGTTTTTTAGAAAAGACCCTTCGAAACACCTGGCTAAAAGCAGTAACTGTTAAAATGTATTGACGTATCGCAGCGATCGAATACTAGCCCCTCGGAGGTTGCTGATAAGACAGCTGTCGCCCTCATATAGGATTGCTGACTGCGTCAGACAAAGTGGCTGCATGTTCAAAGACTGTCGAGGAAGGAGGCTAGATGGAGGTGGGGAATCATTTATATGCTGATTCGCCGCGGCTCTACCATTCCCGACTGCCACTTGCGTTTCTAGTGAGTTATGCCGGCCTCTTATCGCAGCCAGACCGCCGGACTCAAAGCGATAACGCGAAACGAGCTTAACTCCTTGTTATTTATTAAAACATGATAGCGTACGCTGGCCTCAATTTCCTCGCATAATCACCCGATCGCGTGCGTGAACGGTCGTCGCTGCGGAGATAGCGCGCGGAGTCGCGGCGCTACACCCCGAGGCGAATTATCGCGCCATCTTCCCAGTTCCGGGCTATGATTGGGTCTCAGGCAGATACATATCACATTACATCTATTTGTCCTAAATTCAGAATTATTGGACAGCTAGGAAAAATACAATTGTGCATCATTGAAAAATAAAACGTCTTCATATATTTCCCCTAAGAACAGATAATAAACAGTGATATGCACTGATCAAAACAGTTAGGTGATCAATTGATATCCAGGTTCTAAAGAAATTGAACTATTGCGGCTGCCTGACCCTGATTTGAATAACTTTCAAATATATGCAGAGTGATAGTTACTTTGTAGATGCTTACTAATTCACCAGTTAATGAATTCCAAGCTGACAATTCTTCTTTATGAAGATTGAAATTCAACTATTAAAACTTCCTTTCACGTTCAAAATATGAAATTCTTGAAACAATGAGGTCCAGCAATAGCTGAGCCTCTAAGTATTTTAGTCATTAATTAATTACCAAATGAATTTGTCTTTTCTGACTCATCTATATACTTTGTAGAATAAACCACTATTTTATACATTTAACTCCATATTTATTTATATTCAAGGAGTTATTCTACCAATTAGTACATATGAATATGACACAAATATCTTGACAGACGCCAGGTACAGAATACAAATCAAAATCAACAACTTTTTCGTCTTAGCAACCGTCTAAGCATACACTTTCTTCAGGGAACTTCAATATATATCTTTAACTGGGCAGACATAATATCTGAGGCTACCTCCAGAATCTGAAACAGATTCTGGCGGGCAGCTACTGTTCCTATCATGCCTAATCAATTCACTAAAATAAATTGATAACTATTTGGGCATCTGAAGGTATTGGAGAAGTGGGGGAAGTGGCTTGTACCTCTACAAAATGTCATCGGCAGAAGGAACAAAATCAAATCAAATGTTTGTATAGCTTATGGGACTTAACTACGGGATCATCCGTCCTTAAACTTACAAACTACTTATGAACTAGCTAATCCTAAGGACGGCACAAATATCCGTGCCCTACTCTTTGTAGACTTTCAAAAGGCCTTCGACAGTGTAATGAGGAAGAAGATGTGGAAAGCTATGGAAGAGTTTGGGATTCCTAAGAAAATTATAAAGATAACCCAAGAAATGTATGGAAAATACACATGTCAAGTTTTACATCAAAGGATGCTGTCGGAACCCATCCCAGTAGACACAGGAGTTAAGCAAGGATGTTTGCCGTCCCATTCTATTTCTGCATCTTGTGATGCAGAGGGCAATGAATCGCCGAAGAGGAATTCAGTGGGGATTGACAGGCACGTTGGAGGACTTGGAATTTGCAGATGACCTGTGTTTGCTAGCCAGCAGTTACAAGGATGTAGAAGCAATGCTGAATGATATAGAAACCGAAGCATGGGAGGTGGGGTTGAAGATAAATGGAAAGAAAACTAAGAAGATACGCTGTAATAACCGAATTGAAGCACTATTTCTTTTTAGAAAACCAAGAAATCGAGCAAGTCAAGCAGCTTTGCTACCTGGGAAGTTTAGTCACCCCTGAGGGGGGAGGGGGACTATCGAAGATACAGTAAACAGAATAAATTAGGCTAAAGGGGCATTTGCAATGCTGAGACCAATCTGGAAATCAAGGGAACTTAATAGCTATACAAAACTACGCATTTTCAATACAAATGTCAAGTCGGTGCTGCTTTATGGGCGTGGATCATGGAAAACCAACAAACAGCTGATTAGCAGACTTCAAATATTTGCGAATAGAAGCTTGAGAAATATCTTGAGAATATGGTGGCCAAAAGTAAACTCCAACGAAGAACTATGGAGAAGAACTCATCAAACACCATTGATATTGAGATACGCCGTAAGAAATGGAACTATATTGGATATATATTAATGCGTGGCAATGACAACGTGGCAAGACAAGCCCTTGAATGGAATCCACAAAGCAGCAGGAGAAGAGGCAGACAAAGCAATACATGGGGAAGGAGTGTAATAGCAGAAGGGACCGAGAAAGGAGGGAAGACCTGGACTGAAATCAAGACACTGGCGCAGAATAGAGTCCGGCGGCGGAAGTTCGTTGATGCCCTATGCTCCATTTAGGAGATACAGGAAATAAGTCAAGTCAAGTAACTCAAAGTTTCATGGTGGCTGGTCAAACGGTGTGAAAGTCGCAAGGTACCTTTCGCCATTCTGAATTCACTAGCTTGCAGATTATAAGAATCTCCTTCATGAAAACATACATTTATGTGCTGACTTTCATGTTTGTTGTAATGTACCGTCCGCCATACACCGTACGGTAACTTGCGAAAGGTAGCCCTTGTATTAATTCGGGATATAAACTGTCCTCATTCCACATTTCACCCTCTCCCCTCCAGCCGTTTCAGCGTGAAGAGTAACAGACAGTTTAACCCACTGTAAGGTCCCCTGCGCCAAGCAGCGTACGGTGGCTTCCTAAAACTAGCTCATGCGTCGATTCAGGGTATAAGCTATCTGCAGTTCCAATTTCATTCAAATTCACCCAGCTGTTTCAGCGTAAAGACAAACGAATGTGTTAATCCACAGTAAGGTACCCTTCGCAATACACCGTATGGTGGTTTACGAAGGGTAGCCCATGTATTTATCAGAGAATAAGCTACCTCTGTTCCAAATTTCTTTCATAATCGTCCAGCCATTTCATTGTTAAGACGTAAGAAACGAAATAAGTAATTACGAAGCACCCTCGACCAAATGCACCATAGGAAGTTAATCATAGTATGCCTATAACTTTCGCGAGAGTGCAAGCATTGAGTTCACAAAGTTTTATTGCAATCGCATTAAAATACGGACATTCATAATATATAGATTAAGAGCAAGCAAAGCAAGTACAAGCAACTTCATAATTTATTTCAAATGTTCGAATGTTTGTAAAGATTATGGGGACAGAGCTGCACTGGTGGACATTTTTGAAGTTCAGAGAAATCAACGAATAGAGTTGCCAGTATCTTCTCCGGACTTATAGCGATTGAGCTCGTCTAGGATAAAATTGGCGGGCGCATTGCTGCCAAACCAGCACCTCCCACAACGGTTGCATAGTTCAGTATCGCACTCATGAAAGAATGGTCAAATAGTCCTCAAGTCCTGGGTAATAGCCTCAAACTGTCCATGCCACGCATGTGTGCAACTGTCGTCCACCAGAAAGAACCCATTTTCTATGGTACCAGCGTAGGGCACAACAAAAGCTTTGTAATAAAGAAGCTGAGCCCTATATTCAATTAACATCCAAGAACGAACTGAATCAACGAACGCAAACAAAACATCTACCAGAAGAACAACAACAATAATAATAATGATAATAATAATAAATATATATGAATAAAAAAATAAATAAATAATGTGGCACAGTAGAAGAGTGCCAGACTACAAATCCAATGGTCGTGGGTTCGGTCCCCGCCTGGTCCTAGGATTTTTATCTGTCACTTTCCACTTGTTTCACCCCTGGTAGTATTGCTCATGTGAAAAATATCGAGTAGTACCATGGTTCGGAACCCATGTTAAAATGTAGGTCCCCTATAAGTGGCTGGGTAAGTCAATTCGAAGGTCGGAAGAAGGCAACGGCACACCACCTCCAAACAGGACCATGCCTAGTAAAGCACTGTGGTGTTCAAACCACTCTTCGGATTGTTGACTGCTTTACCTTTACTCAAAGCGCCATTTTGAACGACATAGAGTTCCGTACGTCCGCCAATACTGATTGACTCCTGCCCGCACCAGTCGTCCACTGCCATGATGTAGTGGTGTTTCCTGCACATAATCAGGATTGTTCCGAGTTCCACTTTCTCTCCAGTCAGCTTATGGTGCAAGTCGTAGTCCCAGCTTGTATGGCTGAGAGAATTATACGTTGTTTTACTAATATAGAGCTACTGCCAAAAACCAGTGTTATGATTATTCCAGAAATTATTGAAGCAAATCTCAAATGTACCTATATAAGGGACGTAAAGAAAAATCAATGATAGTACATTGATCTAGTAAATTGTCCACGAGAAAATTCGCAATCATTTTGGAGACCGGTTTCGATAGAGTGAGGTTGCGAACAGTAATACTGAGCCTTGACCCGTCTAGCGTGACAATGGGGAGAGAAAACAAAATACTTGCTAACGTCTTGCGGCCTCTGGCTACAGACGTTCAGTGCAGTAACTCGGGAGGCGCCATGGTTGCTAGAGTCAACCATCCAGCGTTCACTTGTTTGTGAGACCCGAACGCCGGTCACGAAAAGTTGCGTGACCACAAGGAAAGGCCTTCGTCGCTTAAATAATAATGCCCCCAAAGAACTACCTTTCAGATATTTGTCGATTTCTCTGTTATCGATTCTGGTCTGCAGCATGGCGCAGACTTCGGCGGTGGGAACTTCAGCGGTCACTGCGACATGTAACACGTTACCAAACTCCCGATTTTCTACCTCAATTTTCCGTCTCCGTTCTATTTTGAATTAAATGTCTCCTTCTTCCTTCTACAGTGGTTGCTTTACTGTAGTTTAAGATTTTCGTTTGATTTGACATGATTCAGGATAGTGGATCATATAAAAAGGTCAAATAACATGCAAGTTCTGCTTCTGTAGCGCCGCACAAACACACGTATAGTTGTGCCAATCCTTCTCCCACACTTTTTGGATTTGGCAAAATCTCACTTACATTCATGAATGGAATGGGGACATATCGTATCGCGAAGAAACGAAATGGCTTGCCTGTATTAGCTCTGTCGGTAGGACCTTGATTCGCGCAAGGTACTGTTCGCAGTACGAGCTGGAGTCCATTTCACGGTTTATCTATCAACAATCTTCCAAATAGCACATACTCGACAACATGTATACTCAATAAGAATAAGAAGCTTCTAGACCGCTAAAATTATACTTATTGGCTAAGATATTTCGGCATCTGCCATAATCAGATCTATAACCGAATGGTCAAAGTATTTGTTGAACAGTCGAATTACACAGAAAGTTTTAAATACGAAAAATGTAAGAAGTTTATACAAAGTCCACTCACCTAAAAACCCCTGAACTTGTAAATTTCGGCGTCAATAATAAAATACCTAGTAGGTGCGCAGATGCAGTCTTGAATAAAAAATACGGATATATAAAACATTGATGTTGCAGGTGGCGCTAGTGTGGAACATTGCCATAAATTTTTACATTTAATATGCTACCTTTCCTAAAAATACAAAGACATAGCTAGTAAAAACAAGGCTACAGATGAAACGTTGAACGAGCAAAATTAACTTAGTCGTAGCTCGTTTTTTTTTTTTTTTTTTGTTTTTTTTGTTTTCGAAGAATCTATTTTTTTTTTTTTTTAATTTTTAATTTATGGTGTCGCAGTCAACTGTTTCACCCCAGATATCTCTAGAACTACAATAGCTATTGAAAAACGACTTTCACGGTCAGAACATACTGTAGGGGCTTATGAAAGCGCACAGCTAACGCGTCCCGAGGCTCAAGCGAGACTCACGGTTGAGTCTCGGACGCGCGCTAGCACCGCCCCTCATGTGTTTCAAACGTCAACTTCGCTTTGCAGTTTCTCCGGATGTAACTGACGGATTGCGATGCAACCAACGCCATTCTTTTTGTAATTTTTCTTTCTATTGATTGCTTAAGAAATAATATAGGGTATCCATTAAAAAAAAAGAAAACAATTTTCAGTTGAAAATAATATTTCTTTACGTTTACGCACTGTCTCATAGTACCTACTTTCATAAGAGCCTATAGTAAGTTAATGACCGTGAAGGTCGTTTTTTAAAATATCTTGTAGTTTCAGAGATATCTGGGGTGAAACAGTTGAGTGGGACACCCTGTATATATATTTTAACAATCCATACGTTGAATCATATTTTGTAGAAAATAGCAACCAGTAAAAGAAAAGAAAAATAAAAACACAACGTTTGCCACAGAGGCAAAGACAATATGTAATATATATTCTATTGTATATGTAACATCTTTCTAAAAATTGTTCAAATGTTTGTATAGTTTATGGGACTTAACTACGGGGTCATCAGTCCCTAAACTTACCAACTACTTATGAACTAACTAACACTAAGGACGGCACAAATATCCATGCCCGAGGGGGGATTCGAACCCCCGACCGTAGTGGCCGCGCAGACCGTGACTGGAGCGCCTCAGTCCCCTCGGCCACCGCGGCCGGCTAACATCTTTCTATATGGTTTTCCGCCTAAAAGTCAATATTGTGCTTCAATTCAGTCAGTATTGAACTTTGATTCTGAAGTGCTTCTGACTTAGACCTTGAGAAAGATTGGGTTCAGTCGTTTTATTATTGACGTGTAAATTTTATTTAGATGGTACATCAATGTGGATGTACACCATTTCGCTATGTTAAAATTGCTGTAACAGCAGTGAAGTCATGTAAAAATTTACTACAGGTATGTAACTATGTAATTGTAGATAAGATGTTTGGCTACATGTAATGCAGCTCATTTTGTAAAAAAAAAATAAAAAAAAAAAAAAAAAAAAAAATCCTTGACGTATTAGATCTGAAAATGTCGTCTAGCACGCTGAAACCGGTCATGTAATTAAACGAACAAAGCGAACTTGGCAGAGAAACCTCTTATTAAACAATTCTAGATCGCCTCAATAATGTGTTCCTTATAATCTAACCTAATTAATCATGTTACTACATCACACTGGAAAAGAAGTGACTGTATAACACATCCAGCGAATAAGTGAGTACGTCAGGCGAAGTGGCACCACGAGATAAAGAGGTTGCCGCAGCAGATGACTTTGGGGCGATCTCCAAGAGACCACAGCAAGTTTTTGGAATTCTGGCTGGACGGATACCAGCAGACGAGTCGTCGAGCGTCCGCGAGCTGGCGGGAGGCGCCAGCGGTGCGCGGCGGTGGGTGTTTCTGGCGGTGGTGGGGCGGTGGGGCGCGGAGCCCGGCGATCCGCGAGCAGGAAAGCCCGCTGCGGCGAGATTTATCGCGGATGCTAATGCCTCACCGTAATGGTACTGCTTTCGTATCGCCTCGTTTTAAATAATGAACGATTTATATTCTCATAAAATACAGCTGTATCTGAAACTCATTTTAATAACATCCTCTTCGTCCGTTTATATTGTGATTTACAGTCTTACTTTTAATGCCGGAGCAACCACTTTTACATTTTTTTTATTGCCTGTATAATTATCATAATTATGAATTATCACCCCCGGACTCGGAGCTCGCGAGCGTTTTCGTCGGAGTCTTGTTTAATGGCCGTGCAGCACCGGTCTTTTAAATACGGAATAAGTATTGCCGGGGCCCTCCGTTACGTAATAAAGCGAACCGCCAACCGGCGCCGTTTTATAAAGTTCTTTTTAATTACGCTGGCCCCGGCGTGTTGATAATTATTATGTTGCCTAATTTACGTGATGGTCTGGCGAACGCGCGCAAGCTGGACGCTGGCAGAGGCGGTTTCAGGAAACCGTTTTCTGCTCTTTTGGAAAAATTACACCGGGCACAACCTTTTAGCTGACAATTATGCTATTTATTTTCCGCTGCACAAATGTTCCACATCGCAATAGTTTCGCTCTCATATGCTATTGAGCATCTAATAGGTGCAAGTATGGATCGATATTAAGGGGAAATGCCAGATAAACCTATTTTTCCTATTCTCGTCAGTTTTTCAAGGTGTAGGTATTTTAAACTGTGGCGAATGGAAGCGATGGAAGTGACATTAAATTAGCATCAGGCTTGATTCCATGGTGGAATTTGTGCTCCACGAGTATATTTGACTTGTGGAAATTTTTCCAGCAATCAATCGTAAAAATATATTTTTTTATTTGCATATCTAGATTTCGACCACTGTGTGGTCATTATCAGTGCTTAAAAACAATTAAAATACTTAAAACATCTCGATCTCCATGTTGGAGGTTCCGTTCGTACTCGTGGAAATTTTTTCAGCAATCAGTCGTAAAAATATATTTATTTACTTGCAGATCTAGCTAAACTAAATTAGCAGTTCGCAATTCTTGTGTGCTGTTGGCAATTGGGCTTCACCAGCAAATCCATCACTCATGATTCTTTAAAGAATCAAGTCACTGCGTATACCTCTGTCGCCAACTTAAATTTAGGGTAAGGACAACAAAGAGAAGAGAAAATGGAATCGGGGACGGATATAGACTTGTTTTTCCCTCGCTCTGTGTAAGAGTGGGACACGAAAGAAAGTGACTATAGGTCGATCCACGAAAGATAGCGGGGCCCCCGTGTCTAGGTACAGACATGAATCGTTAGACTGGTAAACTTCTCTTATACTTAAGCCTGACGCCGCCATCTTGCTTTACCTTAACCCTTAAATACATGATTTTTTTAATTAAAAAAAAATTTTCGTGTTTTATACGTTGTACAAACATAAGGAAAATATAGGGAAAATAGTAAAAAAAACTTCCTATATTACAGAAACTTGTTATATAATTTTCAACGTTGGATAATATAAACAAATTTTTGTGCTTATTATGGTTTTTCATACCCGTCTTAATTGGTGAGATTTTTTCTCCTTCCAAAACTGGCTCTTTATACGGAAAATAAATTGTCAAAATGTGCAATATCTGCCATTTTCTCCAAACACAAGCAAAGATGTTAACAGAAGTTCACACTGCAGCCAACCTAGACAAAAAAAAAAAAAAAAAAAAAAAAAAAAAAAAAAAAAAAAAAAAAAAAACAGACACTTTCTACAAACTCTGCTGCATCTGTTAAACACGTGTTAGTTCACAAAATTCCCCACTAGACTCAGATAAAACAATATTACAATCAATGTTGAAGATATGCAACACCATGCATTTAAGGGTTAAGTCAAAAACTTTCTGTTTGGTCCTACTATGATCTTCTGACACGAAATGACGTTGTAAGATTTATTAGTTGATTTAAACATTCTTTTCATTTGAGCTAATATTTCCATAGTAGTTGATTTTAATACAGACATTGTAGAATCGTATTATGAGAAGAATATGTTACATATAGTTGAAGAAGACTGTAATTACCGGAAAAACATAAGAATAATGATAAGTGTTATCACGACAAATAACATTTATAACGCTCATACTATTGAAAGAAAAGCCAAAGTTGATAGAAACATGTAACGGATTACTAAAAATAGCAAATAAATTAAACTCATTACTGTATGTTTAAAAGCAGACTAAAATTTTCGAAATGACACTCAGACGAATAAAGATAGAATTATTCACTAAAGATAGCACTTTCATAACGACCATACTATTTAAGGAAAAGTCGAAGTTGAATGAAATTTGTAACAGTTTAATAAAAAGCAACAAACCAATGCCATTCATTACTGTATTTTTCAAATCTTGCTCTATCTTTCGTACGAACACTCAAACGAAACATATACAACACATGAATCGACTATCATGTGGACTCTCTGAAGACAGCGTAGTTCCGTTAGTTCAGCCGTATTTTTACGACTGCCGCGGCAGAACAGGCTTGCGGACTAATGTGCCCAGCTGCGGTCGCGCGGCCGTTCGCCGCCGGGGGTTCGAGTCCTCCCTCGGGCATGAGTTTTTGTGTTGTCCTTAGCATAAGTTACTTTAAGTTAGTGGAAATAGTTTGTAAGCTTAGGGACTAATGACCAACGTGTTTATGTTAAAGTTGTTCAAATGTTTGTAAATCTTAAGTGACTTATTTTTAGGAATAGATTTTACACTCACAACTGCTCATAGGATAGGATAGAAATATGGCGGCGAGACTTCAGTGACACTAATGATACTGTATACAACATGGCCAATCTAGTAAAATATGTCTCTGATCTAGACAACAGTATCTTTGTCGGCTTCAAGCGCCAGTTGAAGTACGCGTATATACGTTGTTTCAAGGAGGTTAGAACATAGGGAGATGCCCTTACGCTGAAGAAGTGAAGCCTGCCTCCGCCATATTTCTGAGTCTTGGGGCAGTTTTCATACTGTAGAGCTGATGATGTCTTTTGTCACTTAAAACAGGAATAATACGTCCGGCAGTTTTGCTATAATGTACAATATGTTAAAAACTGGAAATTTACCGTTGAAGTTAATTTTTCCAATATCTTATGATGAGTATTTATTAATATGGTGGCCAAGGGGACTGAGGCGCTTCAGTCACGGTCTGCACGGCCACTACGGTCGGGGGTTCGAATCCCCCCTCGGGCATGGATATTTGTGCCGTCCTTAGTTGTAGGTAGTTCATGAGTAGTTTGTAAGTTTAGGGACTGATGACCACGTAGTTAAGTCCCTTAAGCTTAACAAACATTTGAACATTTGATTTATTAGTATTTATCCAAGAAATTACATTGTTTGAAAATAAATACTTTGCACTGACTATCAATTCAATGCATTAACAGCAAGCACATAATTCTAACAGAGAAATAGCATTCCATAACTCATCAAGATGGCGGACAGGCTTCAATTGACTTATGTGCTTGGCATAGATAAGGCCATCTCCCTTTATTTTAACCTCCTTGCGTTCTTTGGTCTTGAAGGAACCTCAAAGCCTGTAAATAATAGCACTCGCGCTCTTACGCAGAATTTGTTGTATGCCAGCACCACCAGTGATGAACACTTGAAATAAATAGAATAAAGTTCACTCAGTAACTCGCAACGATCACGTTTAATTCTGACCATATATTCGACAGTCGCAGCAGAGCATTCAGCACAATACTGAACGCTCATTGGCTGTCGGAGACTGCGTGACGTAGTTACGCAGAACAAGCCTAAACGCGGCCGCCGTCGTTTTTGGTTCCAACCGTAGTAGTCGTACGAGGTACCCTGCACCATATGGTGGCTCGTAGAATAAAATAAAAAAAAGTTTGCAGTATATGACTACCTTGAATGAGTTAAAGTGCTAAATATTGTTGAGCATATAAGAGAAGTATAGGTTAGAAAAAGTTTGAAATTATGGTGGCAGGAAGGGCGTCCTGACACCTGTTACAAATTAACCAGTCCAGAGCCATAGATAACCGCGTCGACTACGCTCAAGTGTGACAAAGGAAGAAGAAAAAGAGAAAAAAGAAGAAGAGATTTGAAATCACTAAATGTGAATACTTGCACAATTTGCGTTCCGTTTTAAGCAAAAGCTAGTTATCCATGTTTTTCAATGTTTATGACGTTGCTGAATGTTTATGACGTCATATGTCCTTAGCTGTATCGTACAGTGGTGTAACTCTGTAGGTATATCCAGCTGAGCACGTACATACTGTCTGCAAAAGGAGTTACAAACAGGATCATTAGTAAAGAAGTAATTAGTTAAAACGTCACGCCTGATGCTGTTGTTTGGCTGCATGATCTGCGAAAATTCACTAAGCGATAAACGTTTCTCGTTTCACGGTTTTGCAAGAGATGTCGAGAAAAAGTTTCGTAAAGGTGTGAAATTACGTATTACGTGTGTTGGAGGTCGTATAGCGCTGTCATTATCAAATACTGGATGAATATAGTGTAGGAAATTGGCGCTCTGTGAGTCATACTACTTCAAAAGATATACACAGTTTCCGACTGTAATTAACAGTTTTGTTTTGCCAATGGATTTCGCGAGCTGTCTATTTACGACATACAGCCGGTATGGTGTGTTGATATTATACGTTGCTTATTGTTGCCCCGATGATCACCTTTAGAAATGAGTCACAAACGTATTTCCCCTGTATCTTGCCCAAAAAATTGCACTATATTCGTCATATTTCCGATTGATATCTTTCTTTCAATCGTGCAATGGGCAATCTATGAGCAATGTTGTATTTTTCTCGCAGGTTCTGAAAGTAATGTTTCTATTTATGCTGCTATATGAGTTAAAATTAGAATTTTTCTAGCGTGAATGTGCTGAGTGCTATTATAGTTCATTAGTAGTGACTAATTAATTTAAGGGAAGTGATGTGGTGTAATTAGCAAGACGCTTAACTGTCACACAGATGACCCGAGTTCAATTCCTGCTCGGAACCTCCTTTTTGCTGAAACGTTCGAGTTCACCTACTTATCCTATTAAAGTAATTGCAAATTTTGGTGATATACATCTCAGTAAATAAGCTTACTATGCCTATTTCCATTCTCTGCTTTCGAATGGCATAATTTTCTGGGGAAATTCATCACTGAGTAAAAAAGTATTCATTGCACAAATGCGCGTAATCAGAATAATTGCTGGAGACCATCCAAGATCATCCTGGAGACACTTATTTGGAGAGCTTGGGAACTTTACAGTAGCTTCACAGGATACATATTCACTTATGAAAATTATTGTTACCTACCAATCCCACCGAATTCAAAAGCAATATCAGTGTACCTAACTACAACACTAGGAGAAGGAATGATCTTCACTATTCAAGGTTAAATCTAGCTTTGGCACAGAAAGGGGTGAATTATGATGTCACAAAAGTCTTTGGTCACCTACCAAACAGCATCAAAAGCCTGACAGATAGCCAAATAGCATTTAAAATAAATTAAAAGAATTTCTGAATGGCAACTCCTTCTACACTATAGATTATTTTTTAGATATAAGTTAGTAAATCTAAAATAATAAAATAAAATAAAAAATAAAAAGAAAAATAAATTGCCTCTGTAATATTTAGTACAAAGTAATAATTTGTAAAGACACCTTTCATTAACTCGACACGTTCCACATCATTACGAAGTATCGTATTCATGATGTATGGAACAAGTACTAATCTAATCTAAGTGTAATAAAAACAATATATTACATTTCACGCCGTGTCGCACTATGCAGTTATCCCAAAATCACTCGATGCATAACGAGTGCATTCCTTTGCAGTCAGAAAATGAATCACTTTTTCTGAAACTTTCCTTAGTTTAATGTAGAGGCTTGAGATAGTTACGATGAACAATGTAGGCCGCTTTTCTCTACGCATAATTTACATCACAAAAAGTATGTTGTTGACTTCGACACAGTCGTACTTCTTCATCTTATGTAAAGTCTGTACTTGCAAATCAAGATATCAATGCAGGTACACATTCATACTGCACGCCACGGAATTATAAGCGTCAACGCTTACACGTTTTATCCTGTAGAGCCACATGCTACTTAGGACTAATCAGGTTATGTTGCAATTCCCATCATGAATCGTTGCGAACATTCTTTTCTGTCCGTATCATATTCTATTCATTTTACGGTAATATTGCCTTGGAGGTTAAATACATGGGGCGAAACGTTTTATATGCCGGCATTTCAGTTCGCCACATATAGGGGGAGCAGCATCACAGGGACTGTATCCCTACAAGACACACAGCAAACTCAGGGCCTTATGGTGTGGTGTGGTATTGGAAACTCTCACAAAACACTGTTGGTGCGTACCCGTAGCACTGTAACAAGGTTGACTTCAGTGAATGATATCCTGCAACCCGTAGCCATACTCTTCTGCAACGACACCCCAGACGTCCTCTTTCAGCAAGACAAAGGACGATCACATGTTGCTGCACGAACCTGTACGTTCCTGGTGTGTCTCGAAGTCAGACTTTTGTCCTGGCCCGCCATATGTTTATTCGATGGGCGCTGTGCAGTGAGCCTAAACCAACCACCACACATGAACTCAGGGGTCAACGCCATTAGCACATTAAAAGCGAAAGAGTTAACAAGGGCCATGGCGGTCTCCTTGCCTGCTAGGCAACAGAGAACATGCTGGCCAGTAATCGATTCTTCAGAACATACTACTGCAGTTATCCTATCAATATGATCTTCCTGTATATAGTCTAACAAATGTGTCTTTTTGATTCTCTCTTTGTTTTTCATTTTACGAACGATCGGACCTTTAAGAAAACAAAATGATGTCACTAAACAGTAAAGCGGCGCTAATAAATAATGGGGTTATATGATTAATTGTAAGCTTTTGCGCAAGCGCCGAAACAACAGGAAAGTGGAGACGCCATTTTACGAGTGTTGCTTGTTGTCGGAGGTTTTTTTTATCTATCAAGTGAACATGTCTATTTATTTCAATGACTTTAGGAATTTACGCAAGATTTATTTAAAGTACAGAGGGTAAGTGGCTCACAACCGGTGATTGCACGGTTTGTAAAACTGACATGTTGTTCGCTAGGGATTTCATGCAGTTTGTAGGAAATGAAAGTCATGAAATCAGTTGAGACATGATACTGTGTCCTCCATACACCACATCGGTGACTTGTGCTGCCATGTGTTAGCGCCATGGGGGAACAACTTCACAATAATCTTGAAGTGTACTTTGGGGCTATCTGATACGGGGCTTCATGAATATTGGTGGAAAACTGATTGAATACGTACTAAAGTGCATTTACAAAAGATTTTCTGTTTTCTAATACTATTGTAATAAATTATTCCTTAATTTTCTTCATATGTTGAGTATCATCAAACGGAAAGGAGGCAGAATGGAACCGGATGGCGGGTCGATAAAGGAGGCAGTTGAAGTATCGATAAAAGGAATATCGCTATTAGAATCCAGTAAAACTTTTTGAAGCCATATACAAGTTTGTAGCGATGTTATAAAAAACAAAAATATAAAGTTATGGGCAACAAAAACCTTTTTCCAAAAGTGTCGACGATGGTGTGCCTTTACATGATTCTTAAGATGAGGCGATGTAATGGAAATGTGGATTCCGCCAGGGGAAATGGTCACGCGTTGCAGATGAAGATAAACGTGAATGGATACGGTACCAAACGTGATTGTTTATAATTTAGTTGTTTATCTGCCCATAATTTATCTTATTCAAATAGCCCCACTGAAATGAACTATTGTGAAATCGGGAGGGTAAATAGAACAACAGCATAACGCAAATTTTTGACCATCATGTACAACCACCCTTCATCAATAGGATAAATACCCCACAGAAGTCACAGTAAATGCTTAAAACAAAAATTAAGTAAATATCTCTTCGGAAAAATTATATGGAAGTTGAAATATTTCTTATAGGCCCAATGTATCCTACCTCCAGTTCTTGCCATACAGTAGACCCAAACGTTTCTTTCACATCTAGAGTTTTAAAGGGCTATTTGTGTGAGTGCAGTGCTATCGTGCTGAAACTACACGGGATACAGTGGCACCTAAGTGAAACAGTGCATATGGCTAAACTTTTAATCCAATCATTGGTTTTTATTTACAACACTTTTCACGTCGTAACTCGGTGTACAGCGTCGCTGATTACCAAGCAGGGGCTCGGGTTGGATTTCCAGCAGGGTAATGAGCGTTGTTTTGTCCTCATTTTGCTCTTCATCGGCTCGCAAGTAGTCCACTTGACGTCAAATAAAAAGACTTGCACACTGCAGTCGTTGACCACCTCTGGGTTATCTGGACCAATAACTCCGTACGGTCACTTCATTTTCATTTTCCACAGTTATTCCAGCTACCATTAAAGCTTAATAACATAGCTGTTATTACATACCTACTTTTTCCGTATCCTGTAAATTCTTTGGCAGCCGCGAAGGAATCTAAATGGTCTTTCGCAATCGAAGCTGACGTATTAATGGCGTCTATCAGATCGACAGACAGGTAGAAGGTTGCGAAAGCTGTTGCTACGTCCGTCATGCGAAAGGCGCGTAGCTCTTAATAAGGCACCGCTTCCATAGTGCAAAATGACCCCCCCCCCCTACAGCATGGTAGCAGGGTGTGTGGCTATGTTGGATGGTCTGTCGGTTCGTAATTTCCTCAGACTAACGGGATATTTACGTCTGTAAAAGACTACTTTGTACATTTGACGTTTTCGTTACTGACTGGTCGCAAAATGTAACGGAACAGTGAAGCAATCCTAAGAGATTGGGAGGAGAATATTGTTTCAGGGTCACTTTGTACGAAGACTTAGCAAATGTCGTGAGATAGTGTAGAGTGAAGATGGCGGAGGAGTGTTGTTCGCACACCATACTCCCGCTATTCCAGCTGAACTTGTATAGCAGACCTTCTGAGATGTTTTTGTCTAAGTGATTTGTGTGAAATGCAACCTCGCTGTGTGTTGACTAACTGAAGCAGAGGATACAACGCTTCGGCTTTGGCCCTTGATCTCGGCTTCTTGTGTTCATTTTCCTTTTGATACGAATGTGTCATTACATTTTAACATAACAAATTGATCTATTTATGTTCACCCATACCCCTACCCAAGCACCATGGCTAGAATTAAAAAAAAAACACAAATCATTTGAAATATTGATCGTACGTAATGGCCACTGCTTGCAAAAGAAAGTTTCTTTGTGCGTAATGGTAAGTCCTATTTTAACAGCGTTTCTTTGTGTTTGTGGATGCTCTTGGGAGCATTTTTTCCGTTTAGTACGTCCTCGCCAATGACGTCACAGGTCAATGCAGACGGGTGTTATTGGGTCCTTCAGTATTGCCATCTAATGGCTTTAGAACGAGGGATGGTGGTCGGTTCCCCACAGATGGAAATTTCGATTTCGGCAGTGTCGACGGAATTCGGTTTCACAAATTCAAATGTGTACAGGGTGTTTAGTGACTAGTTTATAGCGGTTATCACACGCTACAAAAGAGGAACTACCGGTCGTACAACCATCTTCAGTAACGGTCACCGGCAACATTTTACACGGGTAGTAAAAGAAGGGAAACAATGAAACAAATGATGACTATTTATTATTGGACTTCCTACACACATCGATCAGTAGTCATTGCTTTGGTTTGCTGTGTTTTAGGTGACAAAACCAGCAGTCATTCCTTAAGAACATGGTTCCAAGGTGTATGGGAACCAGCACCGCGCAAGGCTGCTACTATCAACACGTCATCGGACAGAACGGCTTGCATTTGCTGCAGGTCTTCAGGGAGAGACATTGGAACAATTTCGGAACGGCATATTGTCGGAAAAATCACGATTTCACCTGCCCCATACCGATGGGACAGTGTGTTACCACAGGGAAACATAGACAGTCGCGGCACTCAATGCTGTGAAAGTTGTTACCAACTGACAGCTGCAGCGTCACTAGCGCTCCAAGTGGTGGGCAAGTCGCCATAAAAGTAATATTTGTTTATAATTATTTGTCTACGTTTATAACCAAATAGTTTCTATAATTTTTGCTTATAATCATTCGTAAAATGCTGAGAAACATAAATAACTGTCAAATAAATGTAAAAACAGCCGAATTTTACTGATTCAGAGATATAAACAACAACTTATACATGAGGCAATATGTAAGAGCATCTGTATACATGCAGCTTATTCCGCCGAAAGTAATAGAATAAAAACATATACGATGAACATAAATTCCTATTACGATCTGTTCTTATATGAGGCGCACTATCTTTGGAGTGTAAAACAATTCGGTATGGAGTCTAATGATTCGAACATTTTACTTTATACATATACTTTTGAGTGAAATTACTTTTGCTTACAAAACGAAAGTCTTGTGTATTCTTGTAGTTTGTCGTTAAGCTGTAGCAACAATTGTGGATTGGTTTCTGCTATGTTGCGAGACAATGTTTTGCTTTCCACGTTTTATTATCACGTTTGTGAGAATTTCCTGCAGCTACAGCAGTGGTTGCTGATCTGGTACATTAAATAATGTAGGTATTGAGTTGCATATCATTTTCTTGACTCGAATTGTAGTGAAGAAACCTCATCGTTTCTGAGTAGAAAATCGACGTCTTTCTGCGAAAGATCGGGTCTTCTGTTATTTATTAGCCACTTTTTGTTGTTAATAGAAAATGAAATTCCTTACTAAAAACTAGTAGATGCCAAGGGAATCTTAAATGATCTGTCATGCAACGTACCGTTTCATACCGTCCAATGGTCCTTAGGAAACCTAATAATGACAAATATGGAGTTATTTTTTATTACAGAGCTATCAGTTTAATAAGTCATAGATGCAAAATAGACACGAATTATTTACAGACGAATGGAAATAGTGATGGAATCTTACCTTGGGGAAGATCTGTTTGGATTTAGGAGAAATGTAGGAACGCGGGAGGAAATACTCATATTACGACTTATTTTAGAAAATAGGTTAAAGAAAGGCAAACTTGCGTTTTTAGAATTTGTATATCTGGAGAAAGCTTTTGACAATGTTGACTGGAATACACTCTTTCAGATTCTGAAGGTAGCAGGGGTAAAATATCGGGAGCCAAAAGTTATATTCAACTTGTACGAAAACAAGACAGGAGTTATTAGAGTCGAAAGTCATGAGTGGTTGGTTGGTAACGGAATAAGACAGGGTTGTAGCTTTCCCCCGATGTAGTTCAATCTGTACTTTGGGCAAGCTGTGGAGGAATGTAAGGAGAAATTTGGAGAGGGAATTAAAGTTCTGGATTAAGAAATAAAAACATTTCGGTTTGCCGACGACATAGTAATTCTCCCGGAGACAGTAAGGGACATGGTAGAGAAAATGAACGGAATGGGCAGTGTATTGGAAGGAGGGTATAAGATGAACATTAAAAAGAGTAAAACAAGGGATACGGACTGTAGTATCAGGAAATCAGGCGATGCTGAAGGAATTAGATTAGGTAATGAGGCAATAAAAGTAGTTGGTTAGTTTTGTCATGTGAGTCACAGAATAACGTCTGATGTTCGAAGTAAAAAATATAGAAAATGCAGAATAGCTATGGGAAGAAAAGCGCTTCTGAAGAAGCGAAATTTGTTGACAACCAATATTAATTTAAATGTTAGGAACTCCTTTCCAAAACCACTTGTCTGGATTGGAGCATTGTATGGGAGTGAAATGTGAGCGATAAGCAATTCAGCCAAAAAGATAGTAGAATCTTTTGAAATTTGGTGCTACAGACGAATGACGAAGATTAAATTGGTAGATTATGTGACTAATGAGGAGGTGATCAACAAAATGGGGGAGAAAAGGAGTTTCTGGCATATCCTGAGTAAGAGAAGGGATAGGTTCATGAGATACATTCTGAGACAATAAACAATTTTCAACTTAGCAGAAGCGTAGAGTGAGACCGAGGGACGATTGCAGGAAGCAAATTCAAAAGGCTGTGGGTTGCCGAAGACGAAGACGTTTGTACAGGACACAGTAGCGTTGCTAGCTGCATCAAATATGTCTGCGGAGTGAAGACCACAACAACCGATTTTTACGGCACGACATACCTTCCCTTTTGTAAAAAGTATCTCAAACTCAATTGAAAAGGTAATATTCACACTCATCCGATATCATTTTCAGCAAATATACCTCGCCAGCCGCTTGGAGCGCAGCTATCGTGCCGAATAAAGAAAAAAATAAAATAGTGGGAATGTCGTGACTGTATATTTAGACTATGGTGTTCGGCAGACCACATGAATCAATGGATCGCGCTTGCTAAGGAGTGGCCCAAGGCGATGATGTTTGTGCTTTGACCTGTGACGAGTTTTCCCGGTTTGTAACTGGGCCTCTAGTTTTGTAGAGGGGACGTTAAGTGGCCCATAGTATTTTGAGCTCCTCAGGGACCATCTTAACCTTCACCCCTTTTCTTCTTAAAGATGATAGCGTGCCGCCAAATGGCCTTCACGCCGCCAGGAAATGGGTCGACGAACATGCATGGGCTCTCCAATGATTGTGATGGTCAATCCGAAGCCTAGATTTGAACTGCCATCGAGCAGTATACCTGGGATATCATGGAGAGCAGACTCCGTGCCATGGATTCTGCTCCCACGAACAGAACGGAATTGGCTGCCGCTCTGCAAACGATTTTGTGTAAGCCGCGTCCATAGGAGTAGCAGCGAGTTGCAGACTGACTTGGCGGCGACTCACTGCAGGCCAAAGCCAGAGGAGTAAGTAGTAAGGTCCTACGCCTTGATGTTTGCAAAATCAATATAATTCAGCTGCCTAAATTAGAACAGCTACTGAAGAACAGACAGTCTACAGTTCGATGTTAGTGCCCACTTCAACACGTTGACTGCCGCGATGACGTCAGAGGCTCGCCACAGCCGCCTGCTGTGGCTGCCGGCGGCCACACGGCAGCCAACGTGTTAATAACACTAAAAGTAATGGCGTGTCGCATAAATGGGAGTTCCCATAAACTCGTGTTACAGGATGTAATAAGTCGGTTAGTAGTTGATTAGTCAAACTGCAGAGCAACATATCACACCTGATATATAAACTGTATGATCCAAAGTATCCTGAAACCCTCGAAAACGTAAGTTTTTCATATTAGGCGCTCTGTGATGCCACCTACTGCCACGTACTCCGCATCAGCGATCTCACAAGGAAAGTACTTGGGCTCGAACAAACATATATACACCAAAATCGTATAAGAGATAATGTAAAGATCCCTTATTGCACTAGTGATACTCCCGTATCTGCAAAACTCTGCAGTCTTCCGTTAGGGGCCTCTGCGTGTGCCATGCCGCATTGCACTTTGACCTGACTGTTCGCCAGTAGGGACAGTGCAGTGTGCCTCCGACGTTGCGTTTTGTGGTGTTATTTGTGTGGTGAAGCTTCAGATGGGGCGGCGATTGCTAATAAATCCTGCTAATGTATTGCGATTAGTTGAGATGAAGTTACGAAGAACCCTTCTTCGTGAAGATGGTATTAATGTAGAAGATGAATCATTTGCATGCTTTATCGTATCTGTTATAGTACAGAAATATGAGCATAAGTTAGATACTGTTGTTACAAACTCATAATAATGATAATAGGGATGATAATGAAGAACAACTCATTGCAAGCGGCAGTGCTACGGTGAGTGCGGGAAGAGGCGATGGAAGCAGTGGTAGTGAATACCAACAGTCTTTCGTGAAGAAGGTTCAAGTTGTAACTATTCATCACGGCTTTTGATGACATTTCGCTCGAGAACATGTACGATGACTATTACATAAGTTATAGTTAAGATATCTGCATTACGCATGGCGTCTACAATTACATCTACAGTGCTATCTAGAGCATGGTTGCAGAGTTTTGCAGAAAAACGACACCCACCAGCACATTGAGGTTTACGTAGAGATCCTGTAACCAAACGTTCATACAGATATGTCTGTTCGAACCCAGTAACTAGACATCATGGCAGAGCAGAATGGAGAGCTCCGCGGAAGTCGCGGACTTCCAACGTGGTCAGGTGATAGGGAGTCACGTATGTCAGAACTCTGTAGGCGAGATTGTGAAGGGGAAAGGTGAAGGGACAGGTACAGCACGAAAGCGTACAGGCCGACCTCGTCTGTTGACTGACAGAGACCTCCGACAGTTGAAAAGGGTCGTACAGAGTAATAGGCATGCATCTATCCAGACCATCACAAAGGAATTGCAAACAGCACCGGGATCCAGTCCAATTACTATGACAGTTAGGCGCGAGGTGAGAGAACTCGCATTTCATGGTCGAGCGGCTGCCCATAAGCCAAACATCATTCAGGTCAGTGCCAAACGACCCCTCGCTTAGTGTAAGGAGCGTAAACATTGGACGATTCAACTGTGTAAAAACGTTACGTGGAGTGACGAATCACGGTAGACAATGTGGCAATCCGATGTGGGGTGTGGGTATGGCGAATGCCCGGTAACGTCATCTGCCACGGAGCGTAGTACCAACAATAAAACTCTGAGGGCGTGGTATTACGCTGTGCTAGTGTTTTTCATAGAGGGGGGCTTCCATCTTTTGTTGTTTTGCGTGGCACTGTCACAGCACATTTTTCATTGTTGTTTTAAGCATCTTCTTGCTTTTCACTGGTGAAGAGCAGTTCGTGGATGGCGACTGCATCTTTCAACACAATCGAGCACCTGTTCATAAAGCTCAGCCTGTGGTGGAGTGGTTACACGACAGTAGTACCCCTGTAATTGACTGGCCTACACAGAGTCCTGACTGGAGTTCTACAGAACACGTCTGGGATGTTTTTGGATCGCAGACTTCGTGCCAGGCCTCACAGACCTACATCAGTATCTTACCACAGTGCAACACTCCGTGAAGAACGCGTTGCTATTCCAAAAGATACCTTCCACCACATGATTGAACGTATTCTTGCGAGAGAGGGAAGCTGTCATGAAGGCTGAGGGTGTGCCAACACCATACTGAATTCTAGAATTACTGATCGAGGTCGCCACTAACTTGTTAGTGATTTTCAGCTATGTGTCCGGATACCTTTGATAACATACTGTATATATCTCACAAAGATATTATTAAACTCATATAATTGCAAGGTAACTAACGGTGATAGCAGCATCGATGGTCACTACGACTTTATCTCCGCCGCCATAAAGGGTGGCAGGTGAATTCTGTTGTCAACTAACGCAGAATGTAGTCTGAAGCTCATTGCAGTACACTTCGTGAAGGTAGTTTTATGCAGACTCATAGCATGCGTCCAGCATTTAACAAGACACAAAACTGTCATATGACAGTGGGCAGAGGATTACCGTGCAAGGATATCGGCACTTGGTGCAGGGAGTGGCAATCCTCTCTCAAGAAAAAGAAATTTAAAGTACTGCGAACGCACATAAAAAAAGCCGCACTGGAGTGTTTTACGATTCACTTTAGCTTTTCCTGTAGTTTTATGACTTTTTTGAAAACATATTTTACAAAAATAATAAAAATATAAATAATATAAAATATAGAAAATAGCAAAAAGGACTTTTATAAGGAGATAAACTACTTAATCTCCAACAATGGCGTATAAATTTGAATCTAATAAAATGTCCGAAATCCGCTAAAAATTTAAAGGAACACTGGCTTAATTCTGCGCCGAACACGCGGATTTTATTATGATGAATTCCTTTTGAACAAATCAGCTTGTAAATTAATTATGGTCTTAAAATGATTATAGACAACACGATTATGACGCTGCTATTGTGATAATGTCTATGCACTCAACACATAGCTAAAATTATTTGTTTTTTCAGAGTTTAACATTGACAAACATATTCTTCTTTTTAACTTTTACCACTATAACTATTACCTTAATATCTTATCCTGTTGAAATATTATCACCTGACTTGCCGACGTAGTTTACCCTCTTTTTTAAGTGCACTATCTTTGCGTGTACTGGTTTACGTAAAATCAAGTAACAGTATCAAATCTCAATTATTGTGCAAATGTCTCTGAAAAAATAACAGAGCAAAGCTGTCTAGAATTTTCTCCTATACAAATTTGTTTATTTAATTATCGTCTCATATGAACGGTTAGGCCGTTATTTCCATTTAAATTTCGAGCTGCCAAAAGGCGATTGCAAAAGCCCACTTTTAGTGTTAATGCCATAACCTAAAACGGAGCAATGATTTTTATACTGTATTGATACGCACGTGTAGAACAGGCACTGGTAACAATCACTGACATAAAATATCTGGGAATAGGTATCAGGAGCAATTTAAAATAGAACGGCCACAAACATTAATTGCGGGTGAGGCAGATGACAAACTGACGTTCATTGGAAGAATCCGCAGGAAGTGTAGTCCACTCATAAGGAAGTGACTAGCAAAACATTCGCTATACATTTAATTGAACATCGTTCGTCAGAGAGGAACCGTATCAAATAGTATTGGTGGAAGGGAGAGAAAAAATTTTCAGGAGAGCAGCAGGCTTCGTTACGTACTCATGTAGTAAGCACGAAAGCTTCACGGAAATTTTCGGTTTAGTCCTGTAGCAGACGATGCAAGAAAGGCATTGTGCCTCACAGTATGAGTTTCTTTCATAGTTCCGTGAGTATCCATTTCTAGCAGGGTCGATCAATATAGTGCTTTCTGGTATGAATATCTCACGAAAAGGTCACGAGGACAAAATTAGATTAGAATCCACAAGAAGGCTTGTCTGCAATCTTTTGCACATAAAGTACACGCGACTGGAATAGGTAAAGGAGGAAGTGACAGTCGTACTTGTTGTACACTCCGGCATACACCGTGATGTGACTTGATAAGTATGTATATGGATGACTGTATCGTTCTCTGATGAAACACAATCTCTGACGCTGACAACCAAAGTATTTACTTCTAGAAGGAGCATTAATATGCAAGCAGATCAATGTTTTGCTGAAGTCTCCTAATGATAGCAATTCGTAGATTTTGAATTTCAAATATCTCTGCGGCTACATCGTCTGAAAATGTTTAACTTCTGGAAGGATTCGAGAAAAAAATTATCCAACACTAAATTTTGTAATATTTTCCTTTTTGTGGTCTGAAATGCAAATCCAAATATCAAGAGAATATGTGTTAAAGGAATAATATGTAGTTTTAAAAGTTTCAATCATATTTATATATAGAGAACAGTCTAGAGTGTAGAAACTTTTTTCGACTAGTTTCGGTCTTCTTTTAAACCATCATTGCTGTGACGCACTGGAAGGGTCCAAGTTACCTGCCAGCTCCACAACATCAATGGACCTAAAATTCCTGAAGATGATGTAAAAGAAGACCTAATGGAAGTCATGGGTACTAAAAGCTGTTTTAAATGGTATACCACATATTAAAAGCTGAAACATGTCCTACTAAATTTCCACATCAATAATTATAGTTAGCTGTAAGCAGGCTTTCGGCTTTCTAAGTTATACATCATAAATAACTGAACCAATTTTCTTTTTTCAAAAGATATGTGACAGTTTACAACTACATATCATTATCAAAGAACCCGAATAATAAAATGCATAGGGAAACTGTAAACAAACATGTTACATCAGTTTCAGTGATTAAAGGTACAAGAACGTGCAGCTCAAACCAGTGTAGAAATGAATATTGCTATGTGGTCTAAACAATACTTTATTGGAGAATTATGGAGTCGATGAAACGTGGAATATTCTGATATGATGAGAAAAATATAGACTGGCTGCCGCTACTTCAGCAGCAGAGAGTAATGAAACTAATTTTGATCATTAAGGACTCGAACAGAGCTCAGGCATAGGTGTTTGTGGGCCTTCACAATTTGCAGTAATTACATGAAATTCTATACGTGTGCGTTAAGGATAAAGTCAGGATTCTAACAGTGTTTATTGAATGCGAGAATTTCGAATAATCTACTTATAAATGGTTACCATGTCTTTAGAAACAGAATCCTTGATCAGTTATGAAATCTCGCTGATGTTTAATTACTAATCCACAAATCGATTAACTATAAAATAAACTAAGGAAATATCTTGTTAATTTTTTTTTTATTTTCTTGAAATTTAAGGGAAGGACTTGGACCATCTTCTATTCGACGGTGTCTGTTTCGTCGTCAGCGGAGCGCCTAAGTTATAATTTCATTTCAACCGAGATTTCGCTTCCCCTTAAAAACCAGGAGCAACTGTGAGCGCGTTGTACGCAACAGCTATAAGCGAAGTAAATTAAGTTATAATACTCCGTGGATTTTTTTGTACTTATCTCCTCATTAGAAGGAAAAGAGGGTGGAGAAAAGTGAGGGAGGGGAGGCCAATGTGCTTCTGTGTAGAAACGGCATTGTCATTATATATACATCATCTTTGGACGTTAGTTTTTGTCTTTATTTACGCAATAGACGGTGGTAGTTCAACTTTTGACGGAAGATCATTCCCAAGATTTACTTGTCACAAGAAATACATAATCGTTTCCTTAAATTGGTTACATTTATCATAACAGTTGATGGTCAAGATCTTAAGAATTACGTCATATCCTCTTAGAAATAAAGTGGCGGACGAAAGTCATTTTCGCGTGTGCTACGTCACTGCGCTGTAAAGATGAACTAAAAGCGGAAACACACATCGTTTCTGAATAGGACAGTTTGTCTCATCCGGCGAGTGAGGTTGCAGGTTTACTGCTTTTATTTTTGCTGTGAGGCACAATGAGAAAATGATGATATCAGTTCGCTCCATAAGTTTGTGGGATCATTTAGTTCATTTCTTAGTTATAAGCAACAGCGCATATGTTGCGAACGTGTAATGTTTTGATGAACGCCGCAGTCTCAAAACCATTCTTCAAATTCATTTGAGTGATGGGAACCTTAGATTGACAGAGAATGTAGTCCATCTTACTAAAATAAGAGACTTCATAACAGGCTTGGAGTGAATAGACGAGTTTATACCAGAGTTGCCCAGAAAGTAATGAACCACGATTTTCTCTTAACTACACTGCTCAAAAGAATTAGGGGATCAGCTGTGATATCACACACATTACACATATGGTAACCTATTTTATTCACATATTGGTTATCGTAATTCGTGTGGGATACAGTACGATATTTTGCTGTCTCAACTCTTTACTTGAGGTTTACATAGAGCGAGGCACCATAGAGCTACCATAATAGTGGAAAAAACATTCTTGTTGCCCTTTAGTAAGGTGTGTGATCATCTCGGACGGCCAGTACAATTGTACACCTGCGCTGCATTGACAGTAGGAGGTTATCAATCAGCTCTTGAGGAATATATGGTCATTTTACCATTAATGCAATATCGAGCTCTGCATACTTTGTGGGGGGTGCTGGTCTGGTTGCAATGCATCTGCCAAGTGCATTCCGAACATGCCCAATCGGTGAACAAGCTGGAAATTTCTCAGTTTCATGCATGTTGTCCACCAGTGCAGCTCTTGGGGGACGAGCGTTATCGTCCACCGAAAGGAACCCATCTCCTATGGCAAAACAAAAGATCGAATGATTTCGTCTTTATACCTTTGGCACGTCTAAGCGGCATTCTGAATGACGTTTAGGTCAATACGTCCGTCAATACTGACTCCTGCCCAAGCCATTCGTCCACTACCATGAGGCCGGCCGCGGTGGCCGCGGGGACTGAGGCGCTTCCGTCACAGTCTGTACGGCCACTACGGTCGGGGGTTCGAATCCCCCCTCGGGCATGGATATTTGTGCCGTCCTTAGTGTTAGCTAGTTCATAAGTAGTTTGTAAGTTTAGGGACTGATGACCCCGTAGTTAAGTCCCATAAGCTTAACAAACATTTGAACAACACTACCATGATATGGTGTTTCCTGCACATACACCGCATAGTTCGAGTTCCATGTTCTCTCCAGATGAGGAAACAAACCCGACGCCATTCGTTATGACTCCGATCATGATGCCCTTCCGTCCAGTTTCTGGGGACGCACCACAGGCCTAAGTGCGTAGTGTTCACTTTCCCGAAATCTGTTTCTGAATGTTTGTGTTGATACTGCGCGTCTTCTTGCGTTGCACCTGAGTTGCATTCAGCCTCTTGTCTCGACAGGACTGTTAACCGGAGATGACATCTACATCTACATCTACATCGATACTCTGCAAATCACATTTAAGTGCCTGGCAGACGGTTCATTAACCAACTTCATAACTTTTCTCTACCGTTCCATTCTCTAATAGCGCGCGGGAAGAAAGAACACCTAAATCGTTCCGTTTTAGATCTGATTTCTCTTATTTTATTGGGATGGTCATGTCTCCATAAGTAGGTGGGTGCTAGCAAAATATTTTCACATTCAGAACTAAAAGTCGATGATTGAAACTTCGCAAACAGATCACGCCGCAATGAATAACGTCTTTCTTTTAATGATTTCCACCCCAATTCGTGCAACATTTCCGTGACGCTTTCCCCCCCGTAACGTGATAAAACAAAACGAGCTGCCCTCCTCTGAACCTTCTCAATATCTTCCGTCAGTCCCACCTGGTGAGGGTCCCACAAGGGGCAACAGTACTCCAAGAGAGGACGCACAAGTGTGATGTAGCCAGTCTCTTTGGTGGAGCTGGTGCATCGTCTAAGCGTTCTGCCAATGAAACGTAACCTTTGGTTCGCCTTCCCCACAATATTTTCTATGTGTTCTCTCCAGTCAAAGTTGTTCGTAATTGTAACTCCTAGGTATTTGGTAGAATTTACGACCTTAAGGTTTGACTGATTTATCGCGTAATTGAAGTTCAGCGGATTTCTTTTAGTGGTCATGTGTATTACTTCACACTTTTCTTTATTTAGTGTCAATTGCCAATTTTCGCACCAAGTAGAAATTTTGTCTAAATCTACATCTACAGTGTTCTCTTGCTGTGTTACCCGTGGACGTCCTTGCCTACGTTTAACAGTTCCTGTTGTCTGAAATCACGTGCAAGTTGTGGACATTACCCTTTGAGACACTGCAACAGCTGAAACCACCTCCCTCTGTCTACCCCACTTCCAACCTTCGTATGGCTCAATGCCATAGTTTCAGGTAACTTACGTTGTTGCATTGCACTCACTAGAATATCTGAACCCAACTGCTTATATAATTCGTTTGATAAAGTAAACACAAGTCAACACCAAGTCCCTCTGCAGCAACTTTCTGTTATTACAACTATGGTTGCCGTAATGTCTCCTTTCCGAAGAAGCGACAGAAAAACGTTGAACCATTTTAGTTCATCCGCCGGTGAGATTGCTTCAGAACTTACGATGCCTCAACTGATCCCATATTGTTTTGGCCAATATCTCATTTATAGCACATAATAAGAATCACATACACGAAGTAACGATAGTTCATCTACAAACCCCATTTTAAGGCTTTTCTCCAGTGCGAAACAAGTGCGAAAATGACCTGTTGATACCAGTCCTTGTTCTGCTTACGGAGCCATTTTTCACCGTGTTATCAAAAGTGCCTTCCGCGAATGGCATCCGCAAATGGTCCAAACAGGTGGAATTCCTAGGGGACTGAGTAAGAGCTGTATAATGGATGGGGTAGTACTGTCCAACCCATTTTGTTGATGCGTTCAGCAATCGCGAAACGTGTGAGAGTTACAGTGTTAAATCGTTACATATCCTAGGTTGTTATGGCACCAAAATCGTAGAAGGCGCTTCTTGAGTTTTTTTAATGTCTAGACATATGCTTCTGAATTAATGATGCCTCTTGACATCATTCAATGAAAATCACAACCTCAAAGTACCAAATTACAAAGACCATATCAGCGGCAGCAACAGCTTTGAATTTTTTGTCCTATAGCGATAGAGAATGAAGCCATTCCAACGATTGTCGTGTTGTTTCGGGCTCAAAAAGGTCAACTCAGGTTTCGTCAGGACAAAAAGGCCTCCCGCTCAGCTGTGTGATTTGTAACATACCGTTAGGCAGCAAGAGACACATCTTGTACACACTTTTGATTAATAGTGCGGATGGTTGGATCCACACTTTCTTTCCTGTTCAACAGATTCAGCGCCAGCTGCCGACTCGTAATGGACCTGTCTTCTCTATTGACCACATCAGCTCACTGCAGCATTTGAGATCCGAAAGCCGTGGATAGCCTTCCCCATCACTGCAAATCTTTGTGCTCCAGCCAACCGCATTCTGCTGACGTCATCCTATGTGCTCAGCGCCTGAACTGTACTCCTGTCGACAGCAGATGCTTCATAGATTTTGCGCAGACGTTCAAAGTTTATTTCACTGCAGTGAGAAATTAAATAACAGCAAGTCGGCTGTAACGCGCACATCGCTTACAGACGCCAATTTTAAACGTTCCTGCAGCTACTATATCTGTCGGAAGGGCTAAAAATTTTAGGCATGTAGTCAGGAGGCTTCGAACAATTCATACGTAACCATTCGTATTCACTACCTTGTCTTCGGCTGAGAAGAAAAAACCGGTGCATTTCTTTATGGGTTCCCCTCGTGAAATCTGTGGAAGTGAAGCCTTCTCATAGCGAAAGTCAAGATTCAAATTTAGTTGTCTGTTGACACTGGATGGTAATCTTCAACTTCTTATATCACAGATATTAACCCACAGTGACGTGTGAGGGACGTAGCGTGCTGACCTGGCCAAACATCAACTAGACGTATCAGAGACATGGTTGTTCACCGCACAGAACAAGCGCAAGTCGTTCTGACACGTCGCGGAGCTTATCCAGTACACGCGGCATACACGAAGTGTTCTTCGCCGCATTCGGCGAATACTTTCACAATGTCCTCTACGTGTATTAATATTGTGCATGAGGAAAGGGAGACATGTGGTGGCATAGCCAACAATGATCTTTCAGGGTATTTTGACAGCGGCATTGACAGTGGTAGCGACGTTTTACCTCCTGTACGAAAACCCTGTAAGCGGCTGGTGATTGAAGATGATACTGACCAAGAAGGTCAAACCTACCCTCAGGAATGCTGTATAATCATTTCACTAATGAGTCTTTTAATCACATTAACTGGAGGACAGGTGGCCGAGTATAAATGTTCAAAAATGCTTTTACACCTTATGGGACTTAACTACGGGGTCATCATTCCCTAAACTTACAAACTACTTATGAACTAGCTAAGACTAAAGACGAAACAAATATCCATGCCCGAGGGGGGATTCGAACCCCCGACCGTAGTGGCCGTGCAGACCGTGACTGGAGCGCCTCATTCCCCTCGGCCACCGCGGCCGGCCCCAGTATAAATGTTCAGATGTTTGTTAACCTAAGAGACCAAAAAGCGAAGGTCATACGAATTAACTTATGCCAAAGACAACACACACACACCCACACCCACACACCCATCCACCCACACACACACACACACACACACACACACACACACACACACACACACACACACTGGAGGGAGGACTCGAGCCTCCGACGGGAGCGGCCGCGCAATCCGTGACATGACAGCACTGACCGAGTGGATATTCTCGCGCGGCTGACCGAGTGTAGCACTAATGGCTTGGGCTTTTATCTACACAACCCTCCTTGTATTTTCAAGATAACCAAGCGAGTCTGCTTGTTATTTCATTTAGCTTAATCTGCTGTGTATGTCCTGTTGTCGGGGAATCACTTTTCAGAAATACTGGTTTAAGTTGACGGTAATACGTAAATGATTATGTCCAAATAGAGGAAGAAGTAATGTGGTAGTAGAGAGGATCGGTGTTCGAAGAAAATGTTTCCTGATAGTGTGTTACACAAGTGAAACAGCTTACTTACCAATGAAAAGAAAGAGGGCGAGATAAGTACAGGCTGAAAACAAACCGGAGGTAGCCACCGTTATAGTTCAAATGTTCAAATGTTTGTTAAGCTTATGGGACTTAACTACGGGGTCATCAGTCCCTAAACTTACAAACTACTTATGAACTACTTACAACTAAGGACGGCACAAATATCCATGCCCGAGGGGGGATTCGAACCCCCGACCGTAGTGGTCGTGCTGACCGTGACTGGAGCGCCTCAGTCACCTCGGCCACCGCCGCCGGCCACCGTTATAGTCTACAAGTTATTCGCTTTGGTGAAGAAGTTTTATGACAGTTACCAAAAATAACTTTTTAAATTTCAAACAAAGTTGAAGATGTTTCTTGGAAGCTGTTTAGTCACAAAATGGCAAAAGAGTAAGTCCCTTAAACCGAAAATTTATTATCATAACAGAGCTTTGTAAGCCAATTTCGTATAAGAGATGGTACGCTCTTTCTTTCCACTGACGTTTGACTAAACTTACGCAACTTATCAAGGGGGAACACTGTGCTCCTTGGCAATTTTCATAAGTGCTAATGATTGTGGCAAAAAAACGATGACAGACATAAAAATATTCAATGGGTTTTGTTTAAAAAACAACTTTTTTTTGCTATCAGTCTCGTTTTTATTATTTATTTATACTTTGCACGACGCGTGCATTTATGATGTATAATATGTGTGAGCTTCTATGCAAAAGGAACATAAGGAAATCGTAAGTAGAAACTCATCAAAATTTCGCCACAAACTCGTTTTTTAAAACCAACATACAATAAAATTGTGCGTGTTTCTACATTGCAGTAAGGACGACAGAAACATCACAACACCTCACACATAGGAAACAATAAAAGATAATGATATAGCTCGCAATAAAACGCACTTGATAATGGGATTCATATCCCATAACAGTTCGTGCAAAGTATAAATAAATAATAAAAACGAGACAGGTAGCAGAAAAAAGTTGTTTTTTAAAACAAAATCCATTATAACGTACAGTCGCAGGCTTTCACAAACCATTTATAATGGATCAAATCAAATAAAAATGTTTCTGGGACGGACTGATTATTGCATTTAGAATCATTGGAATTGTAACCTGACATTGATACCCTTACAAAGACACATCGTTGTCGTATTTTTCTAGTCCTTTTTTTTCTATATTTATGGTAAGTGCGCCAACGGCCGTACCGCAGTGGATAGCCTGGTTCCCGCTCGATATCCGAAGTTAAGCACGTCGAGTTTGACTAGCACTTAGATGAGTCACAGTCCGAATCTGCCAAGCGCTGTTGGCAAACGGCATGCACTCAGCCCTTGGAAGGCCAACTGAGGAGCTACTAGAATAAGAAATACATTGTCAAAAGCTTTCTCCAAAAATACAATAGCTAAATACGTAGGTTTACGTTTTCTTAACTGATCTTATAATATAACTGCCTCACGTTCTCCTACATTTGTCATATATCAAAAGCGATCTTCTTCAAAGTCAGATTGTATCAGTCTTTTTCAATTGGTCTGGAAATAATTTGTGTTTACAATGACTTCAAATGTTCAAATGTTTGTTAAGCTTAAGGGACTTAACTACGGGGTCATCAGTCCCTAAACTTACAAACTACTTATGAACTTCCTACAACTAAGGACGGCACAAATATCCATGCCCGAGGGGGTATTCGAACCCCTGACCGTAGTGGCCGTGCAGACCGTGACTGAAGCGCCCAGTCCTCTCGGCCACCGCGGCCGGCTTACAATGACTTATTAAACTAATAGGTCTGTAGTTTTCACAGCTGTCTGCACTTGATATCATTGGAAGTGCACTCATTATTTTCTTCAAGAGGTCTTTAAGTGCCGGCCGCGGTGGCCGAAGGGACTGAGGCGCTCCAGTGTCACGGTCTACACGGTCACTACGGTCGGGTTCGAATCCCCCCTCGAGCATGGATATTTGTGCCGTCCTAGTTCGTAAGTAGTTGATAAGTAGTTTGTAAGTTTAGGGACTGATGACCCCTTAGTTAAGTCCCATAGACTATACAAACATTTGAACATTTAGGTCTTTAAGTGTTTTCCCTTTCTCATATGCCTATTTTCTGATAAGAAATAATTTTATCCAACTGTCCAACTGGAGATGTATGTGAAAAAATATAGTGGGCGTACTTTCAAAGGTGCTTTTTAAAATGTATGTTTTGAGTTTCCTGGAGAAGACTTACGAGATTTCGAGAGAGCGCTTGTGCCGGAAATGCTAGATGTCGAGAGATGGATGGAACGCATGTGTTCCACTGCTGGGAGGCTGGAGGGGCCCGCGCCCGATTGTTTTTGTATACTGGGGGCTCAGGTTGCAACGCATTAGCGGCCGAATGCCTTCTACATTGTGCTAGGATAAAAACAGCTCACCACTGCTACATAGCAGGAAGCGGTGGCAAAATGTGTGCGCGCCGATAAATCATCTCCAACAACGTACAGAAGCGAGAGACCGAATGCAAACAGCTGGTCCGGCCATATGACACACAACTGCTGCCACCTGTGGGGCTACTTCTGTCCCAACCCAAAGCAGCGTGGTGGCGTTGCCTCTCAGTTCGTGTTACAAGGAGAGGACGCCTACTCGTCATCGCCATATTCGTCCAAATTTATGGTACATGTAGGGCGTGGTGAGACACGAAATGTGCCTCAAGTGGGAACTTCAGACGGCCAAGGTTTTAGGAAATAAAAAGAAGTTGATACGAATCTATCACCACAGGCACATTATCAGCTGTCCCTGTGACGACATGTTTAGGTGGTGTTTGGGTCAGCGGTAAAAGATCGGATTCGTATTGAGAAGGTCGCGGGTTCAAATCCGCCCAGGGGCAAATTTTCATCTGCTTCTTACCAATGCGTACAACTGCATATTGTTCCCGTAGAGAAATAAACAATCATTCTTCCCACGCTCAATATGCGAATGGAATGGGAAAAAAACCGAAATAACTGGTACAGTAGGACGTACCCTTTCCTAAGCACTTCACAGTGGTTTGCAGAGTATTGATGTAGATGTAGACTGACTTCACAATTAATCGCAATATCATATAGCTTATTTTATTAATCTATATATATAAAAGAAAGGGCTTTGGATGAAATTCGGGACTACAAACATTTAAAAAGGGACTGTAGTTAACGCTTACTTCGGGACATCGTGTATGTAAATCGATACTTCCATTCTTTTGCAACTGAACAATCATATGTATCGGGATGATTAATCGAAGAATCAGGGAAAGGAATAATTTTGACCGCATCTTGCGCAAGTTATTAACACCGCCCATTTGCAGTTACATGGTTTGTTTAATGTCTCCACAGAAAACCACACTTGATTGACATTCTGAAAACAGCTTCTTGCGTCCCACAGTCCAACAGCGAACCACCAAGGTCAAGTTACTCGTGTTTGCACCTTATGGAGAGTTCACAATCCCAAGTTTGCAAGATAATATGCTTCTTGAATGAAACTTTTCACTCTGAAGCGGAGTGTACGCTGATATGAAACTTCCTGGCAGATTAAAATTGTGTGCCGGAACCGGGACTCGAACCTGGGACCTTTGCCTTTCGCGGGCAAGCGCTCTACCGACTGAGCTACCCCGACACGACTCACGATGCCGCCTCACAACTTTACTTCCGCCAGTACCACGCTTCTTGTAATCAATGACGTCGCATGTTAATGTTGTACACATACAAATACAAACTAACATATATGCTGTTGCAGTCAATTGTGATGTCAGTGGTGTACGCATTACCAAGGAGCATAAAAAAATAAATAAAATGAAATAATGTAAAATAAATAAATTTGCCGTCGGGCGGAATCGAACCCCGAGCCTTTCAATTAAAAAAAATCTATCTTTTACCGCTGAGCCAAACACGGCTTACTAAACAAACTCTCTCAGAGGCAGCTGATAAGGTGCATACGGTGATAGATCCATATCCAAATTTCTGTTATTTCCTAAGCGCTTAGCCATCTGGAGTTCCCACTTGGTGCACTGTCATATCTCACCACGTCCTACATGTGTCATACATTTGGACGAATTCGGCGATTGATCATAATTATAGAGCGGAATCATTTGCAAAGGGTGACAAAGGCCGTTCCCCGTTCCCCGCTCTAATCCTCCCTCGGGCTTGGATGTTTGTGTTGTCTTTAGTATAAGTTAGTTTATAAGTAGTTTGTAAGTTCGGGACTGAAGACCCCACAGTTAAGTCCCATAAGCTTAAGAAACATTTGAATTTAAATAACTCATTAAAACCCCTTGATTGAGGCACTACACAACACTGGAAATTTGATGCAACATGTAAAATATATAGCACCGCGGGCACGGCATGGGGAAGGTTAGGGTGGGGGGGGGGGGTAGGAAGCTTGGCGGGTGATAGGGAGAGGAGGAGTAAAGAAGGAGCGTAACGTTTCCAGGGAAGGGGAGGAAAGGGGGGAAGCAAAGTGGGGGGTGGGTAAGGAGGGGAGGGAAATGGCGTTGTATCTGAGGAAGGGATGGGGAGGAATTAGGGCTGATAGAATGGGTAGGTATTGGGATGGAGGGCGTCATCCGGGAGAGGGAGGTGGCGAAAGTTATCCTGGGAGAGAATGCGAAGCGTGTGAAGGTGGAGGGAGGGCGGGATACAGTGTTGTAGGTATGGTAAGAATGGGGTAAACCAGTCGGTTGTGTGAGTCAGGCGTAGAGGATACGGCTATGTTCTAAGAGTTGCAAGAGGTGAGGGAATGGGCTGAAGTCTTAAAGGACCAGCGTGGAGAAGGGAAGGCGGATGTGGTAAGAGAGGCGGCGGGCGGAGCGTTCGAGGGTCTGGTGGGGGTTTGTAGTAGGCGGAAGAGTAGGGAACAAGTATTTTGCAGTGATAAGCGAATTCGTTATATAAATACGTGAGCACGAATACTAAAGTACCGCTTTTTAATATTAATTATACAAGAAGGCCAATGACCCCCTCGGTTAGCCGTGTGGTCTACCGCATCGCTTTCCGAGACGGGGAAGCAACTGGCCCCGGTTCGAATCCGCCCGGCGGATTAACGAAAGGGGTTGGAGTGCCGGCCAGCCTGGATGTGGTTTTTAGGTGGTTTTCCACATCCCCTTAGGTGAATACCGGGCTGGTCCGCAAGTCCCGCCTCTGTTACACTATTCGCCAACATTTCGTAACACTTTACACTTTCACACACATATAACACTTTACGCAGACATTTGGGGTACACATATCCTCTTGGGGTATGGAGTGGCGGCAGGAAGGGCATCCGACCACGCTGTAAATATTAACACATGCCAAATCCGCGTGTAACACAGTACAGACCCTGCATGTGCGGGAAAAGGGCCCAAGAGAGACAGACAGATATACAAGAAGACCAATGAAACTTATGTAATTTGGAAGTGTCGTTCGATAAATGTGCATTTTCGCTGGATGGCTTGTATCTCTCGTGGCGTATCGTTGTATAATACCACCTTACGCTATGAAAACATGCACTTCTTTTAACCAATGTTAACGGCTCCAAACACATGATTTTTATTTTTGGCACATCTGTGGCTGAGCCCGTCGCGAATTAAATATATTTTACTAGGCTTATTGTACATATGATATTGGTAAACGGTACTTCAAATTTCGTGTTCATATATTTATATTACGCCAAGAAATAGCATCGCTTCGTTGCTGAGATTCTTTGATAATAAAAGCAGGTTATCTATACAATATTAGTTAACTTTATTACCATCATTTTCCAAAAATTAAATCTCCTTTTTTCTTTTAAACTTTGTGGAAATATCAGGAATTTTTAGAAAATTGGCTCTCGTAGTTAATTTATTACATATTTTCCCAAATTAATTTTTTCGTTTCTCTGGAAATTCTGGAAAACGGATGCAGATACACGTGTGGGACATGTTATATTAGATTCCCATCTTTTTTTCTATTAGCCATATTTCCACACATGCAGGGTCGGCTTTATTAAATCGATTTGGCATGTTAATATTGACAGGGTGGCCGCTTGACCTTCCTGTCGCCACCCTATACCCCCCCCCCTTCCCCCAAAAAGGAAATGTGTATTTCAAATGTCTGCGTATAGTTTTATATGTGTGAAAGTGTTGTGAAATGTTTGCGTATCGTGTAACTGAGACAAGACTTGGGTACCAGTCCGCTATTCAACTAAGGGGATTTGGAAAACCGCCTAAAAACCACATCCAGGCTGGTTGGCACTCCGACCCTATCTGTTAATCCGCCGGGCGGATTCGGAACGGAACCGGTACGCCTCCTCGTCACGGAAAGCGGTGCGTTAAACCCAGTGATCTTTATACAACCTGGATGTATAACTCTTGTCTCTGAACATAGCAATGCAGCGTGCCTGCCCATTCAGATGTTTTACACTCGTTTTCGCATTGTCCGCCATGTTTAAATTTGGCATACGAATTACCTTCAGTTATTACATGACGAAGAATTGCTTCCTTACTTAATGATTTGAAATTTATCTCAATACACGATGTAATAAACTAATATGGAAGCGGAATCGAAACGTATTTTCGTTTTTTTTTTTTTTTTTTTTTTTTTTTTTTTTTTTTTTTTTTTTTTTAAGTTTCATAGCAGCCATATTTGAATTAGGAAAGAAACGAAATATGAATATCTATGGTTGGCACGCTCAAACAACTAAAGTTCAACATCCAGTTAGTATAGAGATCAATGGTGAAACCACAAGGCTAACCGAACGGGTAAGATTCACCAGATCAGTAACAACGAAATAAAGGGAAATCGTGCTTTTCTGTAATCTAAATGTTCAAATGTTTGTATAGCTTATGGGACTTAACTACGGGGTCATCAGTCCCTAACATACAAACTACTTATGAACTAACTAAGACTAAGGACGGCACAAATATCCATGCCCGAGGGGGGATTCGAACTCCCGACCGTAGTGGCCGTGCAGACCGTGACTGGAGTTTCTCAGTCCCCTCGGCCACCGCGGCCGGCTTCTGTAATCTCGTCCAGTTCTGCAATGGATTCATATTAGTGAGGTTGCTGAATTTCAAGCAAAATCTTTTATTAGCCGTAAATCAGTAACCAATCAGTTTCGGGCCAAAGGTTATATGAACTTTTTCCTTTAATTTCACTTGTAGATTAAATTACCAAAATATTTGCATACCTTCGTGTATCATATTACCTGTCGTAAAGAACTTAGGGACCTTTCAGTGAATAGACGAGTTAGTACATTTAAGAACTCAGAGTAAATTTGGAATTTATATCCAGGCAGTCCACAGAAGTCCAGTAGTTTGGCTCGGCTCTGTACAAAAGTACGTCAGCAGGTTGGTTGAGAGAGAGAGAGAGAGGGAAAGGCTGACCCCAGCGTTTGCCGACGTCACGGGACGGGCGGCCGGTATAATTCGCGGGGACACGTTTCGCTCACAGCGGCGCACAAAAAGGGCCGGCATTATAGGGAATTTACGACTCGGCCAGCCTAGGTGTGGAAGCCGGTGACGCGGTTACCGTCTATCACCAAACCGGGCGGCGGCGGGCGCAAAAAGCGCTTGTCGCTCATTACGGGCCGGGCCATTATTCAATAGGGCGGCGCGGCGGTGAGCACACAGCGCCAGTTATCTGGCGCGCCAGCCCGCCATTATGCTGGCGCACGGAGTGACCGCCGGCCGGCAGACACACGTCACAGCCGCCGCCGCCGCCACCGCTGCTGACGCGCCGCCTCCACAGCAGTCCCACTGGCTGATTCAAACTCTGCGGTTTCTGCTGCCGCGCCTGCTTTTAAGCAACACTTGTCGTTAAGGCCGAATCAACAAGGAAGGTAGCTACCATCTAATCGGAAGGTGCTGTCGACAGAAGTAGGTAGACTATGACAGTTCTAACACGGTGAGCATTGTTGCCATATCCCTCTATGATACCATCCAATGTTGTCAGACTTCCTCTGCTTCCTTTCGCACTCGTGTGACATATAACACCACCAACCCTACACTGTAAGCAACTGCTGCTCTGACTGGACTGGTAACTTCATAACATTCCTTCTGCCAGATTCAGATTCCAAGTCAAACACCAAATATCACTCACAAGGAGACCACATGGTATCGGATTTTTGAATTTCTTTATATTTATGGAACGTGACAGTGAGACCTTAAATAAGAAAGAGCCAAAGGCATGTGACACAATTCTCAAAAATTCTCAAGAAAGCTGACTTTGATGTTTCGCTAAGTACATGCAAGTATCAATAATTAAAATAGTTGCAGCATCTGTAGATGTAGCTCAAGTGGTAGTGTCCTCGCCTCACAAGCCTCCTGTAGTTCAAATCCCACTGTGTCTGACATTACTTTTTTCTGTTTTGTTTTCGAAATCAATTATTTAAAACATTTTGGGATCTCTAACTCAACGTTTAGTGTCAGTTTTTGATTTTCTGTATGTAGACGAGCTGAAAACCATGTGGTCACACAAAATGATTGTTGATTACGTTAGGTGCTTGGAAAGCCATTAGTAGCTATGGAGATGACTTTCCATAAACAGTATCGTAGCTCTTTACAAACTGAATAATCAAAGAGTACCATCGTCAACTAATAATGAAGTCCTTACTGTAAAAAATATAACCTATATTTTATTGAGACCATCAGTTTTAACAACTTTCTACAAAATCTAAAAAATTACGAATAAACAAAAATACATGTTCTTTTCGTAAAAATTACCTTTAGATATTAAAATTGTGTAAGTATTCGAACACAACGCAAAAAATTAAAAAATCTATCATGACAGGACTCAAAACACCGACCTTATTATTGTAAGAAGAGAACACTATCACCTGAGCTATACTGACAGATGCTGCAATTCTTATAATTTTGGTACTTATGTGTACTTTACATAACTTCAAAGTCGATTTTCTCGAGAATTTTTGAGAGTTGCGTCGAATGGCTTTGGCTGATTGTTAATCGAGTTCTGAGCTTCACTTACCATAAATATCAAAAAATTCTAAAATCCGAAATGTGGTCTCCTTGTCAGATGTATAAAAATTACATGAATTAGATATTAACACACCGTGGACGAAAGCTAAGCCAGACTCGTGCAACAGTAGTTAGTCAAGCAGACGGTACCCAAGTCTTACGCATGCAAAGCAAAATAATTTTTAGTTGCCATTCTGCAACCTGCACTCTGTTGGTAACCACGTAAAAGATTCTCTGCATTGTGCTGCAACATAGTGAGTGGAGTTTTAACTATTTGCGCACTACAAAATGCTTTGTATGTCCTGCTCTCTACTTAGTCCTACACTGCTTTCATCTGCAATCTGTATAGCTTACACTGTGCATATTCTCGATGTGGCAAATTTGTTTCAATGCCCTGGAAGAAGAAATAGACGATTCTGGTTTATAAGGAGAAGCTGATTATCTGTAAGAATCATACGTACAAATTCCTTTTTATGGGGAGGGAGAGAAATAATAAAAATATTTACTAAACAATTTACCTGTAATATTTAATAATATTTTTAATAGTTAAAAGAGGTTTTATTGTTTAAAATGAGACAGCCAACTCAATTATTTTGTTCGTAGTTATAAAGCTCTAAATAACGATAAACTCGTTAAATCCTGCAGTCCAGCTGGCCCATCCAAGGTGTCTTATGCCAGTATTAAATGTAATACATATTCGATAAATGCAGTTTTATCCGCATCATTAAACACGGAAAAATAAGGGAAAGAGCACTACATTAGTAGCGCATGGATGGCTGAATATTTGGGTCTCACACTAGGCATGCTATTTTAATTTGTGCAGATAAGGTTACGAGTGTCCTGTTGGTGTAGTGTACAGCCAATGGCCTAGCAAGCAGGAGACCTGGGTTTCAATCCCAGTCAATCACCAATTTTCTGCCTCCGGAGGGCATGTTGTGGCATACACACAACAATTTTTAATTCACTAAGTGCCCAACTACTGTTGTTAGTACTTGGCTTCATGGATTCTAGTATTCTTCATCGCATATGGAGTTGGGTTTGCCTAGCTTGAAGACAACCTGGCCATTATTTAGTCGCAACATCATTATGAAGCTACGATTGGTCTTTGTGGTGTGTATGCCGCCACACACCTTATCATGTAAGTATTTGTTCAATCCTTGCGATTTTTTACACATATTTTCAATATTTAGTTTTATTACGTTTAAGTGAGTTATTTCCGCATCTATTTATTCTCAGTGATAGTAATATAGTGCTAGTGATATTGTAAGTGATCCAGCGAATACTTGGGAAAATTTCTGGAGATCAGTTGACATGTGATGAGACTTATGGTGATATTCATATGAAACACGAAATTATTGAAACTGATGACCACAACAGTGATTCCAAACTGTTGCAGGTGGCAGATGATAGTATAAAACTGTTGTACTCATGTTACAACAGGTAACAACAAAATTTATAATGGGGAGACCGTGAAACTCTTTGGATTAGTCAGCCTCTAATGAAAGTGGAAAAGAAGCGCTAAAACATTAATAGAATTTTACCTGGGCCAAAACAGAGTGCCAGAAATGCACTATAATGTACTACAATAGAAGCATTTCATCTGTTTATCAATGAAGAGATGTTGTGGACATCGTAGATCATGCCAGTAGATGTATTGGTGAAAGACATAGTGATTAGAACTGTTCTCAAGGTCACGGTTGTAAAGACACTACAGCAGAAAAAATTCGGACACTTTATGCAGCATTATTTCTAATTCTGGAATTTGTCACATTTAGAAAATACAAAAATGTTAGAATGAAGACATCTTTGCAACAATTGTGGAAACAATGTCTGCAAGAAGCATTCTTGTCTGAAAGCTGTGTGCTGCTCCTGTTATGGGAATTTGTTGAGATTGGTTTATCAAGGTATTTTCTAAATAACGTTGACTACTTCTTATTTTCACCTCAGACACATAATTAGCACAATGACAAGCTGTTATTGTTTTCTCACTGTGGTTTCCCTATGTGTGATACATATGGGAAGACAAAATTGCGGTGTGAATGCCGCAGTGTGCCCACTAATGCCAAATGAGGAAGTGCATCCACTGGAGGGTTAAAAGACGAAAGCTGCAGTAGTGGGATACTGATGCCTGTTTTTGAGATAATTTCTGTTAAAAGCCATACTGGGAAATTGATTCATACTTGTCTGGATCGTTAGGTACTTCAGCATTATTCAACATGACATGTGAATCTGCACACACAAATTTTTCTGAAAACTGAGGGAAGCAGGTATTGCTGCTGATGCTTATGTAAGCGTACCTCAAAAGTTAAATTAGCGACCAAGTTATCTGGCTAAGGACAGAGATCCACTGTTCGAATCTCAAATGCATTCTCCACTATACAATTTGTCTTTCTTCTGCATATATATGTATAGGAGGGTTAATAAGGTAATCATTAAGTATTAGTTACTAGATAGACAAATACATTCTTCAAATGACTTTCATTACTACATAATAAATATTATAAGCCACATTGTATGAAAACAATTACAAGTCACACGGCGAGTTTGTCACAGGGCGCCTCAAAAGCAGACCACACAAGACTTGTATATAGTGACTCTTGGGGCAGGAATCAGTAGTAGATTTTGAAATTACAGTGTGCTTCTGTAGACACAAGGGGAAATTGCTCAACTATGTGGATGCAAGAACAATTCATAGATTAATGAATGAACAAGTCTCGGAGCCAATATAATAGTCGATTTTACGGAATGAATGGTATATGTTAATTAACAAGAAAAAATATTTTCTTCAGAGATAACGATATAATTGCAATAAGACGGCATTCATTTTATGTTCTTGCCTCGAGTGTATTTACTTCGAATGTATATAAAACATGTATTATCCATGTACCACGCAGACATTCTATGGAATATAAACGATTGAATGAAAGTGCCATTGTAAGACAACAGTGATTACAATTCATTTCTTTACTAATGAAACTCGTTTGAGAAATTTCACTCCTTGAGTATTATTCCTTATTGGTCACTGGTTATTACTTCTATTCCTAGCAGTTTATATATATAATAGTGCATTATCACAGTACAGCTAAGACTAACTTTTTTTTTTTTTTTTTTTTTTTTTGGAACAGTAGATTATTTCAATTTGGTCACTTGTATTCACAAATGTTATAAGTAGTCTAAATATTAAATGTACGTATGATATATATCCTGATGTCTGAATATTTCTGTCCACCAGTGTGTTATGTTCCCTCAACTATGCATTTCACAATGGATTGTAGTGTTTTTAAGCAAACGTATTTCTCGTACACACAAATGTTTTATTTTTATCTTATTATATCTGGGGCCCACAGTGTTAGAAATGTCGTATAATGACATATTGTGAAAGGTTACTCCAAAACACTAATGAATTATTTTATTTATATATCACAAGATACCTTTCGGCGTGAAGTACCACGTCAGGTTTTTGGTATTTAGAGGCCTTAAGTGCTTGAACTGACTATTTATTAGGTGGTATTTTATATTTCAATTACGAATTGTAGCCTGTTACCACTTCAGTCAAGGCCTCAGAAAACTATATATACTATACCTAATAAATAATCTGTCGAAGCACTTAAGGCCTCTAAATACCAAACACCTGACGATGGCACTTAACGCCCAATAATATCTTGTGATACATAAATAAAATAATCCATTACAGTGTTTTGGACTAACCTGTCACAATATGTTAATTAACAAATATGCCTACATACATACATACATACATAGTACCGTAGTGAGACGAGAGCTGATGTCATCCGAGTCTGGAAGTCGGCATCCTTTCCTGATACCGTATGCCTCCTCCTACCACGTGACCAGTCCACAAAATACTTAACGAGTATGTTCTTCGAACAATGCAGTCTAGCGGTAAAGAATGTCTCGGATCCGGACAGCGGGAAAAACACACTCTTTTTTGGTTCTTTTTTTTCAGAGTGCAACGAAACCGGGTCCGCCGGCGGCTGTGAACCACCGCCGCATAATCCGGGTTGTATTTTCGGGCACCCACTGTTCGCGGGCGCTCACATTTTGCACGGAATGAAGCCAGGATCCGGCGTTATCAGCAAGCTTTTCATTTAAGTATGCCTGATACGTATTGTCCTCCATTGTTTCCGTATTAATTAGAATTCGCTTGATTAAATTAATAATAAACCTATAATACGCGACTTCAATGAACGCGGCTGCCACATGCCACGGCATTCATGGAAATGCCAATATTTCATATTCGCAGATGCAAATATGCCAGAGCCGCGAGCACGGGGTAAACACGGCGGTGGCAGCAGCAGCAGCACGCGCGCGGTTCGACGCGCGGCGTACAGCGCGGGCGGTAGCCGTGGGTACCGAGGCCGGGCCTGTGGGGAGGCAAAGCGGCCGCACTATGCAAACGAGAGCACGGGAAAGAAAGCTGCTACAAGCCAGCTCTTTCAAATGTGACACCTTCGGACTGGGACGGTCGGAACCACACGAAATTATGAATACAATAGTAATGGATCATAAAAAAATGTTTATATGATCATCATCATCCAGTGGCAGAATTATCAGTAGCCTGAGTAGAACTTGAAAGAACGCGTAGATAATGTCGTGGGGAAGGCGAACCAGAGACTGAGATTTATTGGCAGAACCCTTAAAACATGCACCAGAACTACTAAAGAAACTGCATATACAACGCTTTTTCGTCCATGTTTGGAGTATTGCTGCCCAGTGTGGGATCCTTATCAGCTAGGTTTGACGAAGAACATCGAAAGAGTCCAGAGAAGGGCAGCTAGTTTCGTACAGTCACGATACAGGGGAGACAGCGGTACGGAAATGATACAGGATCTGCGATGGGAATCATTACAACAACGGCGCTTATCGCTGCGGCGTGGGCTTCTTACGAAACTCCAATCGCCAACATTCTCCTCCGAATGTGAAAATATATTGTTGTATATATGATCATCACAATAAAATACGAGAAATCAGAGCTCGAACGGAGAGATTCAGGTGTTCATTCTTCCCGCGCGCTATGCGAGAATGGAATGAAAGATAAATAGTATAATGGTGGTCCAATGAACCCTCTGCCAGGCACTTAAATGTGATTTGTAGAATACCCCATGTAGATGTAGCCTAGGGTGGCAAATTCGGTGCCAAAATATACATAAAACTGTAAAGAAGGGTATATACATTTAACGAACGTACGTTAATCCGTAGGGAGTGTTAAGGTACACCCTACCACCACATTATTAGTAGTATTTCAATGTGCTTTTATTACCACAGAAATATAATGAAACACTATTTCTTGGGCAACCTTAATCAAATAGTTCGGTTGGAAAAGTAATCTGGAAAGTGACACTTAGATTCCCTAGTTCACAGTCATGCTAATTACGGAAGGAAGGTGGAGTATTTACGACCATAGAACATCGATCATTGAACTACCATTGCATTGACAGGAAATTATAATTAGTATGTCTGTGAAATAGGATATCGAATTGAAGAGGTCGGTAGGGGCGACAAATGTTGAAAAATGTTCAAAAGTTTGTTAAGCTTAAGGGACTTAATTACGGAGACATCAGTCCCTAAACTTACAAACTACTTATGAACTAGCTAATACTAAGGACGGCACAAATATCCATGCCCGATGGGGGATTCGAACCCGCGACCGTAGTGGCCGTGCAGACAGTGACTGGCGCGCCGCAGTTCCCTCGGCCACCGCGGTCGGCTGCCATTGTTCCCCTCTATTACTACCTCCACTAACCCTTGCTGCTTTCGTATATGTAACTTTAACCTTGCTAATGAGGTAACGCTATTCACCCACCTTTCAGTTCTACAGAACAGAGTTGCTCAAAAGATACAACGGTGCACTGCTAACTTAGTCTTGGTTCAATTGTTTGTAAATCTATCTGACTCAAATGTTAGGTTATATGGTAAACTAACGTAAGGACAATACAAATACCGATGCCCGAGCGGGGACACGAACCCCCGACCGCGAACGGCCACGCGCACCGCAGCACGGCGCTCCAGTACGCACGGCTAATCCGCCGCGGCTTAGTCTTGGTGATGACTTGCTTGTTGTAGAAGAGAGTAGATTTTTGCTGACGCTGGAAACAATGAGACTGCGGTCGGGCGGTCGAATGTCCCCTCGGGCGTAGTTATTTGTGCCATCTTTAGTATAAGGTAGTTCGTAAGTAGTTTGTATGTTTAGGGACTGATGACCCCGCAGTTAAGTCCCTTAAGCTGAACAAACATTTGAACAAACAATCAGAGCATTAATCTTGAGATATAAAAATCAATAGTTGGCTGTTTGCTTAAAACTCGGAATTGCCTTGGCCGGATTCAATAGGATGAACACAAAGTACGAGCTTTAAAGGAAATCTATACTCCCACGTCTCTTATAATAGATAGCCTAAACGCCATACACAATTGTTTTGTAACTACAGCCGAAGGAAGAAATAAGACCACACTTCTTCTCGTTTGATACATCATAATATTATCAAGTGGACACGAAAATTGAAAAATATATTTTTAATCGTATCTTTGTTATACATGGTGAAACACTTGAAATTCTTTCGGACATTTTACGAAGGGGGGAGGGGTAACTTTGAAATATTTAATAGGAACCCATATCTTTTTATTTCAGATTTTGATTCTCCATGAGAAAAAAATGTATTTTTTGTATGAAACTTTTTCCTCGTTTCTTGATACAGGGGCTGTAATCGGCAGAAAAAAAAATTGTTCAAAAACGGTAATATCTCAAATAAGATTAGGAATATCAAAGTACAATTGTTTAAAGTTTTGCTAATCCTAACATGTGACACATCCCACATTCGAATGAAGCACTGACTGTGATCATGCTGTTGATTGTACTTCTATGATTCGGACTGTACACATACCTACGAAATTATCCATCGTACTTTAAAGCTCACAGAAATGTTAAAGAAGAAGTTACTCAACGCTAATCTGTTCCCGGATGAGAATGTTCCACTTTCGCAGTATTACCCAATTGTTTGTCAAAACTGTAAGTGTTGATCCTAGAGAAAGAGCCCGATATTTACTATTTCCAGATATTACCTTTTTTCAACAATTTTAAATGATTTTATTTTTGCCAATTACATCGCCATTTAGCATCATCATCACCGTCATCATGATTAGAGACTGAATATGCTTTCAGCGTTCAGTCTCGACAAAGACCCCCTATTAAAATTCCTCCATGATCCCCTATTTAATGCTAATATTGAAGCCTCGTCTGATGTAAATCTTGTTATTTCAAAGTCATTCTTCACCGAATCTAAGTACTTCCTCCTTGGTCTGCTTCGACTCCTCTTACCCTCTACTGTTGAAACTATGAGTCTCTCAGTCTTGGCGTTGCTCTTCCCATGCATGTAACATGTCCCCACCATCTTAGCCTGTTCACTCTAACTGCTTCATCTATGGTGTTATTTCACGGGTTTTCTTTTATTTCCTAATTAAGAACACTATCTTACCACTGTTCCCATATATTAGTACCTGCAATCATTCTTGCTACTTTCATGTCTGTAACTTCAAAATTGTGAATGACGTAACCTCTGTCCACTCAGTTTTCATTCCCATACGACAAAGTTGGTCGAAAGATAGAGCGGTCCACTGCTAACTTAAGACTTCCTTGTTGCAGAAGAGACTAGATCGTAGCTGAGCACTCACTGCATTAGCTTTTCTAAACCTTGATTCCACTTCTTTCACTATGTTGCCATGCTGTGAAAAAATACATTCTTGGTACATGAAACTGTCTACCTGTTCTAACTTTGTTTCTCCTATAGACATCACGTTTGTTTTGGAGATGATGATCTTTATATCATAACCTTTACACCTCCGATCGACCTCTTAAATATTGGATTGAAATCTTTCAATAGAATCTGCCATCGCAACTAAGTCATCTGATCTGCTTATGTGAGACTGCATATTTTGTTTTCACCTGTTTTAATTCCGCCCTGCCAGTCTGTTTCGAAAATATGATCCACGAATATTATGAACCATTTTTTACATAAGAGATACATATTTTTCAAGAAAAATGCAAATTTGCAGTCAAAAAAATAGGGGTTCCTATTCAAGATTTGAAAATTAATGGATGGCATTCTTCGAGGTGAACTACTTTTAATACAACTTTTTTTCCCATTTGTGTTTTCCCAGTTATTCCGAAATTCTTTTGAAAGCCTGTATATAAGTAGGAGCGTCCTTTTGTGTGTTTTATAGTTTGCAGTTCAAACAAATCAACAGTTTTATTGCAATATTGACGAAATTTTGTACGCTTTACCAGCAAAACAAGAGGGAGGTCACTGTCTATGAAATTTTGTATGATGAATACCGGAAGTTGCTTTACTTACATACTTCGACAAATACTAACAGTTTTATTCTTATCGTAAAAAAATAAAATAAAATAAAATGTTACACACCTTACTGTCAAAATAGAACGGTACTTTACAACAGATTCCAACGCCGATTTACTAATTATAAAAATCTTCGGTCCTGCATGAATGCTCGCATGGGCGGATCTTTATAAGCCGCAAGTCAAGGTATAGCGCATGCCAAAAGGTACCTTGCAATGAATAGCGTTTCACTGATCACCAAGAAAGTTGACAGATATATGTGGGTTTTCACAGACAGGAGTGGAGAGTGGAGCCCCTCCACGCTCGCACTAGCATGGTGACCAACTCAAGAGTTCTACTGTCACCTCTGCATGTGTTAGTAAGTTAATGTAGGCGTCACAGGAGCGGGTACTGTGATGTGTTCCGTACGTGTGGATAAGATTACCCATTAATACGGTCCATATCGGGAGATAGTATTGGTCGAAAACTTCGAAAGAAGAGCGGTTTTAAGGGCAGAGGGAAAAAAGTGCCAAGGCAAGCGCCAAGGGAAAAAAACCTCTGCGACAGTCAGGTGCGGGTAGTAAGGGCAGTAGCGGATTCCTTGCTAGCTGCGATAGTTCATGCAAGGGTAGGTTAAGTTAGTAGCGGGTATCGTGCATCGATTACCGTGTCAGTGCTAAGGTCGTCATAAAGACATCAATCCGTTAGTGCTGCAGCAGAACCTGCTGCGTTGGGCTGCACTGCTACACTCGACCGGCTGGCCAAGTGCGGCAGCGAGCCGCGATGTTTCTGCGTCCTCTCCCCGGCGGTGGCGTCCATTCGTCGCGGTACCTCTGCGCGCAAATGACTGCGCGGAGAGGTTCCTGCCGCCGGTCGTCTGGGCCGCAACTTTACTGGGTGGCGCACGATTTCTTCAGCGACTCCTCCAGTGATTGTCCCTCCAGTGAGGCCGTCAGTTTGGCGTTGAATTCGTCAATCGCCCGCTGCTGGGCAGGCGTCCACTTCTGGGCAGCTGTCGACTGCGGTTGCAAAACCACAGGAGCGCCGGTCGTCACCGCAGTGGTCGCCCCAGAGCTCTGCGCCACAGGGGCGGGCTCTGTAGCGTCCTCAGCGTCGTCGCCGTCAGCGTCGTCGTCGTAGAGGTCGCGCGCCAGTTCGGCGTGCAGCTGCCGAATTTGTCGGCAGACCTCGTCCCTCTCCGCAGCAAGTTGGGCCTGGAAGGCCACCCTGTCTGCTGCCATGGCGGCTTTGAATGCCGCCGTTGCCTCCTCCGCGGCAACGCGCAGGTCGTCCCCGGGCCGCGTCGTCTTCTTTGGGGCGGATGGCGCCGGCCCCCTTTCCGCTCTCGGCCGGTCCGCGCCACCGTTGGCGGTGTTTTCCGGCCGGTCGCGGTCTGGGGGCGCGGCTGCCGCGCCGTCCCCTCGTCGTCGTCGTCGCCGCCGTTTCCGCCGACCATGCGGCGCCGCCGCAGCGGCCGCAGCGCCGACTCTGGGTTGGCTCCGGCTTGAAAAAGCCGGGCAGCCTCGCCAGTTGGCAACGTGAGGACCGCCACAACGGGCGCAAGTCGGCGTGTCTTCCCTGCCGCGCACGCAGTCTCGTGTGTCATGCTCGCCAGAGCATTTGACGCACCGCGCTGCGTTGCGGCAGTATTTGGCCACATGGCCTACCCCCTGGCATCTGAAGCACTGAGGGAGAGGGTCCATGTCGGCGGGGAGGGCTTCCACCGTCACTGGGAAGCCCAAGAGCTTCCGCAGGGCGAAGACGTCGCCCCCATCATCGACCGTTTCCACGGCGACAACGTAGAGCGGCGGCCTCGTCCTGTTGGTCCGGTTGTGCAACTTAGCAGTTACACCACCGAACCCTGCGCCCCGCAGCCCTTCCCGGACTGCTGCCTCGTCGCAGCACCATGGCAGGCCCTTCAGGAGCGCCCTGGTATACTTCGCGCGCTTCCCTTCAGACGTCGTCTGCAAGGGAGGAGCGTCGACGATGAAGGCGGCCACAGCGCTCTTCAGTGCCCTGTGGTCCGACTTCGTTGCTGCTTGTAGCGATATGGTCGCGTTCGAGTTGACCAGCTCGATGCCGACCTCTTTCTTGCAGCAGCCGACTATAATATCGTACACCTCGACCCACGCGCCACTGCACGAGATGTACAAGGGCGGGGGAGGTGTACGATCTTCTTCGGTCTTCTTACCGTGATCTGCAGCCTCGATGAGTTGCGTGACCGACGGCCCCTTCACTGCAGGTTTCTTCTGCTGCGCCGATTTCTTCACCATGCTGTGGTGCGGGAGGACACGACAATTTTGCAGCGTTGTTAAAACAACGCAACGACAATTTGCTTCGTTCCCGCCATAGCACGGACTTCCTTACAGCTCTCCGGCAACTGGAACAGATCGCGCTGCACCGACGATGCGCACGCCTCCGCTGCTCAGCTGCAACTACGTCACAGACAGGGAGAATAAATACAGAGAGGACGAGGAGGTGAAGGAGGGAGAGGTCAGGAAGGTGGAATAGGAGATGGGCAGAAAGGACGGTGTGGAAGAAATATACGTTAGACCGAGACAGACAGTAAAAGAGAGAGAGAGAGAGTTGGAGGATTGAAGACGAGAGTAAGGAATAAATAAATACCCACAAAAAGTGGGTATCCAGCTAGTAAGTTGTGAAATTACAAACCACATCAGGAAGAGACGAGCAACATTCTATATTCTGTATTCACCTAGATTAAAAGAAAATTCATGCATTCTTTGAAAATAGGAAAACAAAATATGTGGTTGCATGGGTGCTGTGAATGGAGGCCTGGAAGAAATGCATATTCATCAGGAAACAGTCATAGCAACAATCAAGGAATGTAAAGCTTGCAGGGAGGACCAAATCAACAAAAGAACAGGAACTAAATGGTCAGAGGAGGGGAAACGAGCTCATTTCAAAAATAAATAACGAAGTAGTTCTGGAGGAAGATTAAAGACAAGAAAATGTAGATCTCTTAGTGCAGTCCTTAGTTGGCTGATAACGAATAAACGATAAAAATAAGCCGTTCTCGGGGAAGATGCTTTAGGGGAAATGTAGAAACACGCGGGACAATACTGACCCATCGTCGTGTCTCAGAAGATAGGTTACGGAATGGTAACCTTACATTTATAGCTTTGCAGAAAGCTTTTGACATATTATCTGGAGTACAGTTTTGAAAATTTTGAAGTCAGCAGGGATAGAATGTAGGGAACGAAGAGTTCTATCCAACTTGTACAGAAAACTAAACTAAGAGAGTAAAAAAATAAAAATAAAAAAGCTTGAAAGAGACGCATTGGTCTGGAAGGAGTAAGACAAGTTTTCACAATTTCCCCAACGTTATCAAACAGTAAACTGAGAAAGCTATATAGGAAAATAAGCAGAAATTCCTAGGAGTTGAAGCTCAGGTAGAAAATAAAACCCAGCGATTTGTCAATGACACTGTAATTCTGTCAGAGACAGCAAAGGATCTGAAAAAGCAATTGAACGGAGAGATGAACATTAAAAAGAGCAAAACAATGGTAAGTGATTATAGTCAAATTATCAGAGGCAATGCCGCGGGAATTAGATTAGAAAACGAGACAATACATGTGGTAGTTTCATTTAGTTACTGGGGTACTAAAATAACTTACCAAAACGTAGAGTGGCAATGGGAAGAAAAGGAATTCTGAAGAAGTTTCGCAATCTCGTATATTTTCCTGCCAGAGACCAATATGCTGAGGTCATCGGTCCCTAGACTTACACACTACCTAAAAACGTATGCTAAGGATAACACACACTCATCCATACCTAAGAAAGGAACGAAAATACGACGATTGTGGGTGCACAAACTGTAACATGACGCGTCGGTCCGCGTTGCCATTCCCAGACGACATTTTTAACTTTTGTAATATTACTTGTCCAACAGGTAAGTAAAGGCGCATAAATAAATACTTCTGACAATTATTTCTGATAGAACGGCTCAAGACGAAGGCCTTTTCTCACTCAATAGTGAACCAACTTCTAGCCACTGCCGCTACATATTAATGAAATAGGGATGAAGTATATCATGGAATAACGACAATCACACCACGTTCGTTGAAGATATTTACAATAAGACGAAGTCTGACGAGAATCATGTGACTCAAAAAGAGGCACTACGTAATAAACAATTCCTTTCATTTCTTTTCAGTGGGCAGGTAACAAAGTCTGTGTTACAAATATACAGTGGGTAAAAATCCCAACTTGCCACGTTTACGTCTTATAAATGTACGACATTACCACAATGCAAGAAACATTCCAAAAAGTTAACATATATAAAATTCAATGCTCTAATTGTAAAGGCGATCTACATCGGCCATAAAGAACGAAATTTCAGTATGTGGTGCAAGGGACACATCGAATTTAAAAGAAGAAACATACCAATAAATTCACCTTTGCTGTTCACCTCGTACATGGTAGTATCCAGGTATACAGGTCGAAAACTAACTAGTAAAAACCCCACGCAACGATGAAGGCCAATTTTATGAACATTTATGAAGAGACTGAAATACACTCTCGCCTGAAAAAATCCAGAAGAACGACCCTTAATGAACACGGTTATTAAAAGACGCCAAGTTTTTTTTTTTTTTTTTTTTTTTTTTTTTTTTTTTTTTTTTTTTTAAATCTGCTGCCCACTATTTCGTTGTTTTCTTCACAGAAATTCGACACGTTCGAAGCTGCATGTTGTTTTGTAAGAATACTATTCTAAGTAACCGACGATGAGTCCAGGTTACGCCACGCATCTCCCACTCTTTCAAATGTTACTCGTTAGATTTACAACCGGCTTTGACGCCTCAATCATGGGAACTAATTTACATACTTTCTATATGAAAATGAATAATTACTTACAGCATTTTATACTAATTTTGAAATATGGCGGAATATGTCTCGTTTTACACAAAATCAAGTAAAAAATTTTATGTATAACTTGTCATATTTATGACACACCAATGTTTCTTATGGCCCCATTAGTCTCCACGAATTTTTTTCCAGTGCACAGGATTTTTACTATTTTATCACTGAGGTTCATATTAATTAAATTCAGCATTTGGAGTGCACATTTTGTTATTATAAACTCAAAACAGTTCACAATATATCCCGTAAACATTTTAACGCAATGGATTCTTTAAATTGTAACGTACCCATATTTAGTTCAAATGTTCAAATGTCTGTAGAACTTACGGGACTTAACTACGGGGTCATCAGTCCCTAAACTTACAAACTACTTATGAACTACCTAAGACTAAGGACGGCACAAATATCCATGCCCGAGGGGGGATTCGAACCCCCGACCGTAGTGGCCGTGCAGACCGTGACTGAAGCGCCTCAGTCCCCTCGGCCAACGTGGCCGGCCCATATTTTGTCATGTTATCTTTGTGAGCATTTATCATTGACGTTTTACTGTTTTCGTAACTGGACTTGGCTCTTTGGCAGTGTAGCCGAAGTTTTCGGCAGGTGTGTCAACATGCTCTATCTTATATGTGCTCACAACAATAATCAATTATGTACTCAGCTCTTACAAGCCGTAAAAATAAGTAGATTAAAAAAAATCTGAGATGGTAGCTTTCATACACGCATTACAATCTTCGAATCACCATATAAATCTGCAGATAGCGGTCAACTTCTCTGAGAGAATGCTCACTTACAAAAGGCAGAACAGAAATAGTTATTGAGTGTAACAAACATTTTCTGCTCTTACGCAACGATTTGCGTATCAAGAATCGATGGTATACGTATGAGAAAAAAAAAGGTACAGCTCTTGATTGCTAACATTTACTATCCGTGTGCGAAGCGAGGGTTCGTATGTTGATGTTCGAGAATTCGATCCTAAGGGCCTGATCGTCGCTTGGAGAATACGCGAGGAGAACGAAGCAGTCGCTGCGTCGTTAAGCAGTACTGTACTGTTCTTTCCTCCGACAAGTCAGCAGCACGCTTGGCCGATGCGTCCTCGTGGACTCAGCCTAGGGGACAGTCTGCCGGGATTTGTGAATCGTGTCGACAGATTGAAGAGCTTAGTTGTGAAGTAAATTTTTACTGTTTGGACCGTTCACGTGCAGGTCATTTAAATACAATTGAATCGCTGCATCTGGTAACAGCCACTTCAGTCCTACGCGCTTCGCCCAAGGCGCTAGACGCCGCCGATCGGAAACCGATGTCTTATGTTACACACTGTAACGCCGTGCATTCAAATCGCCAGAGAACTGGTTCTCCGTATGCGTCTCAAAACTGATCCTCCCCTTGTTAAAAGAACTATTTAAAATGTTATTCCTGTGAAGTTTGCGTTAGTTGAAATTTGAAGAAAAGAATTTTGGCGTTATGTGTTTGCAAATGTGTTGATTTCAGTCGTATTTAAGTATCCTTTCAGAAACTTAATGAACTCGAGCTTAAAGGTCCCTTAAAAGGTTGGTTGGTTGGTTGGTTGTATGTTTAGGGGGACAAAACTGCAATGGTCATCAGTCCCCCGGTTTTAAAAAGTATGTAATTTTCGCGGGGTAGAATAAGTTATAAGTTATCGCTGTAAAATGTTAACATTATATCATCACCATCATTAGAGACTGATTATGCCTTTCTGCGTTCAGCCTGGAGCTAAGTACCACTATTAAAATTCCTCCATGATCCCCTATTCAATGCTAACATTGATGCTTCGTCTGATGTTATGCCTTTTACTTCAAAATCATTCTGCACCGAATCTAAGTACTTTCTTTTTGGTCTACCTCGACTCCTCTTACTCTCCACTGCCAACCTCATGAGTCTCTTAGGTAACCTTGCTTCTCCCATGGGTGTAGCATGACCCAACCATCTCAGTCTGTTCGCTGTAACTGCTTCATCTATGGTGTTCATTTCCAGTTTTTCTTTGATTTCCTCATTATGGACACCCTCCTGCCATAGTTACCATCTATTAATAACTGCAATCATTCTTGCTACTTTCATATCTGTAACCTCTACATTATGAATAAGGTAACCTGTATCCACCCAACTTTCGTTCCCATCAAATCAAATGTTCAAATGTTTGTCCAGACTGGTTTGATGCATCTCTCCAGTCTATCCAGTCTATCTCATGTTAACGGCAACACTCATCTGTTCAAATGTTTGTATAGCTTATGGGACTTAACTACGGGGTCATCAGTCCCTAAGCTTACAAACTAGTTATCAACTAGCTAAGACTAAGGACGGCACAAATATCCATGCCCAAGGGGGGATTCGAACCCCCGACGTAGTGGCCGTGCAGACCGTCACTGGAGCGCCTCAGTCCCCTCGGTAACCGCGGCCGGCGGTCAATCACTTTTTGGTTTATATTAAGAGGTATGTCATACGAAGTTCACCGGGTCATCTAGTTTTATTGAAAACAACTTTCAGCAAGTTCAAGCGAATGAAGTCAACTGTCTGGTAGTCTTTGACTGAGGGCCAACACCCACACATTACCTGAGGGAATCGTATCGGTGGTTTGCTTGTCTCTTTTCTTCCCCTCTTTTTTTATTTTTCTGTGGGACGTCAACGGTAGCCGCGAATGGTTATTTGACAAACAGAACGGGAGCAGGAGCGGGCGCCGGCGGCCGAGGCGGCAGGTGTTGTGCTGTGGGGCGAGCGCACCTGCCATGCCGCCGCCGCCTAATGAGGCGTCTGGCTTCCCTCGGCGGCGCGGCGCTGAATTGCTGATACCTGACAATCAGCGGAGCCTCATCAATCACGGCTGCCGGAAAGCGAGTGCGGGGACACGCGTCGCCGCCCACGCGCCCACGCGCCCACCACAGCGCAACACAGCAGGCCCCACCTGCTCAAATGTCCCACCACACCCAGCCCGCACACGCTGCCTGCGCCGCGACATCTCAGCCGCCACCTCGACCAGAGACACTCTACAGACTGTTATCCGGTGTAGTATAGTAGGCGTCATGCAAGAAGGCGCTTCCGCGCATAGAGGCGGAGCGATAGGGAGAGCGTGGGGGGGGGGGGGGGGGGGGGGGGAGAGCACGGACCAAAGATGAGACTGCGCGTGTCCCTATCTAAGCTGTGTTGTGGTTTCAAACCAACATCTAAGTACCGTATTTTCAGTTATTTTTAGGAGCAACAGAAGTACATATATTTGGTGTTTGTGTTACGCTATGAATCTTGTACTATTTGCAATTTATGAAAGTGATTATCGGTGGGGAGATACTTCAAGCTGCTCTTGATCAATTTTATATGTCGCTGCCCACGCGCCCACCTCAGCACAGCACAACAGGCACCACCTGCTCAAATGTGTTGTAGTTTCAAACCAACATCTAGTACCATATTTTCAGTTATTTTTAGGAGCAACATAAGTACATATCTTTGGTGTTTGTGTTACGCTATCAATCTTGTACTATTTGCAATTTATGAATGTGATTATCGGTGGGGAGTTACTTCAAGCTGCTCTAGAGCAATTCTTTATGTCGCCACCCACGCGCCCCTCCACAACACAACAGGTACCACCTGCTCAAATGTCCCACCACACCCAGCCCGCACACGCTGCCTGGGCCCGACATCTCAGCCGCCACCTCGACCAGGGGCACTCTACAGGTTGTTATCCGATTCACTATAGTAGGCGTCGTGTAAGAAGGCGCTCCCGCGCATAGAGGCGGAGCGATAGGGGAAGCGTGGAGGGGAGCTCGGACCAAAGATGAGACTGCGCGTGTCCCTATCTACATCTACATCTAAAACTAGTGGGTGGAGCTGTCCCTTCCTTGCACCAAACGAAGGGGCCTTTTTATTTTATTTTATTCTTTTTTTATGTCATATAATGTTGAACTCAATAGGGCCCAAAAGTGGAGCTGCCTCCTTCTTGCGCCAAACCCCTCAATTGTAGCAGCACGACTTCTCTCTGCAGTATATCATAAGGTGAAGCGTTTTATCCATTACAGCAACAGTTAAGATTATAAATAAATGAAATGCAGCAACCAGTTGCTTGTCGTTATTTATTTTTAACTTCAACGACCGGTTTCGGGCGCTTGAGTGCCCTTCTTCTGGTCTCTATACAGACAAACAAGTGCATTTGTATACAATAAGGCTATAGGACGTATAAAAGTCGATTACAGAAATATGCAGCAGTTTCGAACCAAATAGAATGTAATAAATATAAGTTCATATAATTGGATGAAATTAACACTTACTTTTGTGTACTGTTGCTTAATAAATAAACATGCTACATGTTTATTTACGAACGCGTGCTACATGTAGCGTGTTTATTTATTAAGCAACAGTACAAAAATGTAAGTGTTAATTTCATCCCATTATATGAACTCATCTTTATTACATTCTATTTGGTTCGAAACTGCTGCATATTTCTGTAATCGACTTTTATACGTCCTATAGCCTTATTGTATACAAATGCACTTGTTTGTCTGTATAGAGACCAGAAGAAGGGCACTCAAGCGCCCAAAACCGGTCGTTGAAGTTCAAAATAAATAACGACAAGCAACTGGTTGCTGCATTTCATTTATTTATATCATAAGGTCTTGAGCACCTCTAACAGTCACTTTCCGCCACTTCCGTACTTCATGATAAAGAGCAGACATATTATACAACACATACAGTTTACTTCTTTTTCAGAGTCAATCGCTGCTACTTAATTAGCAAAATTAATAGAACAGACTTTACAAAATTTTATGTCAACTGTACGTTTCAAACAGGGTAATGTAACATAACTATTTACATGTGAAATAATAAATTTTTATGACATCTCTTTTCACATCATCTTTCCTTTTGTAAGTGAGCATATCGACCTAATAGGAAGGAATTCTTGATTTGTTATTTGTATTATTACATTACAATGTATCTCCAAGTGATAACAGTGGTGCGTAAATATTATTCGCTTAACTATAGGTATCGCGAAATCCGATCTCAGTTTTTTTTCAGCTGCTTGGAAAATGAATCAAGTATGACAACGAAATAACAAAATGACCATTCGGAGTTCGGCGCACAAGACGCACGTGTAGAAGGAAGACAGATGTCGAGTATCTTAGAAGCAGGGCACGTACTTACGTTCGGAAAAGAACTCATCTGCATCTACATATCTACATCTACATAGATACTCTGCAAATCACACATAAGTGCCTGGCAAAGGGTTCATTAACCACTTTCATAACTTTTCTCTACCGTTCCATTCTCTAATAGCGTGCGTGGAGAAAGAACACCTAAATCGTTCCGTTTTCGATCTGATTTCTCTTATTTTGTTGGGATGATCTTGTCTCCCTAAGTAAGTGGGTGCTAGCGAAATATTTTATATTCAGAAGTAAAAGTCGGTGATCGAAACTTCGCAAACAGATCACGCCGCAATGAATAACGTCTTTCTTTTAATAATTTCCACCCCAATTCGTGCAACATTTCCGTGATAAAACAAACCGAGCTGACCTTCTCTGAACCTTCTCAATGTCTTCCGTCAGTCCCACCTGGTGAGGGTCCCACAAAGGGCAACAGTACTCTAGGAGAGGACGCACAAGTGTGATGTAGGCAGTCTCTTTGGTGGAGCTGGTGCATCTTCTAAGCGTTCTGCCAATGTAACGTAACCCCTGGTTCGCCTTCCCCACAATATTTTCTGTGTGTTCTCTCCAGTCAAAGTTGTTCGTAATTGTAACTCCTAGGTATTTGGTAGAAGCTACGACCTTAAGGTTTGACTGATTTCTCGCGTAATTGAAGTTCAGTGGATTTATTTTAGTGGTCATGTGTATTACTTCACACTTTTCTTTATTTAGTGTCAATTGCCAATTTTCGCACCATGCAGAAATTTGGCTAAATCGCTTTGCAGTTGCTTTTGATCCTCTGTTGACTTCACTAACCGATAAACGACAGCATCATCCGCGAACAGTCTAAGGGAGCTACTCAGATTGTCTCCTAAATCGTTTATAAACACGAGGTAGAGTAGGAGACCTATAACGCTTCCCTGTGGAACGCCAGATATCACTTCTGTTTTACTCGATGACTGCTGTGTTGTCACGTGACTGAGTTTCTCTCATTATGAGCAACAGGTTTTCTCATTTACAGGTGAAACCAAATGTTGATTTTAACAATAAAACCACTTCTTGCATTCTTATTACACATCTAGTAGTAATGGTAACGTAATTTCATCTTCTTATTAATATTAATGCAGTGATTGTAGTGTTTACGTGTGCCCAGGTGAAAAGTACCGCATGGTCAGTTATTTTTAGGAGCGACAGAAGTACCTATCTTTGGTGTTTAAGTTACGTTATGAATCTTTTACTGCTTGCAATTTATGAATTTGATTATCGCTGGGGAGATACTTTAAGCTGCTCTTGAGCAATTTTATATGTCAGCAAGTAAGACATTTCTGGTGAAAATCTGCTTTTAATAACGTTATACAAAGCTAAACATTCATAGAGACTATTCACTATACCAATAGAGTCCCTTCATGCCGAGTGCATGAATGTTGTTTCCTCGCTACCCTATTATTTAATGTAAACAGCCAATACTTTGCTTGTTTTATGTTTTGGCATCGCGGTCTGCGGCAAAAGTCCTAAAATATACACGCTGATATTTGATCTTATACTCCTGTGTAAAATGCAAACTGAAGGACTCACAGTACAACGACAACAATCTTTCGCTTAAAATCAGTAGTTCTGTTGCTTGTAAAAACTGTAGCTAACGCATTAATTCTTGCAGTTGCGAAGAACTAACGCCAATTTTACTACTAAAATGCAATAAGAATACGCTAATATGTTTTACTGTTAAAATATACGGTTAATTTACACAATAGAGATTAAGAACTGCAACTCTCAGCTATATCTCGCTTTACTCGAAATGATGAAAATGGTTTCCTGCCCCGAGTCACGTGACTCAGATGTTGGTTTCAGTGTAATGACGTCACGCGCAGTCTATATTATCTATGGTCTGTGGTGGGGAGGAGCTACGGCCGAGCGCCAACAGCTGAGTCTGCAGGAAAAAACACTGCAAACCTTGCGGTCAGTCGTGCGCTTAGAGAAGGAATTATTATTGGCTGCCGGTGCGGTAATGGAGGGGGATGCGCAGAATGGCTGAAAACTGGACCACCTTCCTACGTGACGCCGACTATCAATTTTCGAACTCCATGAAACAAAACGACAATCGGTTACAAACTACAGTGCACACACACACTTCATTTAACATGTAAACGTCTCTGGAGACATTAGGACTTACGTTATGACATGTTTTATGTGATTTCCTTCCGTGACAATGATGCAACGCAGAGAGATAATGAATTCTTCTAAGTGTCAGAACAAAGATGCTGCCGATGACCAAAATGGGTGTTGTAAGCTCAGCAGTGTCTTTTGAGGAGATTGCTGTACAGCTTCTCTTGAATATAGCCCCACAAAAAGGAGTTCAGATTGAGAGAATATGGCGACAAGTCGAGGCCCACGCCATTTTAAAATACTGTTTTTGGCAGAGTTAGATATACACCGAGAAGTAACATGAATAACACTACCGAGACGAAGTTTTGTTCCCTTTACACAGGCATCTTAGTTTGATATCCGTAATACTTGTGGTGCAACCGTGCGATGCCTTAACGAATCTCTGCGCAATTGCTGCAAACTCTATACATCTTAAAGTGTTTACTTTACTGAAGCCTTCTTCTTCCTCCATAGTTTTGAGGCTTCGTACATTCCTCTATTACCAAGTTGACGACTTCATCATACCAGGGAATACGCCCTCTCAAACGAACCTCCCGTTGCTGTGGTGGAGTGGCCAAGCGCTCTAAGGCGTCTTGCTGAGGAGCAAGCGGTTGCTCGCCGCATAAGGTGCGAGTCGTCCCTCGGTCATGGGTGTGTGTGTTGTCCTTATATTAGTTTAAAGTAGTTTAAGCAGTTTTTATGCTTAGAGACTGATGACCAAAAGCAAGTTAAGTCCCTTACATTTACAAAAATTTGAACTTATGAACCCATAGTTTACTCAAGCTGTAACATAAATTTCTCTTAAGATCAATTCGATCCTTTATCTCTTATTTAGTTGGGTAAAAAGCAGTCAACAATCTGAAGATTGGTTTGAACACCACAGTGCTTTACTAGGCATGGTCCTGTTTGGAGGTGGTATGACGTTGCCTTCCTCCGACCTTCGAACTGACTTACCCAGCCAGTTATATGGGGACCTACAGTTTAACGTAGTTTCCGAACCACGGTGCTTCTCGGTACTTTTCACGTGAGCAATATTGCCAGAGGGGAAAGAAGTGGAAAGGTACAGATAAAAATCCTAGGACTTGGCGAGGATCGAACCCGCGACCTTTGGATTCATAGTCTCGCACTCTACCACTCTGCAACCGTGGCGTCTTATTTAGCTCTCAGATCAATTAATCTAATTTTCACTATTTCTCTCTAGCATCGAGTTTCATTAGCTTCTCGTCTTTTCTTGATTAAGTTGCTTATAGATCACGTTTCATATCTTACTAACACTTTCAGTAAATACCCTCTCCACTTCGGCGACAGACAATTATTTTGCGTGCCAAACAGCAACTCTGAATTAGTAGTTTTACTGTCTAATTTCCTACTCAATTTCTTTCAGCTTTGTTTGATTTTATTAGACTTCATTCTACTACCCTCACTTTACTGTAGGTGAAGTTAATATAGAAACATGAATTTACTCTATTCGATTGTTATTCAGTGTCTTTTGCTGTCTCTAACAAAATTTATTAGTGTCATCGGCAAACTTCAACAACTTTATTTCTTTTCACCAGATCTGAAATATCTCTCCAAATTTCTTCTTAGCCTCCTTTCTATAAATTTAAATTTTCAAACTGAATAAAATGTCGTAATAGGCTATATTCCTCAGACCCACTGTGTTCAGCATCTCGTTATAGCCTAAGTAACATCTGATTTCTGCATAATTTGTAGTTAATTTTTCGCACCCTTCGTACCCTCTGAATTACCCTAAAACGTCCAAGAATTTCAAAGAGGGTGCTCCATTCGACAATGTCAAAAGCACTCTGTGAATCTACGAATACCTTTATTCCTTCTAACATAAGTCTCAGAGTGAGCATAGTCTCGCTTGTTCTTACTATTTTACTAAAGCAAACATACCTTCCCCGAAGTCAGTCTCTACTAGTTTTGATTCTTCTGTACATTAAACATGTGAACACTTTCTAAGATTAACCTAATTTTTTTTCTTTTTTTAATGTACATTTGTCAGCTTCTACTATCTTTGGAACATGAAGTCGTAGATGCTTAACAAACATCGTAACGAACATTACTTTATCCTATTTTAATACTTGAAATGTATATTAGTAGCAACTGTTATTAATATTGAATGAAGAAACGAACAAGAAGTTCAAGAAACAACTAAATAAAATAATATAGTGCAAACTACTAGCGGAGGTACTGGCTGCTCGGCTGTATGTACATTTAGCACATTATTACTGCACTCCCTGGTACGAGTACGACTCGTAAATAGAATCTAGAATCTTCGCAAGACTATGAAAGCCCTCATTGGATTTCTTATAGATTATTTTAACCAAATTTTAGTCACCGCTACCATTTCAGAATGTGAAAGTGAGGCTTACTTCCAATTTCTCAAATCTTCTTCGGATCAATTGACATTAATTTGATACCGATCGTCCATTTGAATGTAAATCTGATAGTTGAAAAGTTGCTGTTCTCTTATTTTAAGTGCAATTAAAGTAAGAGTACTCCATTAATTTTTGTCCTTTATTTTTTTTCGCAGTTCACAATCTAATGGTCTGCTTTCCATCTCTACAAGGATTTATTCACGACTGGAGTATAACGATACGTCGTATACATGTGGTAGATATCCTACACCATGGAGAAGGTGATCGCCACGTTTCAGCCGTTGTATACAAATGGCCCCAGGTAATAAATATCGCGTGATTTAGTGGTTCTGTCGAGGTCCAGCTTCATGAACACAGTCGTTATCGTCTTCGAACACAAGTGTCTCCACAGACACTCATTAATGAAGATGCAGAATACAGGGTAAATAAATTTGCTCATTCATGTTCACGACATCGTGAATGAATAGTCCGAAGTCACGAGTCGGAAAACGTCACCTACGGACACACAGACGCTTTGTTGCGACTTCTCCGGCGTTCCACGGCACATTATTTTCAGAGACAGACGGCACCTTACTCGGCCTTACAAAGCAGACAACTGCCCAGCGTCAAGGTTCTTAGAAGGAGAGAGCGAGCGCAGTGCTACACAGGGACATCTTAGGCCTCACCGAGGATAGCGGTTCCAATCCCTATCCTACCATAACGATGTAAGTATGCTCTTGCTTTTCAGAAGGTGCGTACAACAAATTAGGTAAATGGTTGTGGAAGACAGAAGGAAGAGTTCTTTCCCGGACGTAAGTACGTGCCCTGCTTCTAAGAAACTCGACATCTGTCTTCCGTCTTTAGGGGCGACTTCGACTTGTACGCCGAACTCTGAATGGTCATTTTTCTGTTTCGTTGTCATACTTGATTCACTTTCCAAGCACATGAAAAAAAAAAAAAAAAAAAAAAAAAAAAAAAAAAAAAAAAACTGAGATCGGATTTCGCGGTACCTATAGCCAACCGAATAATATTTACGCAGCACTGTTATCACTTGGAGATACATTGTAATGTAATAATATCCATAATAAATCAAGAATTCCATCCTATTAGGTATCGATATGTTCACTTACTAGAGGAATGATGATGTGAAAAGAGATGCCATAAAAATATATTATTTCACCTCTAAATAGTTGTTTTACATTAATCTATTCGAAAAGTACAGTTGACATAAAGTTTTGTGAAGTCTGTTCTATTAATTTTACTAATTAAGTAGCAGCGATTGACTCTGAAAAAGATGTAAACTCAATGCTTTGTATAATATGTCTGCTCTTTACTATAAAGTACGGAATTGGCGGAAAGTGGCTGTGAAAGGTGCTCAAGACCTTATGATAGGCTGCAGAGAGAAGTCGTGCTGCTACAATTGTGGGGTTTTGCGCAACAAGGAGGCAGCTCCACTTTTTGGCTCTATTGAGTTCAACATTCTATATAAGGCCCCTTCGTTTGGTGCAACAAAGAGGCAGCTCTGCCCACTAGCTTTAGAGAAATCCAACAGATTCCCAGAACCGGGCAACATCTTTATGTCATACGACAGAGCGTTCGGTAATATAGAAAAGTGTTTGAGGTTGGAGGTTGATGGAAAGAGTTTTTCTTTCTGTGGACTATGCTCGCATTATCAGAAGAACCAGCCCCAAATTTCATGTTACTGAAGTGGACCAACGATTTATTTTCATCTTTGTTGACACTTTGAAGATTTTTTTGTAAATAACCCTTACGTATCATTATCTAACAAGAAAAGAGGGAAAAATTTAATCAAGAAGCAAAGGGATTATTCAATCCAGTGCGACCGTAGGGATGACTGTCTTCGATAATGCGCAAATTTGCAAACAAGTACCTGCGAGTCTCATAACAATGGACCACCTTCATCAAGCTTATGATTGTCTCCTCCCACTTAAAAGCCAAAGTGTAAAGATGGCAGAGCTGACCAGAAAGTATGTTGGGCAAAACGAAATGTGGTTTTACGATCAGTTGACGTCAGATGCTTCAAACGATCCTGAGGAGACTGAAGGGGAGCTAGAATACTGAAGAAGAACTGTAGAATTAATGTATTATATCAATAATTTTGTACTTTCTTTATTAATAAATGTTTTATAAAATGAAATATGGAGCAAAACGGAGGCAGCTTCAAAATTCAAAACTGTATTGCACGTACCTAAGTGGTGTGTATTATCGTCAGTAGTATACCCCACAGCTTAAAACAAGGCTGACAATTTTTACGTTTTGGTAAAAACTGAATTTTTAAAAGTTTTTTTTTTCTTTTTTGCCACAAACTGGATGAAGTGGAGCTACGTCCTTCTTGCACCAAACCATTCAATTGTTAGTTCAATTTCTATCATCACGATGCTTGAAAAGTTTCAGAATACGTAAGTTAGTAAGTTCAGTTACTTTACTTCATTTCCAAATTAGAGATATACCAGATTTTTCCCATCCCATAAATCAGTTACATTTCCAAGTACTATTTCAAAGTGCAGACATTATCGTGCCTCTGAAGGGGAGAGTATCAGGAAAGTGAAAACTTCGTATGAGGACATGTGCTTTACTTCAAAGTAACGAAATACAACCAGTGTGAGGGCACGTGTATCAATAGACAACAATGAAGTTGCATATTACCTTGCACGGGAACTGGGCGTACAAACTGTATCGGGAGAGTACTGCTCAAACCACTGAAGATGGCCAGTGCAATTGTCCTGCCTTGACCTGTCTGAACGGAGTAGGTATCACAGTTCCCTGTACTAAGGCAACTCTACCAAGTAAGTTGTACTGACCGCTTTTGTACAATGTATTCAACATAGACTTTTGTAAGGAATCTCTCTACAGTACTACATAAAGTGATCGAGCAAAGCCAGTTGTTTCTTCCGTCGAAACGCTTTTACGCCAAGCACCTGGGCATAAAACCAAACATACGCTATTATCTTCCCCCGAGCATTAAGGTGAAAGAATATACGGGCGTACCATACACGGAGTGGAACAAAAAGCTAACGAAGAGGAGGAGGAGGAGAGTGAAGCAGGCGTTCCGCAGCAAGAAGCTTTTACGAGATGCAGTGCGTAACTGGCGCTGCAAGTCGTTAGTTTTTGTAGCGGGCGATAAACACGCAAATTTTACGACTGCCAGCAATACAATATATAACTTTATAGTTTTTGCTGCAGTAATTCTGAGTGACGCTGGTCGGCGCCTTGGGGTTTGCTGCACATGAGGAGGCCGTAATAGGCTGTCGGTCTGAAAGGTGATCGGAAAACGATAAGTCAAGATGATGCGAAATCGTCGCAACACTTGGAAAGCAGTGCTGTTGTAATAGTCATTGGTAACAGCATTATCACAGTGAACACAAAATAAAGGAAGCTCAAGCTCGTACAAATATACAGAATTCAAGTGAGGGTTTCAACAAACATTATGAAGGTCGGCTGTCAACGTGCATCCCATATAATTTCGTTGTTTTGCTTTATCACGTACGACAGATACTAAAATGTTCAAATGTTTACAGAGCTTATGGGTCTTAACTACGGGATCATCAGTCCCTAAACTTACAAACTACTTATGAACTAGCTAACACTAAGGACGTCACAAATATCCATGGCCGAGGGGGGATTCGAACTCCCGACCTTAGTGGCCGTGCAGACCGTGACTGGCGCGCCGCAGTCGACAGAGATTCTTTTCTCTAATATTTTCCAATATTTTCCATGTCAGTACGAAAATTCACTCTGGGAAACTAAACTAATGTGTTTAGTTATCAGTTGATTATAATTGGTAGATCAACAGGTACCTCTAACCACCTGTCCTAAACATGCACGATCACTGGTTTGAAAGAATATCACATGCAGATAGGTGAGCGCAGATTAAAATTCTTTGTATAACTCTGTAGCAGCAGCACTGAAAAGACAGTTGAAACTAATCATACAAGCCACATGAACAGTGATTGGGAATTTGTTTATTCTAATTTGGGATTAACGATAATGATTAAATTCAATAACAGTATGGGATTCTTAAGAGTGATGATTTCAGCAATATTTTACTAGATTCAAATTGAAACGAACTTATTGCTTCATCATTCACGGTTCACTTCATTCACCGTGTACTCCCGTGGATGTTTCCGATGCTCATGGAAGGCAATAAAACTTGTTATCGATTAATCTGTACGATTAAGAAATTTTGTGTAAGCAGTTAAGGATTAATATTTTTTAGCTTAGTCCACCCAGTCCTTGTTGACAAACTAACATAAGATAAACTCGTATGGAGCCGTATGTGTGAAACATAACCAAGAATGGCACCGAAAGTATAATTCTCGGATTAAATGTTTTTAAATGTATGTGACTTAACTACTCTGGTTACCAATCCCTAGGCTTACAAAGTACGTTAACTTAAACTAAGCTAAAGACAACACATACACCCACGCTCAAAGAACAACTCGAACCTCCGACGGGGAGCAACCGGGTGCTCTGCAGCGAAGCGCCTTAGAGCGCTTGGTCATTCCACCGCGGCTTATAAATCTTGTACAGCAAAAATTAATCTTTACTCTCATGACGTAATTAGTGCTGCCGATAAGGGATCTCAAATTGATTCCTTTTCATGTTGTGTATGCCGTGGATGCTACTGTCTTGCAAGTTATCAAAACCCGTGTCTACAGGTTTGCGCAGGTACGAATACATTAAGGTGACAAAACATAATGGACACCTCCTGTTACCGTGTTGGACCTCCTTTTGGTCAGTAAGGGCAGAAGCTCGACGTAACACGTACTGAACAAGTCGTTGGAAATCTCGTGAAGGAATATCGAGCAATGCTGCCTCTATAACGTACCCTAATTGTAAAAGCGTTGCCGGTGCAGGATTTTGGGCACGAACTGACTTGATAAATCCCGTAAATGTTTGGTTGAATTCATGTCGGAAAATGTCGGTAGACCAGGGGCGTCGTCTCCATGCATGCGGCGCGTGCCTAACAGTTACAACCGTAGAAGAAAAATTACTTTCTCACAGTAAGCGCAGCAAGTGCTCTACGCACTGACTACTCTGCATGCGGAGGAAGAGCCGCCTCAACTCGCTGCTCTCGACCCCCACCCTTGTTTTGACACTCCGTCTCTAGTCCAGCGCGTCCGCTTGCTGCCGACGGGTCGCTACATCCAATGCCAAAAAACATCCCCACGCGCGCCTACCCCCACACTGGCACTGCATGGTGGCAAGCCGCGGCTCCACCGCATCGCCTTTGCGACTTTAACATTGTCGGGAGGATGCGCGCGCACCTGCCCGCACCCTCCTTTGCGCGGAACTTCCTACCACAGATGCATGTGGCCAAGTCGCAGCAAGTCAACTACCCTCGTGCGTGACGCACATAGTTGAGACGGGCCGACGTGCAACTGAGCTTTATTCTGTGTTACGTCAGTGGTTACGATTCTGTTCCCAGACTTAGCGTTGCTTTTTTATTTATTTATTTATTATTTAACATGCCCCCTACATAGTAATATTACATGTTTGATGGTTAGATTCAGGCGGTTACATCAAATATTTTTGCAAACACAAGTACAGTATATAAGTTGACAGGGTTTTACAAAGGAACAAACAATTTTATACATCAGGAAATCTTATTGAATTACAAAAATTGTAAAATTCTGTAGTGAATTTATGTACTAAGTCATATTTACTGACGGGCTATCCTCCTCCTTTGGCAGCTATTTTTTTCCTGAGATGGTCCCTCTCTTTCAATAACTTGCAGCAGTCAAAAAGCACGTGGTCAATAGTTTGGACAGCACTGTTACATGTGCACGTTCCATCTTCAATTATTTTGAACCGCTGATAGGAGGCTTTCAGTTTCCCATGATCTGTTAACATAGCTGTAAAATTCGGAGATATTGGAAGTTTAATCAATAGACGTTGTCGGATCGTAGGAAAATATGGTTTAGTGCTTCCCCCGTTTTTTGTTCTGTGCCACTCAATGTCCCATTTGTTCCTAAACTCTTCTCGAAGTTTCTTCTTTACGGCAATTGTAGGTATTTTGTTGTAGCGTATTGATTGTCGTGATCGAGCTGCTCCTTTAGCAAGGTTGTCAGCTAGTTCATTTGCCCATATTCCTTGTGTGCCTTAACCCATTCGAATGGCACCAGCCAGTTGTGTGTCTGCAACCTTCTGATTTGACATCTTATTTCTTCGATCAACAAGTTTTGGTTCTTCGGATTTCGCAAAGAGTCCAAAGTAATCCTGCTGTCGGTGTGAATTACTGCAGTTGCTTCAGTATTCGAGAGATTATTTATGAACTCAAGAGCATTGAGGATGGCAAATTGTTCCGCTTGATTGTTTGAGCATTCATTAGACAGTTTTAGCTGTATCTGGTAAATAAGCTTCTTATTAACAAATATTGCTATCCCCGAACCCACTCCGTCGTCTGACTTGCTTCCAAATGCGTATATTTCAACAGCATAGCGTTTGCTGGCGTCCTTCTTAGTTATCCTTGTAAAGTCTGCCGGGTGTGCCCAGCTTCTTGTGAGTTGTATTACTCTCTTGTATTTTGTTTACTTTGATTTAGTTTTTAACGGTCTTAGTGCTCAATGAAGCCTGTCCATAAAACCCAGTGAACTTCCTTTCTTCTTCAGATTTCAAAAAGATTAAAAATTCTGTAATACAGGAATCAGAAATTAATTAAAGAACCATTTAGTTGAAGATAATTCTTAGTAAAAAAGAGGAAAGAAAAGGAAACAGTTGTTAGAGGATGACCTTGCCCTGCTTTGAATTTGTAATAGGCATAAAGATAAGAAGCAAGAATACATACAGTATTTTCAAACAGAACAGTATAGGAAAACTAGTTGGTTTAATGGTTGTGACGTTAAGCAAAAGTTGTTCTGCTGGCCTTGTCTCTTGTTTGCTGCTGATAGAACAAGCGTGTGAACTATGGAAGGGTTCAGTAATTTGAATGTGTTGTCAGTGTCAATTTCAAGACACGAAAAAATCCTTGGACATATTAGAGCAAGTCTAGAGTGTTCAACATTTGGTAGAACAAGAATAGATCATCAGTTGAATCAACAACTCAGAACTTCTGTGCTACTTCATAACGAGGTTGTAACGAACAACAGGAATATTTTAAAACGACTTTTAGACTGTGTAGGTTTCTTAGCCAATCAAGAGATCCCATTCAGAGGTCATAATAAATCGGTTGATTCTCTAAACACAGGGAATTCGTTGAACTGCTAAATCTCATTAGCAAATATGATGCCAGATTTGCTAACCATATGAAAGAAAGTAAAGTTTGCCTTGGAACGTCTCCTACTAATAAAAATGAACTTATAATATGTATTTCAAAAGTTATTTTTAGTGCACTGAAAGAAGAAATTCTACTAGATGAAACAACAGATTCCATCAGTAAGTCTCAGTTATCTACATGCCTGAGATACTTAAATGATAAAGAAGAGGCCCTGATGTAAATGCATATCGCTCTGCTGAAGCGTTGTCAGACATGTTGTCCAAACTGTAGAAGAATTTAATTTGGAATCAAAACTAGTTGTTCAGACTTAAGATGGAGCGGCAGTTATGGCAGGCCAAATTACTGGGCTACAGAAACGCGTAAAGAAAAAGTATCCACGGGCTACATTCAGTCACTGCTACAGCCACGTCTTAAATTTAGTTTTACGGCAGTCTTCTAGTGCTATTAAGGCCTGCCGTGTATATTTTTTAAGACAATGTCTGGATTGTCAGCCTTTTTTCCACTTCACCAAAAAGAACTCGTGCATTCAAACAATTTGCGGAAAAGAGGATTCCTAAAGTCGAACCTACACGTTGGAACTTTTGTTCAAAACTTGTTAACACAGTTCAAGAAATGAAAAATGGGTTAATTATGTTTTTCGAAAACATAATGGAGAAATAAAGGAGCAATACTGCCTATATTATCGTACGGCTCACCGATGTGGATAGACGCACTAGAGCGACGATACAACCGTACCAAAATTAATAGAGTCCAACGGTTAATCAATTTAAAAACGGTTAAAGCTTACAGAACGACGTCCAGCGAAGCACTTTGTGTACTTTCAGGTCTCATGCCTGTAACACTTAAGATACAGGAAATAGCTAAATATTATAACCTGGTCAAAACCAAAGACGCCAAACAGACAATCGACATCGCCCTAGAGTACAGAAGCTGGGCACACCCAGCAGACTTTACAAGGATAATTGAGAAGGACGTCAGCAAAAGCTACGCTGTTGAAGTATACACAGATGGAAGCAAATCAGACGACGGAGTGGGTTCGGGGATAGCAATATTTGTTAATAAGAGGCTTACTTACCAGATACAGCTAAAACTGACTAATGAATGCTCAAACAATCAAGCGGAACAATTTGCCATCGTCAATGCTCTTGAGTACATAAATAATCTCTCGAATACTGATACAACTGCAGTAATTCACACCGACAGCAGAATTACTTTGGACTCTTTGCGAAATCCGAAGAACCACAACTTGTTGATTGAAGAAATAAGAAGTAATATCAGAAGGTTGCAGACACACAACTGGCTGGTGCATTTCGAATGGGTTAAGGCACATCAAGGGATATGGGTAAATGAACTAGCTGACAACCTTGCTAAAAGAGCAGCTCGATCACGACAGTCAACACGCTATAACAAAATACCTACAAGTGCCGTAAAGAAGAAACTTCGAGAAGAGTTTAGGAACAAATGAGACATAGAGTGGCACAGAACAAAAATCGGGGGAAGCACTAAACCGTATTTTCCTACGGTACGACAACGTTTAATGATTAAACTTCCAATATCTCGGAATTTTACAGCTATGCTAACAGGTCATGGGAAACTGAAAGCATACTATCAGCGGTTCAAAATAATTGAAGACGGAACGTGCACATGTAACAGTGCTGTCCAAACTATTGACCACGTGCTTTTTGACTGCTGCAATTTATTGAAAGAGAGGGACCATCTCAGGAAAAAAATAGCTGCCAAAGGAGGAGGATGGCCCGTCAGTAAATATGACTTAGTACATAAATACACTACTGTCTTTTACAATTTTTGTAATTCAATAAGATTTCCTAATGTATAAAACATTTACAATTCTTGTAATTCATTAAGTAATGTAAAAAATTGTTTGTTCCTTTGTAAACCCTGTCAACTTGTATACTGTACTTGTGTTTGTAAGAACATTTGATGTAACCGCCTGAATCAAACCATCAAACATGTAATATTGCTATGTAATGGGGCATGTTAAATAATAAATAAATAAATAATGGTTGGGATTCTTTGTTTGTAGCAAAGGCTTACGGATTTATTTCATTTCTGTCTGAGTACAAGCCAAAGGAACTTCCGCTAGGTTTGGGTCACTTATGAAGTTGCAGTTCATGACTCTTCCAAGCAAAGAGAAATATGAACGCCAACAATTTCACAAAATTATGGGCGAAACCTATAAACTGGCCTCCTTAATATTGTCAATATCTGTTTCAGCTGCAACAGTGGATCATTGTTTTTCGGCGTTCAGAAGGATTCATAATTATACAGGGTGTTACAAAAAGTTACGGCCAAACTTTCAGGAAACATTACTCACACACAAAGAAAGAAAATATGTTATGTGTACATGTGTCCGGAAACGCTTAATTTCCATGTCAGAGCTCATTTGCACTGAAATGAGGAGTGACACATTGGTGGGTGAACCATTCGCGGAAGTGTATCCGTGGAGGCCAATCAGTTGCTGATAGTGCTTGCACACGCTGTACATGGTACGGAAACAACTGGTGCTCCCGTAGCACTCTCCATACAGTGACGTGTTCAACGTTACCTTGTACAGCAGCAAGTTCAAAAAAATGTTCAAATATTTGTACAGCTTATGGAACTTAACTGCGGGGTCATCAGTCCCTAAACTTACAAACTACTTATGAACTAGCTAATCCTAAGGACGGCACAAATAGCCATGCCCGAGTGGGGATTCGAACCCCCGACCGTAGTGGTCGTGCAGACCGTGACTGGAGCGCCTCAGTCCCCTCGGCCACCGCGGCCGACCAGAAAACTTCGATTTTGGTCTATATTTATGGAACTGATGCTGGACAACAGCATTTTTTCGTGCGACGCAAAATACACTGCCAAATCAAATATGGCAATATTTGTCTCCAAAATGGCGTCTAATCGATTCGAAATGTCCAACCGGAGGTAGCCGAAGGCTCCGAGTGAAATGGCGCGAAATCTGCGCCTCCGGAACAACCGCTCCGTTTCCAGATAGCTATCACCTGATCTGTACCGACAGATGGCCCAGCTATTTTTATTATTGGAACTTACGGGTATTTGCAAAACTTCAAAGTCGATTTTCTCGAGAGTTTTAGAGAGTTGGGTGGAATGGCTTTGGCTGAATGTTATTTGTGTTCTGAACTTCACGTACTGTAAATATCAAAACATTCTAAAATCCTATACCCATTTGGTCTCCTTGTCAGACTCGAGTAGGTGCGTGGCGGACGTACTTTGTATACCATTCCTCCTGTTCCAGTCGCGAACGGTGCACGGATCACCGCCAACGTCAGTTCCTTTGGAACAGACAATAATAATAAACATCAACGCCATGACAGGCTTACGGTGATAGAATTGTGTTTCTCCCTCTTGCGGGACTCACACTATAACGTGTGCTAGTATGTGAGGGATGTAGGTAAGTGCAACACATGGAAGTTTGGGTCTGGCTGGGGAGCGTTTCACGGGTGGCCAAGTGGTGCTGGGCGCCGTGGCTCAGCGCGCCCGGTCAGAGGGCTCAACGCCCTCTGTAATAAAAAAGCTGAGCCAGGAACACATCGAACAAGAAAGAACAAAACACGAACAGCGTCCGCAACGGACAGAAGTACCCATAGAACAAAAGAAGAAGAAAAAAAAAGTGGTTAAGGCGACCGCTCGCGAAAAGCGGGAGACCCGGGTTCAAGTCCCGGTCCGGCACAAATTTTCATGTGTTACAGATCATTTTTCCATCTTTACAGGAGCAGCAGGCGTCGGAAAATATCGCGATTTGCAAAGTATATACATGGATGAGGTTATTTACAACTTGTACAAAAACCAGACAGCGGTTGTCAGAGTTGAAGGGCATGAAAGGGATGCAGTGGTTGGAAAGGGAGTAAGACAGGGTTGTAGTCTTTCTCCATTGTTAATCAATTTGTACATTGAGCCAGCTATAAAGGAAAGCAAGGAGAAATTTGGAGAAGGAATTAAAGTTCAGGGTGAAGAATTAAAAAATTACGTTTTGCCGACGACATAGTAATTCTGTCAGATACAGCAAAGGACCTGGAAGAGCAATTGAACGGAATGGACAGTGTGCTGAAAGGTGCATATAAGATGAACATCAACAAGAGCAAATCTAGGGTAATGGAGTGCAGTGTAAGAAAATCAGGTGATACTGAAGGAATTAGATTGGGTAACGAAGCAATAAAGGAGGTAGATGAGTTTTGTTACTTGGGCAGTAAAATAACAAATGACGGTCGCAGTACAGAGGATATAAAATGCAGAATGGCAATGGGTAGAAAGGCGTTCTTGGAAAAGAGGAATTTGTTAACAGCGAATATTGATTTAAGCCTAAGGAAGTCCCTTCTGAAGGCATATGTGTGGAGTGTTGCCTTGTATGGGAGTGACACATGGACGATAAACAGTGCGGACAGGAAGAGGATTGAGGCTTTTGAAATATGGTGCTACAGAAGAATGCTGAAGATTAGATGGGTGGATCGCGTAACTAATGAGGAGGCACTGAACAGAGTCGGGGAGAAAAGAAATTTCTGGCATACCTTGACTAAAAGAAGGGATAGATTGGTAGGACACATTTTTAGACGTCAAGGAATTGTGAATTTAGCGTTGGAGGGAAGTGTGTGGGGTAAAAATCGCAGAGGAAGACCACGAGATGGATACAGTAAGCAGATTCAGCCAGATGTAGGTTGCCGTTCTTATGTGGAGATGAAAAGGCTTGCTCAGGATAGAGTAGGGTGGAGAGCTGCATCAAACCAGTCTCCGGACTGAAGACCACAACAACATACATGGATTCACGTAAATTACTTTGGAAGCCATCCAGTCTCCTTCATGAATGAAATCGAGACGTGGAGCGTGTGTCGCGGCGTTGGCAGAGTGCGCATGCGCGGCCGTCGGTTGAGCCACCTCTCGTGGGCCGGTGCGGTGCCCGCCGCCGCCGCCGCCTAGCCCGTCCCTGCCAGCCGCCTTGCCTTGCTGCGGCGCGGCGGCCTTGGCAGCGCAACACGCTCCGTTAATTTTTCCCTGTCAGCTTTGGCCGCACACGGGCATTACTCTTCACCCCGGCCGGCCGAGGTCAACTTGTTTCTATTACCGACACGTAGGTGCCGTAAATTAAGCTGTCCGTTCATCAAGTGGAATTAAGACGGTGGGAACTGTTGGCTGGGTGGGCGTGCGTGGGTTTGTTGTCCGCCGGCTGCAGCGGAGACAAAAGCGGACACGGCGCGCGCGCACACACACACACGGAGGTGGGTCTAGGTGTGCAGCGCGGCGCGGTACGGCGGCGTAAGATGTCCTGCGGATAAATATTATCCTGTAAATATTGGAGGTTTGCCCGGCGTCAACAGGACGTGCCCGCGGCAGGAGAGGCCGTGGAGCACCATCCAGGCTGTCAGTCAGGGCCGCGCAGGCGTCCTCAGCCTCCCGGATAATAAAACACTCACTCACTACCCCTCCTCCGGCACTGGGCTGCTGCCAATCGCTCCGACGCCTGATGGCCATACAGCACGAGGATCCGCATTTGGTAAGCAACGGCTCCACGGTACAAATTCACCGTAGTTATATTCCGCGAATTACGCTTCGACACTTCCTCGTAGATATTTATCCGACTCGCCAGATAACTGTAAAGAAATGAGAGAATAAATGCCAAGATCGCAATTTTTATTTAATTTATTCACGACGAACGACTTCGACACCCCATGGTGTCATCATCTGGTCTCATTGGCATAAAACTGCTTATTATAGTGGTCCATATAAAATCTGGTAGGTGTACTGGATGATAGTTATATATGAAATCATGTGCTGCTGGATAGCCAGCAATAAAATGGATGGCTGTTCAAAATAAAACAGTAAAATACACGTAAAATAACGGAACCGGGGAGTCCATTTGCTCGGAGGTAAGGAAGCTATGTCAACATCGTGTGATATCAGCGACAATACTATATCTCTACATAAAAATCCGTTGCTGTGCGTTTGACTCGCTAAGATTCAGAAATTGCATAACCTAATTCATTAGCTATGAAGGACGGTTGTCTGCCGTCTTCCCTAGGTTCTCAACTTTGTAAATTATCTAAGTTCGCTAGACGGGCTTTTTGTTTTTGCTTAACGAGAACCCATTTCGTTCGAAGGAGGAATAGCATTTCATTTCATGTTTTTAAATGTTAGTTTCTGTAATATTGCTGGGATTTTCTTATGCTAATAATTTATCATTGTATCTATGAACTTGGCAAGATAAACGGTTTCTCTGTGACTCTACTGTACCCGTGAGAATGTGTACTTGCTTTATTCTGTATATGCATGTATGAGAATCTTCTAGCATGGGAGTCTGAGTGTATGTATGAGAATTTTCGTCGTCGGCTGCTGGCTGGTCGCTACTAGTGTTTCTCTGGCTTCATATCGATAGATAGTTGTTATCAACCTCTGATTTTGATGATACCAAAAAGGTTCCTCCACCCTTTGGTTACAAGTTGGGTTGGCAATGCCCAGCAGTGAGCCTTGGTTGGACGCGCAAGTATAAGCTCCCCCACCACCGCGGATTTTCCAGGGGTTTCTACCTATTTCCGGTGGATTTCCGCTGGTGGCGGCCTCGTGGGCCGTCTGGACATAAAGTGGCTGTGCTTCGACCTGGTAAGACGTTCTGATATTCTTTTCATCTCTTGAGATGGTAGCGATTCGTTTTCTGGTTTGTTAGACTTGAAATCTTAGGTTCATTTTTCGGGATAAGTTTCTCTGATCATGTACGGAAATGTATTCAATTTCATGTTGGTGATTTTGCATAGGTTAACATGGTGAATATGTTTGATAACAGCTGAGAATTGGTAACCTGTGTGAGACTAGCTGGCGGTTTATGAACTCTGTTTAATTTCTTTCTAGCTTTGTGGAACGCAACTGATATGCGGAAATTTTATTTATTCTGTGTAGTGCATGTGAAATATTCCTTTCAATTTCCTCCTCCCACAAGTGATACATGCTCCACATGATGTGTTCTTAGAACAAAGCCTTCAGCTACCCCTGTGTCTGTTTATAGGCTCTTCATGAAATAAATGATGTATGTATCTTTCCGATTTTCCTTATTACACAGTGATCTCCTCTCCGTCTATTTTAAATTGTTGTTTTGTTTCCAAACTTGTACTCTGCATTCGGACTCCGTCAGTAAATTCTCTTCTAGCCTTGTATGACCCTCTTTATTACCTTGCTAGTGCGTTTATGAAATACTACGTATTTCTAGGGCCTACATGCCGTATTACTTAGTTGATTTACTCCGACTTTGAATTTTAGCCACTTTTCTGATTCTGAAGACTGGACTTCGTTCATCCGTGTAAAACATTCCCAATCACCTCTAACTGTATTTCTTTAGCTTCCTTATGATATCCTACGCATTTCTAAGGGTTGCATGCCGTAGCTATTTTTTTTATTATTTTTCAGAAATTGAGTTTTTGTATTTTTACTGGTTTTCGGAACCACAGGGCTCCGAACTCTGACTACAAGGGTTTATAGTTCGTCACTTGAGTTCTAGCAACTACTCACAGACCAGTGCCTTCCTATTGTGTATTCTATCTTCGTAATCCGTGATTCCGTTGGTTCTTGTTGAAATGAATACGATCGTTAAGTACTTGGCCTTCAGTGGGATACTAATATGCAATGTAGCAGACACGTCCCGTGTGTCTCAATAATTCCACATGCTCAAGGTTTGATTTGAATGGAGATTAATCTCGCTATTATCGCGTACCATCTCAAGCAAAGAAAGACAGACTAGAGCGACCTACGAACTTTACTTTTTCTTGTGTTGTGTGGTACATCCTGGTTCGCTGAATTTCGCCTACGATAGCGGCGCCTGCTTCCGCTTCGTATCAGCACGCTGAGTTGGGTGAGTTTCGCTTTGTTTCGCGCGTGTGAGTGGTTAAATGCTAGTTGATTGTAAATCTCTCTCCCATCGATGTTCAGTTCAGATTACTTTAAGTGAGTTTTTCAATGGGATGCACTTTTACTGTTTAACAAAATTGGTTCCCCCACTTGCTCATGTTTGAACTGAATAAATAATTTAGTGCAGTGAAATTTCATCCTACTTTTGTATATTTGTTAATGAATACCTTCCCCTTTTATTTAATGTTGTTTTTCACCAGTGGTGAGAACAAATTCAGATGCAGATCATGATATTTTTAACTCCGTTGTGCCATAAATGTCTCACATCCATCTTCATGAAATGGTTTAGTCCGGGATAGCTTGTATATAAATGATTGTGTGTAATTCTCGTGATCCACGATGTGTGTTGGCCACCGTCTCTTTGTCTTCCTGCTGCTAAAGTAAATTTTGAGTCAGTTCTAAATTCTGGGGCCAGGGAACAAGATTCTGCTGCAGGAATCCTTTAGCTGGTTTTTTTACGGCCAGAATTATATGTTTAAAGTAAGCTTTTAACTGGCTTCTTTCAGCTACAGTTAATTTTACAATTAATGGTGGTCTTTCAAATTACCATTCGTACGGTTAAACACTGGGATGGTTTATATAAAAACAGAAAATACAGGTAAACCGAAAGAAACAGCTCAGTAATAGAAAAAATCCTTATTGTTTTTTTGTTTTTTAGTATGAGTACGGCCACATTCGATTAGATTCGTATGTTAAGAGCTTCCATACCATTCATCCGATTGCGGAAAAACTTTGCGCACTTGACCGTCGGAATAGAAGAAACGGAATTGTCTAGATAAAATTTCGTATGGCGCATGTCAGAGGACATTGCGGACTTCTACGAAATCTACATTTCAATTCCGATCTTAATGAAATTTTGCAACCTTTACTTTCCATTAATATTTCGTTTGGTGTATGGCGTAGGGTAATTTATATACAGACTTTGATACCAGCCCACTGTTTTATTTCTATCTTGACGAAATTTTGCACACTTACCTTCAAAACAACAGGGACATCACTGACTATGTAATATTTAATGAGATGCTTGGTGGAAGGTACCTTACATCGCACAACGACCCGAATTCAAAGTTTCTTCCGAGCTCGATTAATTTTTGCACACTTCACATTCAAAACAACAGCGGCATAACTGCCTACACAATATTTCATACAGTACATGACTGAGGGTATCTTCGACACCTATTCACTGATCACAATGAAAGTCAACAAGTTCATATAACAGTCAATGTAATCGGTGGAAAGATTTCGAAAGTACCTTCAGCCATGTGTATCTGTATATGTTATAAAACTGGTTGTATCTGTGTATATGTTCCGTATCTCCTACAAAACTACTGGATCGATTTCAACCAAATTTGGTACACATGCTGTTTGCAACACGAGAATCCGTACCTTGGGGTTTATAACCTTCTTGCTCCCACAAGAAAGAAGATTAGGGCAAAAACATGTTATCCAGCCTCTGCTATACAGAATGCCCCACAAAACCGGTGTGGTCTGTTGTGTGGGATTAGTATCAGCCTACCTTAACGACCTGCACTGCAGGGCAGTCTACGTGTCAGGGGCAACGAACAGTGTGAGAAATGGAGAACGAGATGGATAAAGAGAATGAGGAGGATGAGGTGGTCAGAAGTGGAGAGACAGACAGAGAGGGGCAGCAGGAGATAGAGGGAAGGAGATAGGAAAGGGAATATGAAGAACTCACCAGAGAGGCGAGAGTGTGAGATATACAGAGCAAGGGCCGAGGGGACTTGGTATAAGGCGTCTGGGTTAAGGAGGGGATGGACAGAGAGAGAGAGAGAGGGGGGGGGGAGTTGAAGAGATGAACAGAGAAAGGGACGACGTGATAAGAAAGAGGAAGAGGAGATGGAATGGGATAAACGATAAGAAGAGATGTAAACAAAGATATGGTGTAAAGCCATAGATTTGGGTGTAGGAGTTGGGCATAGGGAGAGGGGGGATGAGGAGATAGATACACAGCAAAGGAAGAGATTACCACATATAAATAAGAGGATGAAATGGGAAACATAGGTAGGCAGAAGGAGGAAATAGGCAAAAGGGTAGGTCATGTGAGGAAGAGACTGACAAAGAGATGACGGGGTGTTGGTATGAGACATTTTAGATGAGAAGACTGACAGATTGTGTGTGGAGGAGGAGGTGCAAGTCAGAGGAGGGAGTTAAGGGGTAAGGGAGATGTACAGAAGGGATGAGGATGAGTTATTGATAGATTAAGGAAGGGAATGCTTACAAAGAGTGTATAGAATACATCAGTTTGGTTTGCAACACAAGACTGGAAAAATATATATCCGGGCAATGACGGGTTTTACAGCTAGAAGGAGGAGAAGGACGGAGAGAGGGGAGGAGATGGGCTGATGGGTTGAGATGTGAAGGAGAAATTAAAACAGAGAGGCGAGGAAATGGAATGAGATGGAGGAGGAGGAGATTAGCAGACGTAGAGGAGCAGATAAGCAGAAGTAGACGGGCAGGTAGAGAGAAAGGAAGAAAGCAGTAAATTGAGGCTGAAATAGATAAACACCAGAACAACATCGGCTTTTCAGCTACTAACTCAGTAAAATTTGAGAGTGAACATAAAGTTGTAACACAGTCTGTTCAGGTATGTTGTCCCCTCAATTGGACAAGAATGGGGCTAGTCCCTTGATAGGAATCAGTTGTCTGCAAACAAGTACTCGTTACTGCATCTATTGGCGATTTCGTAATGATCTTTCCCCAGCAATTTGTGCCGATACAAAGGTCTGTGACCTGCAGACTAGATGAAGGCGCCTGCACCGGCGTAATCTTGGGAAGCGGCTGGAGTTGGAGCGCCGCACGTGTGGGGAGCGGCGCGCACAGCTGATGGCTCAGATATGGCTCGGCTTCCATCAGCGGCCAATCCAATCGCCGGCGGTCGTAGCGGGCGCGACGCGCTCAAAATAAACTTGGGAAAATTTGAGTGGAGATGTGTTATGAAGGAGGGCTCCATTAGGCACCCGGGGCGTCCTCGCGGGAAGGCGTCAGTCCGTCATCGCGTAACGCCTCCTCCGAATTGGTCCATAGCCATTGTGGGTTGTTCCAATTCAATTTGCCGGAGTGCCGGCGGCAGTTACAAGTGCTGCATTACGCAACTAGCCCGCGATGGGCCGGGCTGCAACGGGTAATCGCCTGCGCTCGCTCTTCCTCTGTCTCTCCACTTGTGTGTGTGTGTGTGTGTGTGTGTGTGTGTGTGTGTGTGTGTGTGTGTATGGGGAGGGTAGTGAAGGGACACGAGATGAACCTATGTATTTGCATACATCTATGAAGATGGATCAGGGGAGAGGTCATTGCAAAAGACACGAAGACATGCAGCTTTCCTTCTGTACTTACAAATGTCTTTCTCACACAAGATTTAGGTGTCCTTACAATTCGCTAAAACACTGAAGCGTGACAAACAAACACATGAATGGAGATTTAAAGCCACTTTATAGACAGTGGAGTGCTTTTGAGGCAGATCCTACGTCCTGCAGACGTCATTATTATTCTGTTGTTCTCACAGACTGGCCACTTTGACGTCGTTGTAACTTCAGTCGTATCGGGAAGGAGATGGATTTAAATTTCCGTGAGGAGCCACTGATGTTCAAGGCTAGTTACACAATTTTTAGTTCCTTGAAGGTATATGTCTGCAGAACGGATTGTGAAATTCCCCGTGACATACTACCTTAGAATGTCCTAGAGAAGACAGATATTGAAAAAATGCACACCTTTATTAATTTTGTGAATCATCCATTTCTTTCTCATATAGGGACGTACTACGGTATTATGAGATGGGGATTACAATGGCCGTTATGCAGACAAAAACTTCCATATTAAGGATACTCCATAATTCCTAAAAATAGATATTTGCCAAAAAGAAACGGTAAAAATTTCAGTTATCTACAAGATACGATCCAAGAAATTTACAAAAAATCTACGTGAGAAGAAAAGTTGCATAAAATGGGGAGATCATATTGTAACACGACCTCTACAATAAAAGTATCTTTTAAAATATAGTAATAGAAGACATCACAACAGAATAGTGAAGCCGGGATGCCTGTATGAAAGCGAATGTTTGGTATTAATCTGTAATTGAGATAAATTAGAAGTACTTGAAAGGCGAAACAGAGAGAAAATATTAAGACCACAAAACACGGCAGAAGGCTGAAAATTACGAAGTAATACTGAAAAAGGTCGAAATATGTATATCAAACGTTATGAAAAATAAATAAAAAAAATATTTAGTTCTTCCGTCATACCCCTGAGCAAGCGACATAAAGATTTCCTTATGAGAAATATGGATATTTCAGATCCACTCCGCAGTATTTAATAGATTGCCTTGTGATTTTTAATCGTAATAGACAATGAAAGTCTCACTGGAAACTGCAGTCCCTTGTAGTTAAAAGATAGATCTGGCGTAAATAAAGGGTACTCGTTGCATAAACACTATTTCATTCTCTTCCTTTCCCTATTCTCTATAGAACTGACTTTTGTTTACGGCTATGTGCACTTCATAGACCAAATCTGGTTCAAAGATGTCAAAATCACTCTCAACTTTCAGGGAATTTACTTAAGCTGACTGATATACAGGAGTGTCTTAGTAGTTAATTCGTAAATTTATGAAAATTTGGTCCATGATGTGACAGGATTTTTACCCATCACACTATATACGTTCACATTTAGAGCTGCATAGTTTTGCAGGTATATATTAATTCGTATAAGTGCTTTATGTCGGTAAAATATCTTCCGAATACAGTTGATAGTAAAGGAGTTATAGATTAAATCCTGATGTCTGATAGGGCGGTAATCGATTAACGTTACTGTTTATGTCCTCGTATCTCATAAACTACGCGTCGTACTGTGATACAATTTCGAAGCTAAATTCAGCTGTATGTGAGTAAATTCTCTGTACTCACAGAAAAATTTACCCTCTGTAGTATACAAATTATAAATTGAAACGTCATACCGGATTTCATAGATTACCTCTATGACATATCAGCAGAAAAGTAGCAAGAGATATTTTTTCCCCATTCAACATTTTGATGTGATTGTCAGCGAGAGAAAGTATAATAAAGGGATCAAATTCTGTTTAAAGTGAACCACGTCTCATATCAGGATTTTACCCCTTAAAATTTTGTTCTCTCTCTGGTTGAAATCTGTCCACGTGTTTATGAGGAAATGTGCAACAGTGTCGCGTGATGCAACAGTTTTCCGCCCATTTCCTTGTTTATTACGTCTTATCTCATGAATCATATGTTGTACGTGATCCTTACACTTACGGCGACTGTCTACATGGATTGAGGCTTAAGCATGCAAAATATCATTAAGATAAGTACAAAACTGTAGATTTGTATGTAATACGTACACAGGAACAAATACAAAGATTCACTGTTTCTTCTTCTAATATATAATGCATAGTGTCTGTATGCTTGTCTGTACGTGTTGCATACCAATATACAATTATGTTCCAATCTTTATGAAATTTTGTACACGTAAGCTGCAATCCACGAGGACGGTCGCTGTAAGTGTAAGAATCACGTACGATATATAGTTCACGAGATATGACATAAACAATGCGATGCGCGAAAAACGTTTGCATTTAGCGACAATGCTGCTTATTTTCTCCTAAACCACTCAAGCGATTTCAACCAAATTTGGTACAAACATTCCTTACCATGAGGTAACAATTGCTGTAGGGTTAAGAATCACGTACGACTCATAATTAAGAAGATTTGACGTCATCAACAATAGGAATCGCAAAAAAACTGCCACATAATGCGGCTAGACTTTATAAATATGCCATGTGCAATGAGAGTAATTAGCGACTTGCAAAAAACATTAAACATAAATGGAATCTTTTATTGAACTACTTCTTGCTGACAACCATAGCAAAATTATAAAAGGAAAAATAGTTCCTCGCTTAGTTCTTTTCTGCTGTTCATGGACTAGAACTATGGCATTCGGAATGGCGCTACAATTTATAATTTCTACGCTACAAATTGTAGCCGCGGGAAATTTTACAGACACTATACACTCATATAACAAAATGTACGTTCTAAATTGTACCACTGTTCGACGCGTAGTTCATGAGATTTGAGCACGTAAACAGTAACGTTCATGGAAAACAGCCCCATTATGCACCAAGTTTTAATCTGTAACTTCGTTTCTACTAAATGCATTCCCAAGAGATTTTGTAGACATGCAGCGCATATACAGATGAATATATACCGGGCCGTTACAATTCAGATGTATTACTTTTTGTGTCCCAGCCTCGTCGCCGCTTTTGTGTCTCGTTTCCGTCGTAGGTGTCGGTGGCCGAGTAGAAAGACCGACACAGGAATAAAGGATGCACGCTTGTGCAGGTACGAAGGTGAGCAGCCAGTGGGACAGCAGAAACTAGAAACACTAGAGTAAATTACAACGAGATATGTATTTCATAGAGACTTAGTAATACTTAACTTTTACATAGATCAGTACTGCAGAATGCGGATACATAGTTGAGCTAGAGGCCTGCCTAGTAGCCAAGTCTTCACTGGTGCCTATCTGATTCCGAAGTGTTAACTGGTTCCTATCTCAATCGCAAGTGAACGATGTCGTTCAGTGGTGGCCACGAAGCGGGATAGCAGCAGAGAGCGCTCGTGGCTGACGTAAGAACGCCGCGCCGTGCGTGCATGGCGGCGCGCGGCGAAAGTAGGTGGAGCGCACTTCAGACTTGTGCGACACCACATTACGACCCGTGGCTCTCCTCTTCATTCGATCCCTGCGAAACCCTACATTTAAGCAGGATAATTCACGACCGCATGTTGCAGATCCTGTACGGGCCTTTCTGAATTCGAAAAATGTTCGACTGCTGCCCTGGTTAGCATATTCTCCAGTTCTCTCACCAACTGAAAACGTTTGGTCAATGGTGGCCGAGCAACTGGCTCGTCACAATACGTCAGTCACTAGTCTTGATGAACTGTGGTATCGTGTTGAAGCTACATTGGCATCTGTACCTGAACACGCCATCCAAGCTCTGTCTCGCTGCGGAGCGCGCGGTTGCTCGCCGTGGAGGTTCGAGTCCTCCCTGGGGAATGGGTGTGTGCGTTTGTCCTTAGGTTAGTTTACCTAGGTTTAAGTAGTTTGTAAGCTACAGACTGATGACCACGCAGTTTGGTCCGATAGATTTACAAACATTTGAACATTTTGAACAAGCTCTGTTTGACTCAATGCCCAGGCGTATCAAGGCCGTTATTACGGCCAGAGGTGGTTATTCCGGGTACTGATTTCTCAGGATCTATGCACCCAAATTGCGTGAAAATGTAATCACATGTTAGGTCTAGTATAATATATTTGTCCAATGAGTACCTGTTTATCATCTGCATTTCTTCTTGGTGTAGCAGTTTTAATGGTCAGTGGTGTATAAAGATCAGTTCGACCCAAAGGTAGCCAGGCGAATCGCTAGTTACTTATAATTTACTACAGCGATGAGATGGGCAGTGTAACCAGGCCTTATCAGAATAACCCCTGCTATTTTGGTGGGGTACAACTGGGTTATGTACAAAATGATCATTGTGGTTTCCTGTATCTCGTGAAAGAATGTGAGGTGTGGGGCTAGGACGCTGTTCCATTTCCCGTCTGGGTCTGGACCTCGTGAATTGTGTACGCGGTGGCGAGTGGTGGCGAGGCGCTCAGCCGTCTGGCGGCGCGGCGGCAGGAAGCGGCAGCGGCAGCGACCGCGCCCTGCGCCTCAGCAGGAGAAAGTCGAGCGGAGGGCCGGGGGTCAGCCGCGACGAGACCTCTCACCTGGCTGGCTGCGCCGCGGGCCAGACACCCTTTTACACGGTAGACTTTCATGGCTCAATTGACTACTCGAGACGAGTGCGCCTACTGCAGCGCTACCGGCGTGTCAGTCCCGTACTGCGTCTCACCTGTCACGAGTTATCTTTTTGTGCCGCAGTGGAGTAGCCGAGCGGTCTAAAGGGCCTCGTTGCGGAGCGCGCGGTTGCTCGCCGTGGAGGTTCGAGTCCTCTCTGGGGCATGGGTGTGTTTGTTGTCCTTAGGTTAGTTTACCTAGGTTTAAGCAGTTTGTAAGCTACGGACTGATGACCACGCAGTTTGGTCCGATAGATTTACAAACATTTGAACATTTGATCTTTTTGTTTCGACGTCAACACCAGAAATGTCCGCGTTTGCTTACAAATAAATCTGATTTTTAGGTATGATCTGTCTTGAGCAAACACAATTGTTTTTTATTTTTTTCCCAAACATGGTTCGCTTGCGTTGCAGCATCATCAGTTGGTTGCCAGGCATTTCCAAACAAGCTCTACAACAAATTTCGGAACAAGACAGCAAAGCTACACCAGACCATTCTAAACATAAAATTCAACAGAATTTGTTTGTCATACAATGTAATACCTAACTTCATACATGTTAACATAAACATTGGGTAAAGTGAAACTGCCAAAGTGCTTCTTCGTAACGTGAAAACGCCATAAATACATCAAAATAACAAACTGTCAAAAATATACAGAGATGTACTGTGAGGCAGAGAACCACAAATACAACGACATGTGGTATTAAGACACTATACAGTAAATATTCCACTGATGATGCTGCAACGCGAGCAAAACATGTTAGGAAAAGAAAGAAAAAAAGAAACATACAATTGTGTTTGCTCAAGGCAGATCATACCTAAAAAGCAAATTTATGTAGCGCTATTTTTCTTATTTTTTATTTAATTGCGCAAAACTTCTGTGATTATAAGCGCCCTTGACAAAATGTGAATGTAATGATAAATCAGGGACTGAGTTAAATTTCCTCTTCCATGTTAGTCTGCTGGATAAAAAGCAGTACGCGAGCAACACCGCGTGGGCCATCACCTACAACATCAGACAACTTGTTTGTAAATCTATCGAACCAAACTGCGTGATCATCAGTCCGTAGCTTACAAAGTACTTAAACCTAGGTAAACTAACCTAAGGTCAACACACACACCCATGCCCCAGGGAGGACTCGAACCTCCACGGCGAGCAGCCGCGCCGACCGCAGCGAGACGCTTTAGACCGCTCGGCTACTCCATCGCGGCCATCAGACAACTCTGACGGAAAACACAATTCTGACTGAGACGGTTAAAGAAGGGAAAAAAAGGCACTGCACCGGAAGGTGACGCACAGTGAACAGTTGGGAACAGTGGCTACAGGATCGCCACATAAGTAAGTGGCGGTGGCAAAAGCGACAGTGGACATTCATTGTGAAGATGGGGCAGGATCAGCAACTGGATATGTAATGAAAACCATTTTTTTTTCGTCACAGTTGCACTATTTACAAGTTGGTAACTAGTTTCGGACTTGTTCGTCTATTTTCAAACCATAGGTGTTATGCGAACCGTAACAATGCACTGCATGAAGCAAATGACTGATAAAATCTGTACGTTGCCCACTGTTAATACGTGAACACATTGAAATTTAAAATAGATTAAAATATATGATACGTTCACGGGCCTCCAACGCGTGTGCGTGCGCGAGTGTATTTGAAAATATCATTTCCTCATCTTTCTTCAATTACTAGGAAGCTACGTCATCTAGCCAAAACGTATGCCAGTAAAAAATTAAACAACGGTAACTTTGCTACGACCAGGTTCCAACTCACTTTCCCCCTCAAGTATTTGGATATTAAATTATGGAGCTTAGTTGTTTTATATAGGCTATTTTTTCTGTGATTTCCCAACCCGATGGATAGCAACACCGATACCAACTACATCTTGACTTCCTTTCAACCAAATGTTTGTAAAGTTATGAGACCTAACTACAGTGGTCATCGTTCCCTTAAACTAACTTGGCATAAAAAATAAAATAAGAAAACCATGCCAAAGGTAGGACTGAAACCTCCGATTGGGAACGGCCTCGCACACCACTGATAGGCGTCATAGTGCGCACGGCTATTCCGCTGGGGCTCCTTTTCACAAGTGGTTCCCAAACGATGGGTCGGAAACCACTAATGTGCCTTGGGGTCATTTCAGATGCGTCGCACGACGAATTCAAAATATCTGAGATGTTTTACGGACTGAAGAAAATATGAAAACTTCATTCAATTGGAATTTTTTCATCATTTGAAAAGTTCAGTGCTAAGCCCATTCTAAATAAGAAAACGTTGAAGCTAATTACGTACGAGAACAATGCAGTCGTAGCACTCGTTCGTAATTCCGATATAGCAACGTCGCGTCCTTTCCACTTTTGACAAATGTCACGTCAGTGATGTTCCAATAAATTATTCCATTGTTCAAATGTTTGTAAATCTAAGGGACTTAACTGCGTTGGCCATCAGTCCCTAGGCTTACGAACTACTTAAAGTAACTTACGCTAAGGACAACACAAGCACCCGTGACCGATGCTAATAGCTTTTCCACGTATTTTTCCTGATATACATTACACTAATATTGATATGAACATCAGCGTAATGTATACCCCGAATAATACGTGGGAAACATGTAATAAAAAAATTCAGTTTAAGATTCAATTTAAACAGAAGTAAATCCTGCAAATGATATAATGTAAGTATTGTAAATAAATTAGGGCTAATATATCTAAAAAAAAGAAAATGTCAAATGAAACAGCTCATCTAAATGAATTTATAACCAAAATCTGTAACATATTATTCTAGAAAATAAAAGGCAAAAACTCACGGAATATGGCACAATAAGTGTCGAAACATGTTTGGGTGTTAGAACACAACAAGGTGTCTTGCAGAAGGCGGATTTCATCATAAATCTAATACAGCAAGCACGGAAGATACAAGAGATGCACCATCATAAGATGATCACAACAAAAATTCAAACGTTTGTAAATCTAAGGGACTTAACTACGTTGGTCATCACTCCCTAGGCTTACAAATTTCTTAAACTAACTTATAGTAACTTATACTAATGACAACACAAACACCATTGTCCGAGGGAGGACTCGAAACTCCGACGGCCAACGGCCGCACGCACCGCAGCAAGGCGCCTTACTGCGCACAGCTGTTCTGCCGCGGCGAAGACATGTAACACCATAAAGGAAACACTGGAAACCAACATCTAAGGAAACAAAATCTTGACAAGGTGTACAAAAATATTACAATAACCAGTAATAAAACCTATACCCAGTGCTTTTAACGCCGTTTTAACGTATCCTAATGTAAGAATCACAATAAAGAAATCCCCACATGATAGTACAAATATGCCGAAACATATTTGGCAAAAATAATAAAAAATTGAAGTGTCTAGCATACGACGGAATGCCCTCACGATTTATTTAAAGGGTCCTACACACGATGATATTTACTGAGCCGGTTCGTTGGTCACCCGATAAATTTCCCTGTCGGTCGGTTGGTTGGGCCTGACCACCCGATCTCCGATTCCCCCACCACTTCAACCCGACAAATTGTACCGTGCGTAGCTCTTCACGGCCAACTTCCATGCCTGTGGTCATCTGCACAGCGAACACGCGAAAACAAAAAACAGTTCGACAAACAGACACCAGACCAGGGTGCTGCTGCGTGCAGTTGGTCGGAACGTGTGTAGGCTGCTACCAATTGTTGGTTGTACGATAAATCGGAGCGTGTGTAGGGGCCTTAAGGGAGCACGGAAGAAAGAAGAGCATCAACATGAAAATGTTCAAATGTTTTTGTTAAGCTAATAGGACGTAACTGCGGGTCATCAGTCCATAAACTTACAAACTTATAAAATAACTTATACTAAAGACGACACAAACATCCATGCCCGGGGGAGAATTCGAACCTCGCCTCGCGCATCGGAGCGTAGCGCCTCAAAGCGTTCGGCCACTCCGCCGCGGCCATCAATGTTGTTGTTATGGTCTTCAGTTCGGAGACTGGATTGATGCAGCTCTCCACCCTACTCTATCCTGAGCAAGCCTTTTCATCTCCTCATAAGAACGACAACCCAAATCCACATGAATCTGTTTACTATACGCGTCTCTTGGTCTCCCTCTGCGATTTTTACCCCACACACTTCCCTCCAATGCTAAATTTACGATCCCTCGATGTCTAAGAATGTGTCCTACCAAGCGATCCCTTCTTTTAGTCAGGGTATGCCAAAAATTCCTTTTCTCACAAGTTCTGTTCAGTACCTCTTCATTAGTTATGCGATTTACCCACCTAATCTTCAGCATTCTTCTGTAGCACCACATTTCAAAAGCCTCTATTCTCTTCCTGTCCGTACTGCTTATCGTCCATGTTTCACTCCCGTACAAAGCAACACTCCACGCAAATGCCTTCAGAAAAGACTTCCTTACACTTAAATTAATAATCGATATTAGCAAATTTCTCTTTTTCAAAAATGCTTTTTTTCCCATTGCCTTTCTGAATTTTATATCCTCTGTACTGCGACCGTCTTATGTTATTTTACTACCCAAGTAACAAAACTCATCTACCACCTTCATTGTTTCATTACCTAATCTAATTCCTTTAGCATCGCCTGATTTTCTAAGACCGCATTCCATTATTTTTGTTTTGCTCTTGTTAATGTTTATTTTATACGCTCTCTTCAACACACTGTCCATTCCATTCAACTGCTCTTCCAGGTCATTTGCTGTCTCTGACAGAATTACAATGTCATTAGCAAAACGCACTGTTTTTATTTCTTCCCCCTGAACCTCTATCCCTATTCCATCAATATAAAAAGAGAGTTACTAGACTAATAATCTTTGAGAGGGTGGTCCGTTCACTGGATCGTCGACGTCAGAATTGTGTCTATGCATCTGAAGAGAATTTCGAGATGAAAAAAAAAAAGTTCTACTTTACCTAGGTAAACTAACCTAAGGACAAACACACACACACACACACACACACACACACACACACACACACACCCTTGCCCCAGGGAGGACTCGACCCTCACGGCGAGCAACCGCGCGCTTCGCAGCGAGACGCTTTAGACCGCTCGGCTACTCCACCGCGGCTTTCGAGATGCCTTAGAGTGTGTAGCAGTTTGTAGGCTGCAGTGTCATGCTATTTGTAAACGTCTTTTTCGATCACACTGCAGCTAATAAGCTGTGAACGCAGGCATTTATGTAAGAAAAAGGAAAATGTCAAGGCTGACGGTTATGTCGAATAATACTATTTTATCGTACTACGTACCTTGTCATTATCTTCTGTTATTGTGTATGTTTACTGTCGTCCATTATAGTTTGACACGAACCGGTGCTCGGACATGTTTAGCGTTATTCTCAGCCCTTTACGTCGTACGACGTGTGAAATATTACTTTCGTTCACAAGTTCCGCACACCAGAGCAAACACCTCTAAGGACGTATTCAGTTTACCGATAGGAGAATGCGCGAGAGGCACGGTATAATGTGGAAACGTTCGCGGCGCATTGCGTTTCCACAGGCATTAGTGCCTTTACGAGCCGGACACAATGGCGGGAGCTGATGGAACTTCCGCAGCAGCTGCTCGCTGCACCTGAGCGAGACCCGCGGACAAAGACTGAAAGCCGGCCGGCGCAGGGGGAGGGAAAAATAGCGCCGAGGGGTGGGGACGCGCGCGCGTGTACCTTCTGTTCTGTCCGGCCGTTCTCGCCTTTCAGATGGCCGAGTGTCTTAATTTGAATATATACGAGCAGAGCGGGCCTGCTTAGCATGGACGCGCGCGCGACAGGACAAGTGAAGGCGCACAGTGAGCGGCCGCCTCGATTGCTGTTTGAGTAATGGCGAGCGGCTGCGCATTGTCCCCGCGTCACTGCCGCTGTAAATCAAGCCCGCGCCGCGGAAGTGCGCCCCGAATTAGTCTTAACTCCTCCGGTATTTATTACGGGGCCCGCGTCCGGGACCGCGCTTTACAATGGCGAAGAACTGTCGCGACGAATTACAACGGCGGCGCCGCGCCGTCCCGAAGTTTCGGGGGATTCCCCCAGTGGGCCAGCCAGCACTTCTCCGGCGCTGTCAGGCCGGGCTCAACCGAAGCCTTCCGCCTTGATGCACGGGGGCGGGAGGGAGGACGGAGTTTAATTATTGTGGTGAGGGTGTACCTGGTGGAGGGGGCGGGGCAGGGAAGGGAGGGGGAGAGGGTGGAACGGAGAGGGAGAAACGCGTGCACACCCAACTGGCTATCAAAGAATTGATTAATTAATTTTGTATCCACACACAACGGTGATGCGTTTTTAATTAACTTTTCCCGTAGAGACGGACGAGTTTCATTACCACGTATTAATCGATAAGTCGTCGGTCCGCGACCGCGGGTAGGAGGTCTGAAGCCCTGGAAACAACTTGTTTGGTTGGAACAAAAGACTTGATGTTACCAGATTTGCAAAGCGCTTGTGACTTATCACACACGGCATTCTAGTAAATATAATTAATCAGTTGTTAAATCACTTAAATTCCTCAAACTGAAGCATTCTGGTATGTGTCGACTGTTGGTTGTTGTGCCATTTGCACGCATTACTCCCTCCCTAACGTGGAAGTACCTGGCAAGTGGTTGCAACGATATCGAGGTCCATAACGGATTTGCAAACACCATATATCAGTGGTGCCCAATATTGACGCGAAATGTATGATCGTTAAGTATTTGCTGAGTCTGGTCAGGAGCCTAAAGATGGCGAGGGTGTATCGCCGTAACTGATAGTATAAATAATAACTACTGCTGAAGGTGATGTATTAATATTTATTAACGTAGCGCAGTAGTCCCTTATCCGTGATAACATTCTTTATTTCAGCTACCATTCACTTCAGGTGATTATTGGAGGTGTGGGGGGGGGGTTCTGTGGATAGCCATGAATGGAACTGCAATGATGCCTTCTACTGACCTTCATGTGGGTTGTGATTTATATCGCTAACTGTATGGAATACAGACGGGTTTCCATCAAATGTTGCAACCCACACTGGTAGCGATATAAGTAAAGGAAGGAATCTTAGGGTTTAATGTCCCATCGACAGCTTGGTCATTAGAGGCGGATCTAACACTCGAAGTTTTGGGTAAGGAGGGGGAAGGAAATGGGCCGTGCCCTTTGAAAGGAACCATCCCGGAATTTACCTGGAGTGATTTAGGGAAATCACGGAATACCTAAATCTCGATGGCTGGGGGTGGATTTGAACCACAGTCCTCACGAATACGAGTCAAGTGCGTTACCACTGCGCCACATCACTCGGTGCGACATAAGTCACAACTCACATTAAGACCAAGAGAAAACATCACTGCCCATCAGTTTATGGCTATCCACTGTGTCCCTCCCTTCCCACAAATACCCCATAGATCACCTCAAAAACGTCCAAGCATTTTAGTTTATTCTACCGACGACAATGCTTCAGAACATAAATATATCAAATTCTCCCCAAATTGTTTTGACTAGTGTATATCTACCTCCTGGTGATCCAACGGTCTGCATTCGCCCCGTGAACGATTGAGTCAACATCCACAGAGGCACTACCTGTTACTCATTAACCAGGTTTGAGATTTAACTTACGAAATTTTGACAGTAGTAATTATGGACTCTCTTCCACGACTGCATCTAGAACTTCCAGGAAAAGTACTCGTACGTTGATAATACTGCTGCATCTTAAATATTCAAATGTTTGTAATGCTACGGGACGAAACTACAGTGATCATCAGTCCCTAGACTTACAAACTATTTAAAGTAACTTTCGCAAAGGACAACGCATACACCCATGCCCGAGGGAGGACTTGAACCTCCCACTTGCAGCAACTGTGCAATCCGCAACAAGGCGCCTTACAGCGCACGGCCATTCCTGCGCGGCCCGCGTCTTAACGTTAACCAGAACACAATCGTTTCCAGCTGCAGAAACGCCGCAGAAGTACCTTGAGAACGGACTAATGAAGCGTGCCGGTCGGTTCTCTTGACCTTCCCGCCGTATCATAACATAACGTCCTTGAGTGTCTCGCCCAGAAAGTTTTCTCGATTTTATCGCCGTTTGGCGGCTGACGTCCTCGTTCTCTTGTTTCCTCACTTAACGACATAATAAAGTGCAATTAACAGCTTGTCTGAAAAATTTTCTTTCGGAGCCTGTTTCCCGCTGGCGTGGCCGATAATTCGCGGTGGAACCGGTCTGCGCATGCGCAACGCTCCCCGGCTCACTTTGTTTATCGCCACCACTCATCACCGGCCAGGCCCGGGCATCGCCACTGCTTTTTCCGGTCATCAACACTAATGCCGCGTGGCTCCGCCCCCAACCATTGTGACGTAAGGATGGAGTGCAGATTCTACAGCCTACGTGCAGCCTTGCCACAACTTGGGTGGCGCATTCGAATTCGCGACCTCTTCTGTAGTGTACTGAACGTCCCGACGAGGTTTTGTGCAGTAAGATCGTTTCTAAGCAGCCTTTGTGTGACGTTATCCTGGGCCGATACAGGGAGTTCCAAAATATAGTGTACACTATATGAAACAGAATATTTCTTTAATTAAAGGAGACAGAAATACAATTTTATGGGGAATAATTTAGAGCGCTGGGAAAACATAACAATGGTTTCTTTAGTTTCAGTATTGCCAACAAACATGGTGTACCGTCAGAAGGGGTGAAGTCGATCAGGTGGGGGGAAGTCGACCGGCAATACAGCATTATAATTTACACTACTTCCGTCTGGCGGTACGTCCGGGAACTTCACGCTACACATACTTGTTGGAAGCCAATGAGTTGCAGAGTAGTGTTTACCTGTAGAATTTCCTCTCTGAGTATCCGTTCAGCGGGATTGTGGGATATAAACACCCAGCGGGGTGAAGCCGATCACTCATTTTTTGAAGACCTATAACGGCTTCACCCAAACAATGGGTAAGGTATGGTAGGCTATGTTTATAAGAAGTTTTAAAATAGTAGAGTGTCTTTCTCAGGGACCAAACATCTATTAAAATTAACAAATTGACTATTTTATGGATAGAACATTGTATTTTACTTTAAAAAAATAACCACTGTACATAAAATTATCTTGCATCATAAAGAATTTTCACTCAATGTTTTAAATGTTAAAATCTGGGAAACTCTACCGTCCACGACCAATGCCCTTAGGCCTACTTTTGTTGTTGTTGTTGTTGTTGTTTGTGTGAAGGGAGTCTTTTGTACATCTGGAAATACACTTGATCAATCCATGAACTAAACATTCTTCGTCCACTGAACTAAGAACAGGCTACCCACCACATTTATATCTACGTTTGCCCTTCACCCTCTCATTTAACGTTGTATAGGGCACACCGTAACACTCAGATGCTTTACAAATACTCAACGACCCTTTTTTCACTTCCTAGACGGCATTTTCCAGATATACTGGATTGTAGTTTCTTTTACCCTCTCTTCCCACCTTATTCAATATGTTCGCGGCATGATCGACTTCACCCACAAAATATGACAATTCAATATTTAGATCACTACTCGTCAATACAACAAACTTCTGCTTTTGCAAATACATAAATCAAATGACAATGAATTCACTTACTGACTAACAGTCCGAAAACAGCAGAATTATATGACTATAAGGTCGTATTGTGGCAGGTTTAGTCTTGCTTCATTCACAGGCCACCAAAATGCATTTGTTTATTATCCCACAATCCCGCTGAACGGATACTTAGAGAGAAAATTCTACAGGTAAACACTACTCTGCAACTCATTGGCTTCCAAGTATGTGTAACGTGATGTTCCCGGATGTACCGCCAGGCGGAAGTAGTGTAAATTATAATGCTGTATTTCCGGTCGACTTCCCCCCACCTGATCGACTTCACCCCTTCTGACGGTACACCATGTTTGTTGACAATGTCGAAATCCTAAGGATTACACGTAATATTTTTTAAACGAATTCTTCTAGAGGTTCCCTCGAAAACAACAGAAAAACTGAATTTTGTGATTGACCTACCTTCACATCTCTTCTGACGGTACCGTTTGAACAAGGGAAATGGGTGCTGCAATGTTACTGGTGAGCCGTGTTGCAAGGTCGATACCTCGTGACTAACGTTCCAGTATCTCTGGTGCTACGACAGAGGTCCTCTTTGGTGTGTTTCGAATCTGGCTGGCAATGGCGCGAGGGAGGTTGTTGTACGGTCGACAAAGAAGGGCCTGCTGGTGTCTCTTTTGGGTTGCAAGGCGGCTCCGTACGCGGGACGTTTCCGAGCTCCGTGGACGAGAAAAAGGAAAACATCTAGGAAGCGTCAGGCAACGAACCGCGACAAGACGTGGAGCCCGTGACAACATCTGCTCTTCAGATCTCACTGGGGCTGCGGGTTTTAACAAAAGACGGAGTATTGCTGCCTTGGGACTTGTTAAAGACGGGTGAGCGCCATAACTACCCTCTTGCTTTGGTGGTTTACCACAGAGCCAGCCAGTGGAGTGTTCAGGACAGTTAAAACTGTTCCACGCGTTCTGTTTGTCCGGTCGTGGGACGCTCTTTCTTCGATTCGTGTCCGTTTTGCTCAAATAGTGCCTTCTTGGCGTGTTTATACCGACGTAGCAACACTACGCTCAGTCACCGTCTTGAATACAATATGTTTTCCTTTCGTATTGCTATTAATCATCGGTTCAGTTGGACAAATGGAGGCCGTCGAACATAGCGTTGTCCATGGTGAGACGTTATGCTCGCTATTTAGTATTCTCGGAACACTCCTGACACTGTGGAATTCGGCATATTGTATTCCTTTACCACTTACAAACTGAGAGTCCCATGCATCCATCTGTAACTACCATCTAGCGTTGAATCTTTTAATTCCCGTCGTCCGGATGTAGACATGTAAGCAACGTTTTAACGTAAATGCAGGAGGAAACTGAAATAAATTCAGTAACGAAGTTAAAATTTGTGCTGAAGCGGGATTCGAACCCCTATTTCCGCTTTGGGCCACTTGTTACCTTAATCAATTAGGGGGTTCGAGTCTCCCCTCGGGAATGGGTGTTTGTATTGTTCTTAGATTAGTTTACCTTGGTTTAATCTACAGACTAATAACCCAGCGGTTGAGTCCGATACATTTACAGACATCTGAACATTTTTTGAATCAATTAGGCTATCCAAGCAAGTTTCCCTTCCTGTCCCAATTCTAAAAAAAAGAAAAAAGCAGTACTATAACAATGTCCGTCCTGTTGATCACAACCCAACTACATTGCTGCAAAGGATCGAGCGAAGGTCTATGTGCATACGCACAGAAATTATCCGTTTTCCTGTGGGAATTGTATATACAATTATGATATAGTGTCTGTTGTTTCCTATGCACCGCCCCTTCGTAGCTTAACGTTACCACCGCAAACGTTATGGTCTCATATTACTATCTTACGATATGTCTGTATTTGAGCTTTCAGACTTCGGAAATTTCGAAAGAGTAATTGATTATTTAATTTCTTAAGTATGTAGCTGCGGACGATCTACAATATCTGTTCCTTTGGAAAAAAAAAGTTTCATAGAAAATGGGCTTTTCAAGACGCCGGTACAGTACAAATCCAAAGGAAAAAAGGGGTAAATGATGTCATTTGAAAGATAGAACTGATGCCAGAAGCGACGGGGGAATGGCCGTGCATGGCTGCCCCGCTTCGAAGGTCGAAATCCTACGTCAACCATGCGTGTGTCCATAGCATAAGTTAGTTTTAATAGTTTGCAAGTCTAAGAAATGATGACCACTGCAGTTTGGTCCCACACCTCTAAAGACGTTTGATTTGTCTTGAGGCGAGAACAATCCGATAGACCTACTCTTTGAAATGTAGGAGAAAGGTTCCGATGTTTGTAAAGCTATGGGACCAAACTGCAGTGGTCGTCAGTTCCTAGACTAAAAATTACTTAAACTAATTTATGCCAAGGACAATACACACATCTGTGGCCGAGACAGGACTCGAACCTCCAACGGGGAGCAGCCACGCATTCCTCAGCAAGGCGCCGTACAGCACACGGAAATGAGAAGAAAACAACAGTCTACATCTACATACATACTCCGCAATCCACTGTAACGTGCGTAGCGGAGAGTACACTGAACGACTACTAGGCATTTCCTTTCCTATTCCACTCCCAAATAGAACGAGAAAAAAAAGAATGCCTATATGCCTCCGTCGAGCCCTAATTTCTCTTGTCTTTATTATTACTACGCGAAGTGTAAGTAGGCGGCAGCAAGATCGTACTATTCTCAGCTTTAAATTCCGGACCTCTAAATTTCCTCAACAGAAATTCACGAAAAGGACGTCGTCTTTCCTCCAGCGATCCCCAATTAAGTTGCCGGAGCATTTCCGTGACACTCGCGCATTGGTCGAACCTGCCAGTAACAAACCTAGCTGCTCGCCTCTGAACTGCTTCTATGTCTTACTTTAAACTGATCTGCTGCGGGTCCCAAACACTTGAGCAATACTCAAGACGTGGTCGTACAAGTATTTTATACGCGGTCTCCTTTACAGATGAAGTACATCTTATCAAAATTCTCCTAATAAACCGAAGTCGGCTGTCCGCCTTACTCACAACTGTCCTTACATGTTCGTTCCATTTCATATAGCTCTGCAATGTTACGCCTAGATATTTTAACGACGCGACTGCATCAAGAAGCTCGCTACTAATGCTGTATTCGAACATTATGGGATTGTTTTTCCAACTCATGCGCATCAGCTTACATTTTTCTACATTGAGAGCTAGCTGCCATTCTTTGCACCAACTAGAAATTTTGTCTAAGTCATCCTGTATGTTATTACAGCCAGTTAAATACACCACAGTATCATCAGTAAACAGTCGCAAATTACAAGTTACTCTGTCCATCAGATCATTTATATAGAGAGAAAGTTGCGGTCCTATCACACTCCCCTGCAGCACGTCTGACGATACACTCGTCTCTGATGAACACTCGCCGTCGAGAACAACGTACTGCGTTCTATTACTTAGGAAGTCTTCCAGCCAGTCCCAAATCTGTGAACCTCTTCCATGAGCTCGTATCTTCGTTAGCAGTCTGCAGTGCCGAAAAATCGCGAGTGATGCCGAATGAGCTCTGTTATGCCGGGACTCGGTAAGACGGAGTCTTGACCAGTGGCGTGGCGGACGTACTGAGAGCGTCGCAGTGCGCAATGAAGACGTTAGAGAGCAGAGCAGAGGAGAAGAAGCTGAGGCGAGTAGGAGGGAAGTTGAGGAGAGTAGAGGAGCGGAGCGGAGGGCGGCGGGCGGGCGGCGGCCCACGCACACGTTCACCTTGGTGGCCGACACTTATTGTATTCAAATGCGAAAAACTGGCCGCAGCGCGCCGAGCCGAGCCGGCCGGCCGTCCGGTCTCAGCATTTACGAAAACCCGCCTGCTGGCGGCGACAGCGGCCGGCGCCAGACGCCAGACGCCCACCAGAGAGCGCTCCGCACACGCCCACGGCGGACGCGGACTCACACGGTCAGGCAGGGGACACGACAAATACGGACCCTGCTGTGCACTCGTGAAAGCACTGTAGTTTCCTTGCCCGCCATACACCGTATACTTCCAGCTCCATCTGATTCAACATAATTGTTGCCTCCGTGGAAACTTAAGCCGAACGATTGAGGAAAAAGCAAATTAGGTCATACACTTGTATTTATCACTACGTTTACATGGAACACATCTTCCGGAAGACGAAAACCGATTTTCGTAAACCGTTTTTCGCTGTCGTGTTTACATGGCATAGCCTGAATCGAATTTCCTAGCCCACTTAAATATGGCGGCTGCAAAACAGCTGATTCAGTTCCTGATTTAGTCAGCACAATCTCTATTTTCCTTTATTTAAATACATAATTCCATGTTCACTCTAATATTTATACTTTTATTTCACATTAGAAAATATCAATATTTCAATCTGTGCCGAAAATTCTTAACAAGACTTCACAATCTGACAAGCCAAGAACACTTCAAAAACGGTTGCGTTTACATGGGCACGAAAATCGATTGTGGAACTGGAAAACCGCTTTAGAGAAGCGGATTTCCAGAATAGATTTTGGAGTGTTTACATGACCAACCAAAAGCGGAATTGGAAAATCGGTTTACGAAATCCGGTTTTGGGAGCCCATGTAAACGGGGTGTATGACGTGTTTATTTAACCTTTTTAATGCTACATACCTTATTTTTTCCATTGTCTCTCAAACTTATCACATTTTACCACAAATTAATTTGTAGCTGCTTGTATATATACTGTTACATATCCTAGTGCTTCGTCCTACAAATTATAAATTGCAGAGTGCTACTGAATCATTTCGACAGTAAGCTGCATTGAGTTATTCCTAACACGTGGGTTTGTTTACTTTAGTATTCCTCCTCTGCCACGTAAAAGAAGTCAGTCACATACTACTGTTGCATTATGAGCTACTTTCTGGAAAGATGAAAAACATAATAGTGACATTTACTACATCGGATACATTATGGAAGCACTATATAGCTGACTAACTATGAACTTTCTCAGATGATGGCAACACACAGTAAATCAGTATACTGACCAATGTAGCGTGACTGTGTTCTTGTCTCCTTGAGACCCACTACATAATTTCTTTAGAATTCCTTAAATGTAGTTTCCAGAAAATAGTTCATGTATCAGAGGACCAGCTACGCTGTTCCTCCATACTTTGATGTACTCTTCTTGATGGTGTAGTCAGACGTCTTCTCCTTTGCTAAAGTTGGTATATAAAAAGGGAGAAAACTGCTTCTCTATCTGCAGGTATTTACTACTAAATAACTAGCCCACACGTTCTGTTGAATGTAAAACAGTGGGATTTATTTCCCACATATACAGCGAGACACTTCATACATACGTGTCTTAGTATGTACTTCTACATCAAGAACAACAGTAATGACAAAAGCCAATCAACTTAACGTAGAACTTATAATATTAAGATCCCATGGTGATTTCTCTTCCATATATTATGTCCATGCAGCTTATATGATTCAAATACTATCGCTGCCACTTGCTACTGACAGGCTGCCCAATACCTAAACAGAAAAGAGATCTGGGGCAGTATTTGACTTCTCACCTGCTAATCATCTTTTTGGTCACCTGGCATCTATACAGGCAGATATGTAGTGTAAATGGTTACACTACACCAATTGCTACAGTGTCATATCTTACATCCACCTACATACACACTGTACACACTACATACACACTATGCGATCAGAAGTATCCGGGCACCCGACTGAAAACGACTTGCAGGTTTATGACGACGTCCATCGGTAATTCTGGAATTCAATATTGGAGAATGGGAGTCCATTCTTCATGGAGTGCTGCACTAAGAGAAGGTGTCGACGTGAGGCCTGGCATGAAGTCGGCGTTCTAATATCCCAAAGTGTTCTAAAGGATTCAAGCCAGGACTCCGTGCAGGACAGTCCATTATATGGATGTTATGGCGTGTAACCATCTGCCACAGGCCGTACATTATGAACAGGTACTCGATCGTGTTGAAAGATGCAGTTGCCATCTCCGAAATGCTCTGCAACAGTGGGAGGCAAGAAGGTGCTTCTTGAAGCATCAATGTAGGCGTGTTCTGTGACAGCACCACGCGATACAACACGGGGTGAAAGCCCCCTCCATCAAAACCACGACCACACCGTAACACCACCGTCTCCAAATTTTACTGTCGCACTACACACGCTGGCAGATGACGTTCACCAGCCATTCACCATTCCACACCCTGCCACATTCTGTAACTTCATTCGTCACTCCACACAACGTTTTTCCACTGCTCAATCGCCTACAATTTACGCTCCTTACATCAAACGAGGCTTTGTTTGGCATTGACCCGCATGATGCGAGGCTTATGGGCAGCCACTCGATCATGAATTCCAAGATTTCTCACCTCTCACCTGTCATAGTAGTTGGAGTGGATCCTGATGCAGTTTCGAATTCTTGAATGATGGACTGGGTACATGCCTGCCTATTACACTATACGAGCCTCTTCAACTGTCAACAATCTCTGTCAGTCAAGAGATGAGGTCTATTCTTTGCCTTTAGAAAGGTCGCTAACTCGGCGATGCCTTTGAGTGGAATTCCACGGCACCATTCGCATGTATTTCTTACCGAACCATTAGTCCACAAAACAGCCGTAAAATTCTTGGAGGATATGGTTTCCAGGGGCGCTCCCTGGAACACAGGGTAGCAATTATCAAATATTCCCAAGGAAAAATTTGTTAGACATGAACAGACACAAAGTTTGCTCGTTCCCCCTTTTTTTCCTAGAAAAAAACCAAGGCCATCACCTTGAACACATTTGCGAGATTGATTAACCTGAGTACTGAAACCGGTAACATCGGTTTCAGAATATAAACTTATAACTGCCTGGAACAGAGCAAATTAAAGGTCCCTGCAACTTTCCACCAAGGTAAGTAAGTTTTAATAGATTTAAAAACGATTTATGTTTTTCTTGTCTTCCAATAATTTGTGATAGCAGTAAAGAAAATAGTCGATCAAATCGGCCAGGTCAAAATTTCAGCTTGAAAACCTAGATATTTCATTCTGTAAACTGGTGGTCAAGCAGAGCTACAGAATGGGCTCAAACTGGCAATATATTGAACATCTATCATAGAATAGTGATGCCATACTTCTATGTTCCATTTACCTGATTTTTATGTTTGTTATATACCGTAATTCTCATTTTGGCAGGGCGAACGTTTAGTTGTTTTGTCTTTTATTTTATTTTCGAATTATTACATATTCGTCAAGCTACACTTCTTTTCCTAACAGCTGTCAAATTCGTATAAAAAGGCCTCGTAATGAAAGAAACTTTGATCATGATAGATGTAAACATTCCCCATATAAATGTCACAGAAGAATATTAGTTGCGTTTTAAAAGTTGACGATAGCCAATTTTCCTCAGCCTTTGCCGGCACCATGCAGAGCGGTCATCCAGTGCTTTTCAACCTTTTCGAATGTGCGACCCCTACCAAGTAAAAATATTATAGCGAACCCTCTTTCAAAAAAATAAATAAGGAAAGAAAGTGCCACTTCCCTCCCTCACGAACCGTAACAAAACAATGTTATGTCAAAGGAAACTAATTTTATCCTCTTTCTTTTCCTTCAGCTTTCTAATCAATTGTAGACGAAGATTTTTGTCTATTTTTCGGAATGGTACTCATATCCTATTTTTACGTGATTTCCGGCAGAAAAATATATTTTATTAACGAGTATTTTACATTTGAGGCCAGTCTCAGTAGCGAATCATGCTTATTAAGAAAGGTCCCACTGTAGAGTCAATTTGTATTCAAGTGGTCTGTTTTTCGAATTTTTCAGAATTACTTATTGTATCATAATCTTTTCTTCTAAACTGTTTTCAGACTTTGTGCTTATTCATCATTAACACATTGAATTGTAAAACCATCTATGATATTAATAATAAATATTTAACGTTAAATAAAATTCAATTAGGCATACGTTTTTGTATTACTGAACCCCTGGTTAATTTGCGGTGCAAGTACTTTCTCCTGTGACGGCGACCCTCCAAGCAACACTACGCACCCCCCCCCCTCCTCACCCCTCCCTGGGGTCGTGTCCCACAGGTTGAAAAACACCGATTTAAACGAAGCGGTAGTAGGCACGGCGGAAGGGCCAGTGTAGCAACTTGTGAAGCAGCCTGTACCTATACCTGATCGTTCCGGATTTCTCACAACTTTCAACACATTCCATCATCTTGTGACGAAACATAATTGTTTACACATTTTTAACCAATCGTTTGTTTTGTAGTTAAAGAACGGAATATACTCCAACTCACCTTATTACTGTTACTGATATATGTATTTCAGGTTGAATGTGTCATGAAATTTAGAACAACATTCAACTTAAGACCGGAATAGCCCCATGTTCTATTTTGTTTAATACTACATTCGGTGTATTTCAAAGATTCTTAAGAAGAAATGACTGTCGTCTACCATATGTTTGCCGATCGTCAACTTATAATGGTATTCACAATTTTACTTATGATTAAGAGTAATAACCTGGACATCTGACCTAATAGTCAAAATTTAGTTAGCAGTCGATACCAAGGAAAGTTTTTCCACTCTTTCCATTGGTGAAGACCGTTTTTTCCAAAAATTGACGTAAATGTGATAAATCACATGTTAAAGTTGACTGTTCACATCAAAAGCGGACACCTACATAAGAGTTTGATATCAAATTCGGACACTTGTTGAATAAAGCAGTGTGTACCAATGAAAACACAGTATATCATCATATGACCTCGAAAATCAGACATGGTGATAATATGTGCCAAGTACTAAGACTTATTAGCCCGTACTTAAGTTTATCAGTAATTTTCTATAGTATTATTACTAATAACCATCTCAAAGCGAGTGAAATGTAACATATCACCAGCATTCGAAGTAAAAGATCGGAAGCGATTGAGACAGCCTGAAAAATGGAAAATAAATATTGAAAAGAAACAAAGGTAAGACTAGCTTGTAAGTTATAGTGTTCTATTGTAAGGTGTGCTGTACGAAATTATCACTTGTTGGAAAGAAGTTCGATGTCAGAAATAACGTAAGGATGTTTGCGGACAAATCTGGCGACAATTTCAATAGACCTCATTCTAATAATTTTAGAGATTCAGTATGGTAACATTTCATTTTGTATATAAAATTAAAAAGATAATCTTTTAAATATATTAGCTCTACGTTTCGCAATTTAAAAAAAAAAAAAAAAAAAAAAAAAAGAGTCAGAGAGAGAGAGAGAGAGAGGTTTCTCCCATTTTCTGGCAAACGACATAAGTCCGTCTAGTCTACTCAATTATATATAGGTATTATTTGAAGCGTAATATGCTGAAACCCTGAGATTTGTGTGTCACATGACGCGACGTAATTATAACATAAGCTGTATTATATATTCATTGGTACAGCGAAAGCTGTCTGTCTGTGTCTGTGCTGTTATGACGTTTATATACTGTAGTGATAGAACCAGTGACTAAATAGGAGATATATTTCGTCAGTACACGTGAGATAAACTAGCAATGAATATTTTACGTTAGTCAGATGGAAGGAAGGAAGATTAGTGTTTAACGCCCCGTCGTCAGCGTGGTCATTAGAGGCGGAGCTTACGCTCGGGTTGCTTGGAGAAGGATGGGGAAGGAAATTGGCCGTGCCCTTTGAAAGGAACCATCAAATGTTCAAATGTTCAAATGTTTGTTAAGCTTATGGGACTTAACTACGGGGTCATCAGTCCCTAAACTTACAAACTACTTATGAACTACTTACGAACTAGGACGGCACAAATATCCATGCCCGAGGGGGGATTCGAACCCCCGACCGTAGTGGCCGTGCTGACCGTGACTGGAGCGCCTCAGTCACCTCGGCCACCGCGGCCGGCAAAGGAACCATCCCGGCATTTAGGGAGAGCACTGAAAAACTAAATCTGGATGGCCGGAGGTGGATTTGAACCACCATCCTCCAGAATGGGAGTCCAGTGTCTTACCACTGCGCCACCTTTCTCGGTGTTTCTCAAAAGGGTGACGCGCCGATGCTGAGAGCGCTTACCTGATGTCAATATTCAATACGAAAACTATTCTGGACTTTGTACAGAGGTGGTATCTCCTTGAAAGGAAGTCAATTTAAAATTGTAATTTGGACGAAACAAGGAAGATAATTTTGATTTATGTACTATTGGTGTTTAAATGTAAAACTAAGGTAATTGATTGCAATGTTAGAAAATCAGGCGATGCTGAAGGAATTAAATTAACTAATGAGACAATAAAAGTAGTAGATGAATTTTGTTATTTGGGTAGCAAGATAACTTCTGATGGCCGAAGTAAAGAAGATATAAAATGCAGAATGGCTATGGGGAGAAAAGTGTTTCTAAAGAAGCGAAACTTGTTAACATTCAATATTAATTTAAATGTTAGGAAGTCCTTCCTGAAAGCATTTGTCTGGAGTGTAGCATTGTATGGTAGTGAAACGTGGACGATTAGGAGTTTATATAAAAAGACGATAGCAGCTTTTGAAATGTGGTGCTAGAGACGAATGATGAAAATTACGTGGGTAGATAACGCAACTAATGAGGTGCTTAACCGAATCAGGAAGAAAAGGAGTTTCTAGTATATCCTGACTAAGAGAAGGAATAGATTGGTTGGACACATTCTGAGACATCAAGGAATTGTCAAATTAGCATTAGAAGGAAGCAGGTGGGGTAAAACTCGGACAGGGAGACCGATGAATGAATGTAGTGAGCAGATTCAAAAGGATGTAGGTTGCCGAGCGTATTCTCAGATGAAGAGACTTGCACAGGACAGGGTAGCGTGGAGAGCTGCATCAAAGCAGTCTGCGGACTGAAGGCCACAACAACAAGAACAGCAACGGTGTTTAAATAAAAGTTTTGTCTTCAGAAGAAAGTTTATGAGTGCCGTATGGACAGAAGAACCCTGGTAGCCTTTTCCCGATTTATAAACATTTTTTAACAGTTGACTTTTTGTGACTGTTTACAATTCTGTTTTCATGAAGTGTTCAGCTTACAGGATGAGACATTTCATTCTCATTGGTGTGTCTCCACAGAAGTGTCATAAACTGTATTATAGGAAACCTCTTGTAACAAAACTGCAGGCAACCTGAACGACCTCAGCCCAATGATGGGACGATGCTTTTCGACTGCGATGTAACCGATTGTTGCCACTTTCCATGAGCAATGTTCTGACCCTAATGACCTCTATGACGGACCCGACCACACATGCATCCTCTCCGGTCCACAGGCTGCCCTCGGACGCGAACGACAGGTGGCTGTTCCTCAGGAAGAGGCGTCCGCTAGCATTCCTCAAGATTCCGCCTCACAGCAGAGCAGCCCCGCAGCCTCAGCGCTCTTCCTCCCTCTACTGCTCTCCTTCCCCTCCTCCGATCTCCCTCCCACCCCCTCCTCCCAGTCAAACACTCCCGCCGCCCCCTCCCCTACAGCGCCCTACCCCTCCCCCACCTCACCTCCTGCTGCTCCCTGTCAATGGACATAAAATATTTACTGCTGTCGCGGGAGTAATTGGCCGATGAAGTTTTCCATTGTTCTTCCCAGAAACAAGCTGCCTAGAAGTTTCCTAATTGCTTCTCTCGGTGAACAATACCGTTCCCCGGCTATATTACGTTATTAATGACTAAATGATGTCCCTCGTATATAATGCTGTAATCACTCTGCAGTTTAATATCTTCTTGAAGAGGAAGTTGGCTTATTCGTCTGTTTGATACCGCGTCCCTGTAGGTAATTAAATTAGTTTGCAGGGAAACTGTGGATGTAATATCTCCCGTTTTACTTTGCTTCACATTCTCGGCCGGCTGGCGTGAAAGAGTGTGCCGTCCCCGTGAGCGACGTAATGAATTTATAGCGATGGCGGACGCTGTCACACAGCAACGCGGATACGGGGCTCGTATCTCCATTTTCACTGATGGATGACCTGCAGCGCTTTCGACTCAACATAATTGTTGGCTCCGTGGAAACTTAAGCCCAACGATTGAGGAAAACGCAAATTCGGTCATACACTTGTATTTATGACGTATGTTTATTTAACCCTTTAACAGTGTAGTTG